>JAJJMB010000558.1:1796550-1863696 GCA_023531105.1 Papaver atlanticum | reverse complement strand
CCCCCCCCCCCCCCCCCCCTTTGTGTTTTCCTTTTATTATATTTTTTGCTATCCAAATAACCTATCAATTACACAGCTCTCTGTGGGAACGATCTCTTACTACCGTTATATTACTAGTTAATTAGTGGGAAATATATCGAATAATTTGTTGCACTTACGACACTCATCAATGACAGATTTCGAAGGAAACCAAACCAGCACATATGGGTACATCTATCTTAATTTATCAGTAATGCCTGTCCGGTCGAAAGTGAAATTTGAGGTAATAGAGAAGGAGCCGGACTACCACATGATACTGGGAAGACCGTGACTTCATGATAATAAGATCATTCCCTCAACATATCACCAATGCCTGAAAACTATGATGAATAAAGAAGTCGTTCGCATTCCGGCGTCATTGTCTCCATATGCACCAATTTGCGGCGTGGAACTATTTGAGCCAAAAGAAAATTCACAAGACTCATTAAGCAAGGTTTACTGCACTCCACTCCCTACATGGACGTCGATCAAGGAGGAAGATCGACTCGCATCACTGAACAAAGAGATCAGATCTCGCGACGCGCCTCTACTGACGGGACACGCCAATCCTTCTTCATCAAACAAAAACTCTATTCATCTTCATACCAAGAGGGAGCGGACTTTTGTGGCGAGTCGTGACCAAAAAGGGAAAACTGTATATCGGCACCGCTGTTAGCAATTAACAGGGGAGACTGCCGCCCAGTCTCTCCGCCCAATGGGATGCAACCAGAACGACACGCTGCAAGAAGAAGTACCAGACGCTCCACGGCATTTACAAGATGTTATCGATTCCACACAGATGAACTTGAAGTTGTCAACATCGGAAATAAAGAATCTCCAAGGCCTGTCTCCATCAGTTCAAATCTGTATGTTGATGAACGCACGAAACTTGTGAATCTTCTTAAGGATTACCAAGACACATTCGCATGGACATACGGGGAAATGCCCGACCTGGATGAAAAACTGGTCACTCACCACCTACATATAATACCTGGATCCAAGCCAGTCAAGCAATCTCCTAGACAGTTCAGACATGATGTGGAGGAACAAATCAAGACTGAGATTCAGAAGTTACTAGACGCCGGCTTCATCAAGCCCATTCACCATCCCACCTAGTTGGCCAATGTGGTTCCTGTAAACAAAAAAAGCGGTCAAATTAGATGTTGCGTCGATTTCAGAGATCTGAACGAATGCTGCCCCAAGGGCGATTTTCCCCTTCCCAACATTGACATGCTAGTAGACGCTACCATCGTACATGGAATGTTCTCCTTCATGGATGGGTACATCGTATACAACCAGATGTATGAGCACGACGCAAGTAAGATATCTTTTCGAACTCCTCTCGGAAACTTTTATTATATTGTGATGCCTTTTAGTTAGAAAAATGCTGGTGCTACCTATCAACGCGCCATGACTGTAATTTTCCATGGCATGATGCACAAGCAAGTTGAAGATTACGTAGATGACATAGTGGTCAAATCGAAGACTCGAGCAGCCCATACGGACGTTCTACGGCAAGTGTTCGAAAGGTGTCGTGAGTACAAACTGAAAATGAACCCTTTGAAATGTGCTTTTGGGGTCTCTTATGGCAAATTTCTAGGATTTCAAGTCATTGCTGAAGGAATCAAGGTTGATCCAACCAAGACCCAAGCCATCCTCACGATGCCTCCTCCGCGAACTGTGAAAGAACTCCAAAGCTTCATGGGCAAGGTAAACTACATTCGGCGTTTTATACCCGGTTTGGCTCAGCTTATCGCTTCATTCACCCCCTTGCTTAAAAATGGAGCAAGCTTCATTTGGACCACGAAGCAACAAGAAGCGTTTCGAAAGATCCAGCAAATATTGTCATCACCAGCTGTTATGAAATCTCCCATACAAGGAAGACCGTTATGCCTCTACAATACTTCCAGCGATGCTGTTGTTGGGCCCCTTCTTGCTCAAGAAGATGATGAAGGGATTGAACACCCTATATACTACTTCAGTCATAATTTGAGGGATGCTGAACTCAGGTATCCTAAGGCAGAAAAAGGATGTCTAGCCCTAGTTCACACTATTCATAAATTCAGACATTATCTGCTGTCGAACAAAGTAGTGCTAATAAATATAGTCGATCCTGTCAAGTTCTTACTCTCAAATCCGTCCTTGATATGCAGGTCGGCCAAATAGCTACTCCAAATGTCAGAGCTCGACATAACGTGCACTCCCCCGAGGGCTATTAAAGGGCAAGCGGTAGCAGATCTACTAGAAGCATTCCCAGGAGAAGGTACTACCGCACTGCATGAAGACCTTCCTGGGGAATTTCCAAAAATCTCTTTTGTCAAAGAGGAAGCGTGGCTATTATATTTCGACGGTTCTGCTACCCCTAGCAGTAATACTGGAGGAGCGGGCGTAGTTCTAGTGTCTCCAACTGGTGAAGTCTTTTCGCATTCTTTCAAGCTGGACTTCAGTGCACCAACAAATTAGCAGAATACGAAGCTTTCCTCATAGGATTATCACTATCCAAGCAAGCAGGAGCCACACATCTAGAAGTAAGAGGCGACTCTAAACTACTGGTCAATCAGATGAATGGAGTATTGATAGGTGCATAATTTACATGTTTAGAGTGTCAAATCCATACTAATATTTTCTATGTTTCTTGCATATTATCCTTGTATTACTCTTATTTTCTATTTTATTTGTTTCTTTAGGTGAATCATCCAAAATCAATAGAAATGGAGTTAAAAGGAGCTAAGAAGAGGAAAGGAGTTCATTCCCTCATGAACAGAAGAAGTTGTAAGGTGCAAAGAAAACTCTTGGATACAAGTTCAAGGAAGATTTACGGTTGGGAAAAGTATTCCCAAACCTAACCGTAAAAGAGAAGAATTTCTACTACAATTTGCATAAGGAGTTACGGCTAGGTCCAACCCAACCGTAAAATAAAGTGAAGAGATATAAATATTTGGGTATTTCTATGTTGTATAGGACTACGATACAAACACAACCCAAAAAGAATGAGGTCAATCGGACATCGGATGAAGAAGTTACGGCCGAAATGGCGAAAGACAAAAAGTATACAGGAAGAATTACGGCCAGGTCCAAGAGACTCGGACCCAACTGTAACTCTGAGAGTTTTAGCACTATTTTCTTGTCAGAGTTACGGCTTGGTTGAACCCAACCATAACTAAGGTGTTTGGCACGAGTTTGGGCTTCTAAATCAAGGAATACGCGGTCCCGAACGGGTTATAAACCCTAGACCATGTGAGCACTATATAAGAAGACCCTCAATATAGTCTTGGGGATATACCACACCTTGGAAGACATAATTCTACCTCCCATATTACATCTTCTACATCAAAACCTAGGGTTTACCCCTTTAGGGGGAACCCATTCTCTTTTGTAATCATGTGTAGCTAAACCTTTGTTGATTGAGGATGAATTCAATGTTCTAGACGTGAAGTATGATTTGTTAATACAGGTTTGTTTGAAGTTTTAATCAGCATGGATTGTCTTTTCTATAGTTAGGGTTTATGAATGATTCTTAGATTGATTTGGGATGCATACTAGATTAGTCTATTAATTGTTCTATTGCTAGTATAGATTTGGAGCGATCCGTAATTGTCTTGCATCTCCTACACAAGTAGAGAACGTGAGACCTTGCACAGGGATTCTGTGAAGCAATCATGTGTGAAGAAAACACTAGCAAGTGGACCTAGCGTACTGAGTCTAACTACTAGGATCAAATCTAAATTCACAAAGCCTAAAGCATTCGATCGAGTTACACCTTGTAAGCGTACCTCAAGGCGGCTCAGTTGGATAGAATCCGGAGACTAAGCGTACCTGTTATCTGGTGATAGAAGGAGTTTTGGGGATTGCTAAGCGTACCTATTATCCTATGGTTGGTGATGAATGGTTCTGACGAAAGATAGATAAGTATGCTATGAGAGTCAACGTTTGGTAACGGCGAAGGACTCCTTGATCATCCCTTTTTATTATTTATTCTTTTTATTTTACTTTAATTCAATCCCCCCTTTTGTCTTTTACTTTATTTTGCTGATCAAATAACCTATCAATTACACAGCTCTCTGTGGGAACGATCTCTAACTACCGCTATATTACTAGTTAATTAGTGGGAAATATCTTGATTAATTTGTTGTGGTTACGACACGCATCAAATTTTGGCGTCGCTGCCGGGGAGCAGTTGCTAATTGATTTGTTATTTGTTTAGCTTGTTTTTGTTTTTGTTTTTTAATTTTCTCTTTCTTGTGAGTCGTCATGTTTCCTTACGGAAATAACATGTACGGAGCACAAGATCAATCACATTATAGTGGTAATCAATATGATTTTCAATCTCAAAGTTACGACAACTACCAACCATCCTATGGCTATAATCAAAACCAATTTTTTGGATATGATCAATATCCTACGGAACTTTATGGATACTCTCATGCATATTAACAATTATATAGTCTTGCAGATTCTATCAAAAAGTTGCAAGAAGAAACTGAACAATTTCTACGAACCAGTGCTAAATCAAATGAAGAACTTCGAAGGGATATGGAAAAATTTAACCTACAAATGGCTCAACTCAAAAAGACAAGGAATGAAGAAGCACTTTGGCCTCAAAACCAAACCGATTATGATATTCCTATGGACGACAAAGAATATTTTGAGGATGAGCATCCCTTGGAGAATCGTTGTGATGATGATGAAGTTGTCCCAGCTCTGGATCGTAATAATGATCATTCGCCTATTCAAAAGGAGGAGCCTTGGTATGACTGAACCATTGTTATGAACGGTGTAACATACTCGAATGCATGTCAATGTTACAATGAATATCCGGATTACAATGTTTTTAGGCCGGTTGATTTGCAAGAAGTAGACCCAATTATTCCCTCGAATGAGACTCATGAATACCCAAAAATTTATACCAAGGAAGAGTTCATGAGAGCGGAATTTGATTCGGATGATGAAAGTTTTGAAGAGATTAAGATTGAGAATGAAACCAAATTGATTGAAGTTGTGGAAGACCCAATTGAGCTTGTCAAGGAATATAATGATGCTGAGATTTTGGTTGAAGCAGAAATTACGAGTTCGATAGAGGACCACGATATACTTGAGGTAAATAATTTATTGGAGATAATTAATGAGGATCTGGTACAAGGTTTGTCTAATCCTTTGCATAATTCTATATTTATTGATCCTTTCCTTCCAATTGGAGTAGTTTCTCAAAGAGTTATTAATCCAACTTTTAAGAAAATACCTCACTTAGGATTGGAGTTATGTGCTTCCAAAGTTTTAACGGATTATTTTTCTTCTAAGTATCCACCACTTGATGTGTTTGATTCTAGCATTGTGCAGGTTCACCAAGATGGAGAACCTTTTGAAGATCCCGAATTCTATGTTCTCTATCCACTTTCGAGTGTAAAAAGGACTAAGTGTGGGGGAAACTTCAATAAAGCGATAGCTTCAATATTTATATCTTGTGCTAATGTTTTTATGAAGCTGTTACTAGAATTTCAAATTGTTTTCTGGGCAGACTACCAGATTTTCATATTGTTGGTTTATGGACGATAACAAGAAGGTCAGGCTGAGGACGTTAAACTAAGCGCTGAATGGGAGGAAACCCATTGGTTTTGTATTTTCTATCCTTTTGTTTTTAGTTTTGTTCTTTTGCATATCATATTAGGATTTCCCACCTTGATTTTACTTAGGATGAGTCAATTACATTGAGGACAATGTAAAATTTAAGTGTGGGGGAGTGTTTGGATATTTTGCATATATAATTTTTCAATTTTATTTTTATTTTTATTTTTAAATATTGCATAAAAAACCTTCAACTTGTAGAGATTTTAGAGTCACTAGCATACTTCTAGGTATGTTTATATAGATATTTCTAACCGACATAACTGAACTTGGAAGTGTTAGGGAACTATGTTCAGATTTCTTACTTGTTAGAGTGTTAAATAATGGATTTAATCATGCCGGTGGAAAATGAGGTGCAGAGGGAAATGCATTATTAGAGTTGATGATCAATCATTAGTGGAGACTACCTATTTTCAAATCAACCAAGGCACCAGACCAAATTTTATTTGTAGCTGACTAAAGAGCTTTCTTTTGAGTGTGTCACCGTACGTTAATTCCGGGTAGAATGGTGAGCTACCCAACCTCCCACCAATAGAAGCACTACTCTTTGATCTCTTGAGTGCTAATTTTGTCAATCATGAGGGTGACGTCTATAGATGAAAACCACCTTCTTGTAGTTTGATTTGCAGTTAGCACCATTCTCTCTAACAACAGGTCCATAGAAACACCATCATCATCAACAAGCGGAGCGACATCAAAATCTACAAGGAAAGTTGAAGAAATTTGAGGTTTAAAAGCAACAATACGAGTAAGATAAAATTTCATATCCAAGTAAAGCAACATACAATGAGCATATTTTTATATACATGTTGAAGACCTACGCATAAGGGGCGGAATTTTAAATCAAAGTGGAAGACTAAGTACAAGAGCGAAGATTATCAAAAGATAAGAATTATTGAAGTTTATGATTTCGAGACAATACAAGTTGTGAAGATTCAAGCGGTAAAGTACTTCTCCCACGACCATATTTGTTTCACTATTTTGTTTTATGTTTCACTTTATATTGTATATTTTTTCTTGTCTCGATAAAAAAAAATAGAATAGGAAAAAAAAATGAGACAAGAGAAAAATTTATTATTGTTTTTAGTTTTTATTTATTTAATAAGCCGTGGGGATGGAAGAAAAAGATATAAAGAAGTTTCAAGCGACAAGAATTTTAAGGAAAAGAGTTACAAATTGTCAAGAATCTAAGTTCAAGAGTTTATCATCAATAGTTGAAGCCGAAGACGAAGACCAAGAAGATGAAGAAGACGAGCTAAAGACTATGTTTTTATTGGATGTTGTGAGAGTGGTGTTTTCTTCACTGCCGATCGGATGTGAAGGTTGTGAGTACTCCCATCCTCGCAATAGTGGTTGATTTCCTTTCTTAGAGATCATCAGAAAAGTCTTTTATTTCCCACAATCTTGTGGGGTCTCCAGAAATAATTCGGAAGGTTTCCTTCCCACCATTCAACGTGTGTAGGATTTCTCTCTTCATTCCTACCTGCACACATGTGAGACCTATAAAAAAGTTGTCTTTTAGAGTGCAATTATCATAAAACCCTATTGGTGAGACAGAAGTCGACGCGAAATGCTTATTGATCGTTCTCAAACACGCGTTCTCTCATTATGGTGTGGTTATTTCTCACCCAACATTTAAGAATGAGAGTATGTTCCTTGGTATTTCTAACTTCTTATTACTAGCATGCAGAAACTCTATGTCCTCATAGCTCTTTGAATGCTTGGGACGCTGGAACGCTTTGAAGTTGGAGTATGTTTTGTGGGTATATCTCTTGTAAGCCCTCACGAGACTATAACTCATCCACTAGGGACACCTAGGGGTTTAAAGGCATGTTGCATTTGCTAAGTGCATCCGTATCCTCGACGACATGGAGTTGTTGTATTTTATTTTAAGTTAGGTGGTTTGCTCAAGGACTAGCAAAAGCTAAGTGTGGGGGAATTTGATAGGTGCATAATTTACATATTTAGAGTGTCAAATCAATACTAATATTTTCTATGTTTCTTGCATATTATCCTTTCTTGTTTTCTATTTTATTTGTTTCTGTAGGTGAATCATCCAAAATTAATGGAAATTGAGTTAAAAGGAGCTAAGAAGAGGAAAGGAGTTCATTCCCGCATGAAAATAAAAAGTTGTAAGGTGCAAAGATAACTATTGGATACAAGTTCCAGGAAGATTTACGGTTGGGAAAAGTATCCCCAAACCTAACCGTAAAAGAGAAGAATTTCTACTACAATTTGCATAAGGAGTTACGGCTAGGTCCAATCCAACCGTAAAATAAAGTGAAGAGATATGAATATTTGGGAATTTCTATGTTATATAGGACGACGATACAAACACATCCCAAAAATAATGAGGTCAATCGTACATCGGATGAAGAAGTTACGACCGAAATAGCGAAAGACAAAAAGTATACAGGAATAATTACGGCCAGGTCCAAGAGACTCGGACCCAACTGTAACTTTGAGAGTTTTAGCACTATTTTCTTGTCGGAGTTACGGCTGGGTTGAACCCAACCGTAACTAAGGTGTTTGGCACGAGTTTGGGCTTCTAAATCAAGGAATACGCGGTCCCGAACGGGTTCTAAACCCTAGACCACGTGAGCACTATATAAGAAGACCCTTCATAAAAAAATTGGGGATATACCACACCTTGGAAGACACAATTCTACCTCACATATTAAATCTTCTACATCAAAACCTAGGGTTTACCCCTTTAGAGGGAACCCATTCTCTTTTGTAATCATGTGTAGCTAAACCTTTGTTGATTGAGGATGAATTCAATGTTCTAGACGTGAAGTCTGATTTGTTAATACAGGTTTGTTTGAAGTTTTAATCATCATGGATTGTATTTTCTATAGTTAGGGTTTATGAATGATTCTTAGATTGATTTGGTATGCATACTAGATTAGTCTATTAATTGTTCTATTGCTAGTAGAGATTTGGAGCGATCCGTAATTGTCGTGCATCTCCTACACAAGTAGAGAACGTGATACCTTGCAAAAGGATTCTGTGAAGCAAACGTGTGTGAAGACAACACTAGCAAGTGGACCTAGCGTACTGAGTCTAACTACTAGGATCAAACCTAAATTCACAAAGCCTAAAGTAGTCGATCGAGTTACACCTTGTAAGCGTACCTCAAGGCGACTCAGGTTGATAGAATCCGGTGACTAAGCGTACCTGTTATCCGGTGATAGAAGGAGTTTTGGGGATTGCTAAGCGTACCTGTTATCCTATGGTTGGTGATGAATGGTTCTGACGAAAGATAGATAAGTATGCTATGAGAGTCAACGTTTGGTAACGGCGAAGGACTCCTTGATCATCCCTTTTTCTTATTTATTCTTTTTATTTTACTTTAATTCAATCCCCCCTTTTGTCTTTTACTTTATTTTGTTGATCAAATAACCTATCAATTACACAGCTCTCTGTTGGAACGATATCTTACTACCGCTATATTACTAGTTAATTAGTGGGAAATATCTTGATTAATTTGTTGTTGTTACGACACGCTTCAAGTATACTCACTCGAAGAGGTAACACTAGCCCCTTATAGATCTGAGGCGCAAAAGCTATTGAACTACTTTGCTGATGCGACCATAATCAATATCTGCCACAATAACAATAAACACGTCGATTGCCTAGCTACGTTAGCCTCGAAGCTGCAATTCGAAGGTTTGGAAGAGACTTTGATCGTGAGGAGACGGACTGTGGCGTCAACATGGATTTCACCGTCCAAAGATACCGAAGTCAATGATTGGAGAACTCCGATTATTCAAGTGCTTAACAGTTTGCTTTCCCAAGGAAAGGTTAGTCTCAAAACCTTGCAAAACTTCTTCATGCTTCATGGAGTGTTATACCACTTGAATCCAGATGGGTCTCTGTCAAGATGTCTCGGAGACGAAGAAGCACAACTACAACTTAACCATATTCATGGTGAGATCTGTGGACAAATGTTAGTGGTGACTCTTTACCGACGTCTTCAACGCCTTGGCTACTACTGGCCAGATATGGAGACCCAATCCCGAGCGCTCTAAGGGTCCTGCTCCAATTTTCAAGCGCCACCATATCAATTGGAAGTTCTTAACGTTGGATATGCTGGGGACTGGCGAGAACCATACGTCAACTATCTCCGCGACGGTGTGCTGCCCGCCAACAAGAAGGATGAAGCCAAGATGAAGCAAAGGGCCAAAAGATTCGTGCTTCATGAGGGAATCCTATACCGTAAAAGCTTTGGAGGCGACCTGCTACGATGTTTGGCAAAGTCTGAAATCCTGACTATGTTGAAAGAAACACATGAAGGTGAACACCAATGGAAGAAGAAGTTATTCCTCCAAGTGCACGAAAAGTATTACTGGCCAACTATGGAGGAGGATGCGGCGGCATTTGTTCAGAAATGCCATGAATGTCAGATTCACGGGAATCTCATCCACACGCCTTGTACTCCCCTTCATTCAGTAAGTAGTCTATGGCCTTTCTACAGTTGGGGACTTGATATTATTGGGAAAATCAATCCGCCATCGTCAAGACAACACGAGTATATCATAACCGCGATGTAATAATTTACCAAATGGGTTGAAGCTATTCCTCTTCGAGGAACCACTGGAGCGAAAATTGCAGCATTCATTAAGGAATACATCATTTATCGGTTTGGCGTACCTAAACACATCATTACTGATAATGGTACTCCCTTCGCTAACAAGCAAGTACAAGAATTTCTTGAAGAATATGGAGTTAAGCAAGTCTTCTCTACTCCTTACTACCCTCAGGGGATTGGGCAAGCTGAAAGCACCAACAAGACTTTGATTCGAATTCTCAGTCAAACAGTGCATGACAACCCCAGGACGTGGCACGAACAACTTCCTATGGAGCTATGGGCATATCGGGAGGCACCTAGGAGCTCTACTGGCGTTTTTACCTATTCACTGGTCTATGGCGCAGATGCATTTCTCCCAGCAGAGATTAAAATTCCGTCAGCTAGGATTGCAGCAGCAAGTGGAGTCCAATGGAATGAGGCCGAAGCATCGAGTTCCAGAATAGCGTAGTTGGATACTCTGGACTCTAGGAGAATTAAAGCGGAAGAGCATGCTCAGGCGTACAGAAATAGGATCTCCAGAGCATACGATAAAGATGTAAAACCTCTAGTTTTTCAAATAGGGGATCTAGTGTTAAAGACCGCCAAGCACATTCAGCAAGACATGTCCGCACAAAAGTTTTCCCCAAAATGAGAAGGTCCTTACGTGATCACCAAAGCTTACAACAGTGGGTACTACAAGATTGTCAAAGAGGATGGAGGCAAATTTGAAGCGGTCATCAATGGAAAATGGCTCAAGGCATACTACGCCTGACCATTATTTCATCCCCTGCCGTCCCATGGCACGGCCAATCAGGCATTTTTTTAACTTTTCTCATATCTAAGTATCAAAGTTTCATTAGTCAAGACATATTAATGAAAATTCCATTTGCTTTTCCGAAACCCAGTACAATTCATTTTCCAAAAAAAAAAAAAATCAAAACCCAAGATAAAAAAAAGAACGATCATACGTTCACATGCCTGCTTATTCAAAACAATAAGTATGGCTCAGAAAAGGCCATCCAACAAGTTGTAGTCCCTTGAAAGAATCATTTTCATCCTATCCTAATACCTTTCAGTCCTACTCTTCAAGTTTTGGATCGCTTGTTCCACCTTCTCGGATTCCACATCCAAGGCATTTTCCTCCTCCAAGATAGCTTTCGCAATAGGAACAACATTGGCAATGATACCATCTCGATCAATTTTGATGATGTCAAGGCGCTGCCGCAGCCAGCTCACATTGAACTGCATGGATTCACAGGTAGATACCATGTTCTCCCACTTTTCAACAATGGATTCAGCAACGTCACGAATGGATGTACCCTCCATCTCTGCGACCATGGGCAGAAGGAAGTTCACCGTAGTAACCAAAGCATACGAACAATGCCGCACCACATTCCTGGTGGCAATGTGGCTATACCTTCTCCATATTTTTGTGTATAAAGGCACGAACTCCTTCCGCACTAAGAATTCACCAACGGTCCGGTAGCTAGAAGATAGACACTTCATGCGAATATCAAAAGGCAAGCCTGTATTGGGGTACTCGTAGGAGAATATACCCAAATCAGCATCTTCCAAGTCTGCAGCAGTAGGAGTGTTTGAGCTTGAAGGAAGAGGAGTGGCCAGATCATCGTCATCGACCACTGTTACACATGTTCCAGCAGGGTACCTCTACAAAAAAAAATGTGTTATTTACCGGCCGTGACAAACGAATATCTATTCACCAGTGATAAGTATACCGGTATGATCTTCTTGACTCGGATGATCCGAGCAGGGGAGTCGTCACGAGATCCAGGGATTCTTCCACTCTTGAAAAATGATGTTAGACATCAAAAAAGAAAAGGAAGAATTACCACTCCAAAATCAAGAGATAATTAAAGTCATACTCTGGATACAAGCCGCCTGAGTTTTGTAAAAGAGTCTGGCTGAGTCGAAGATGATCCGCTTCTATCTGACATGGTCAAAGGATATGGGTTCAACAGGAGAGTCTCTTTTCCAAAACAAGAAGTTAGTTTCACCTATATATGTATATACGCTGCAGAAACCCTAAAAAGGAGCTGAGCGACTGCAACAAGATTTATCCAATAGACGAGGATTCAACGCCAACCAAGACGTTCTTCTCGTTGAAACCCTAATTAAAGCCAGGAAAAGACTGTCAGATAATCAAAGAAGAACGCTTTCAGCCCAGCAAAGCTTACTGGCAGAGAATGCTCGCTGGCATGACCGGATTAAAATCAGCATACCCGAAAGATACAATCGTGATCTAGCGGTCAGATTCAGATTCAAGACAACTGCCACTTCCCTGGTAATGTTTATTCACCTTGACTTGATCATTTTATCTCTTGACTATCACCATCTAGTGCTTACCCCGCAACAATATCACTATTACGTGCTAAGCAGGGAACTTAATGTTGATGGTGGTTTTTAGTTCAGGGCTAAAATTGCAAAACCCTGTATCTAATGAGCCGTCATTCTGTAAAGAGACTAAGCCATTTAAAAGTAATGAGTTCCCAGACCTCTTTACTTACATGTGTATTGAGCAATTCAGTATATTAATGAAATTTATCCAGAATGGTGCATGAAGCAACAATCCCAGATATTCTGTAAATTTTAACCTCCATGCATTATTCATTAATGTATGACCTATTGAGTATTTTCCTATGCTATGTTCCCCGGCTGAACCCTTAATATTGATATGACATGACAATTAGTGTTCACTCGCAGCTGAGTAGCATGAATTTCCCAAAATATCAAGATTAAGGTCTGCATGAAATTACTCAGTCAGAAGACGCGCTAACTGCTCTCTGAGAATAAAATTAATTTGCAAAAATTAGGTTTTTTTCGGCCTCCGCAATATCTCGAACCCTGTTGGTCGAAAATAAACCTAGGCAAGCTAGGAAACTGATCCGCCATGGATTATTAGGAGTAAAATCCTGCCAAAAGTAGAAAACAAGAAATAAAGAGGAACTGCGGCAAATAAGAGCAGTAGCAAGGGGAGGCGTGGCCACGCCACTCAGCCGACCGATCTACTCCAGCAGGCGCCACTGTGGCCGATCGACCACGCCCCATACTGCCTCTTGCCGGGCCTCTTTCCCTTCGACCAATCAGATTGTTTTAAATGAGCCACATACACTTTTGATTAAAGTTCGAAGTTGGTTGGTCGACACACCCAATTCCTTAAGGAATTTAATATAGACTGCCCATGTAAGTTTTAAAACGATCACGGACATACGTTTTGGCCAGTCGATTTATCAAACCTAGCCTCCTCTTAACATGGTAAGACAAGCGCCATCATGTACACTGGCGGGCCTGCTAATGCCCAGGACGATCGGCCTCCTTCCAACTCGTAAGCGGAGCCACCAAACGCTTAGTCCAAAATAGTTGGCCGCGCGAGCTACAAAACCCTAATTTTATTAAGCGGCATTACATTACTGTCGCAATACGATCTTGACTACCCAACTTCGCCAGCCGAATTGATCGGCCTAGATTTAATCTCGATCAATGGGCAAGGTTCAAATATTCTCACCAGCAGCTCGGCTACAGTGCTAGCCGGTCGAACAACTCCCAGCGTGCCGCTAGCACCAAAAACCGTTAGCCCAAAATAGGTTGTCCACACGGCTTTTAAAACCTAAATTAAATCAACGGCAGCCATTAACTGCCGCAAATCATCTTGACCGCCCAACTTCGCCAGACGAATTGGCCGACCAAATTTCTATTCTAGGCGCCAAACAAGATGTGGTCGTGACATTTGGCCTCCCCTCTTCCATAAGGAGCAATCGGCCAAGCCGCGGCCTCCCATATGGCTCCTAAACGCGCGCCCAAAGATGGTTGGCCGTGCTCCTTATAAAAATCTTAAATAAATTAGCGGCAACCAATAACTGCCGCAAATCATCTCAGCCATCCGATTTGGCTAGCCAATTTAACCGGTCTAGATTTAACTTGGACCGACCAATAGGATGTCGAAATGGCTACCAACCATAACTCTCCTATAGGGACCGACCGGCCTACTTTTGGCCTGCATGAACAGCTCCCAGCAGCTTCCTGAAAGAGGCCGGTCACGCTCCTTTTAAGACACTAGGTTCTTCGACCAACCAAGACAGGCTCTATACAATGATGCTTCACATGCATCGATTATTTTGAGCTGCTTACTTAAAAGCGATGCTTTACATGCATCGAGTACATACGATATTTTATAAGTATCGGTTTCACAAATAACTTAGTTATTTAACATAATAGCGCCACATGCTATTCTTTGTGGCAAGTCTCATGACTTGGCTCGCCACACATGACCACCCACCGCCTGGCTTGCGCGTGACTGGTCAGAATAACTAGGTTTTTCAAACAAGACCCATTAAGCAACTTGCTGCATATTTTCCACGAAAATACTCGAGACATCAAACATGTCACAAACTGGGGGATGTTCATCAGGGTATTGGTCTGGCGGTTTACACCGTGCGGCGCGCAATGCGCCCATTACGATAAAGTGTCAGGAAAGGGCGAATGGTTAACAACAGTAAGAGAGTAGTGGGTGTAAGGATGACCAGTCTTCCCGCATGACAGAAACGTGATGGTCACCACCTTTTAGACATCCCCACTTCTCCACTACTTAACTGTCTCCACTTCCTACGAGATCAGGGTGCGCTCAATCATGACTTGTATAAATAGGTTTTAAACCTATTTCGACACACGCAAGTGTTATCAACATAAGTATCCATAAAAACACCAAGAACTGATAGCTTACATTCTGCAAGCCAGTTCCATATTCTGATACAAGTCATAAAATAGTCACATCTTCAGAGTTGACCATTCTGATATCAACACCTTCTTCGCTTCCCTCCCTATGATCAACCCTTCTCCTTCACTTTGTGACCGAAGCAAGACTGGAACGGCCATTTCTTGGTTTAGGCCAGGAATGTACAGATTGATCTATCGAATCTAAAGTACTCTCGTGCAGTGCATTTGTTTAGGGTTTAGATTCGTTTCTTGGTGGCACACCCAAATTTACCAAAACCAGCAGAATCAGTTTTTACCCCAAAACACAAGGTTATTTCCCTCAACGATGGCATGCTTCTTAGAATCGTATCTAGATGGTAGGGATCTGAGAATTTTTATCACAATGTCCTTTTCAGGAATAGTCTTACCCAACGCAAAAGATGCATTAACAATTTCAAAAACTATATGATTAAACTCATCAAATGAATCTTCATCTGCCATACGAAGGTTTTCCCAATCAGAATTTAGTTTTTGAAGCCTAACTTCCTTTTCACAGGTATTCCCTTCAAATACGGTTTCTAAGATATCCCAAGCATCTTTAGACCGAGTGCACGTAGTCATATGGTACTGAAGATCTTAGGTAATGGCATGGATGATAGCATTTAACCCGTCAGAATTTTGCTTTGCAGCGAGAATCTCGGCAGGTTCATATGCACTAATATCCTTTGGAACAGTTGCATCGCCTTCTGCAACAACCGGAGGATTATAGCAATTAACAACATAAACCCATGATTGAAAATCACGCGCTTGAAGAAAGGCACGCATAGAAAATGTAGAAAAACCCCGGGACCTAGTCCAGCTTTGAACCCCACACTGTATTAATCCGCTACAGACACTATCCTACTACCAATGAACTTCGGACTGGAATGTAGTTAAGCCCTAATCAATCTCACACTGATCAAGGTACAGTTGCGCTTCTTACGTCTCTGAACCCCAGCAGGATTCTACGCACTTGATTCCCTTAGCTGATCTCACCCACAACTAAGAGTTGCTACGACCCAACGTCGAAGACTTGATAAACAAATATGTCTCACACGGGAAAGTCTATTAAAATAGATAAATCTGTCTCCCACAAAAATACCTATGAGTTTTCTTCCGTCTTTTGATAAATCAAGGTTCACAGGAACCAATTGATAAACCGGACTTATATTCCCGAAGAATAGCCTAGTATTATCAATCACCTCACAATAATCTTAATCGTATGGAATGGAAACAAGATATTGTGGAATCACAAACGATGAGACGAAGATGTTTGTGACTACTTTTAATCTTACCTATCGGAGATAAATCTCAAGCAAATCTTAGCAAAGATAATACTCAATCACGATAGTAGAAGTAAGATCATAACACGCAACTACAAAGAAATAGTTGGGTCTGGCTTCACAATCCCAATGAAGTCTTCAAGTCGTTAACCTACAGGGTTTTAGAGAAAACCTAAGGTTAAAGGAGAATCGACTCTAGTCGCAACTAGTATCTCACAGAAGGTGTGGGGATTAGGTTTCCCAATTGCTAGAGTTCTCCCTTATATAGTTTTCAAATCATGGTTTGCAATCTAAGTTACCTTGGTAACAAAGCATTCAATATTCACCATTAGATGAAAACCTGATTGGACTCAAGTTAATATCTTTCAACCGTTGGATTGAACTTAGCTTGTTATACACAAATGAAATATACCTTCATTTAGGTTTGAGTAACCGTACCTAAATGTGTTCACTAGGTTGGCTCAACAGTATTTAACCAAAGTTAGCTATATGAACACTTTCATATCAACCTTATTCATCTTAACTACAACTAGTTCAAATGAAACTAATTATAGAGTTGTTCAATTGTTATATTCTCATAGAAGTATACAAGAACACAATTGAAGCAAAATTGGTTTGATTCACTCGAATCAATTCATGAACATTATAGCCACGGTTTGCAAAAGATTGCATTCCTTATTATATAAATGTATTAGTTCATGTCACAACCGATTCTAGAACTTTAACCACTCAAGTATGCAAACGGGTACGCATACTTAAGTAGCCAAACCAAGTTTGGTTCGCTAGTATGCGAACGGGTACGCATACCTCCGAACTCAGCAGAAATTCCCGGACCTAAACCTTACGCCAGTACGCATACCGGAATGTGTACTTAGGTACCCGTACTTTCACAAACCAATAGGTACGCGTACAAGTATGCATACTATGGTTCCCGGACATGGATTACATATATGCAAGAACGCATACTATGTTCATAATCAAATAATGGTTAAGTATTCTAAACTCTATTTCAATCATTGAAACATTCTTAGAGGATGACAATAGCTGTTTTCACGAACTATTAGCATCAAAGCAATTTTCCAGTTATTGAAATAATCATTACGAAACATTCCAAGTCTACACCAAATGATTGTATCACACAAATCATGTAAGATGTTACTCGGCGATTTTCACATGATCATCTTTTGACTTTCGTCAAGAATATAAGATGAACTTGGTCAAAGCGAAAGTTTTCCAACACATATTTCGAGAAATATGTAAGCGAGTTAAACTCAGCTCGAAATCTCAAATGTGCATAATCGAATACTATATAGCAATACGACTTTTGTCTCAATATAGGAGATAGAGTAGAAATAGACTTTCCAAGTTATAGATGAGTTTCAAGCTCTCCTTAGTAGTTCTTCGTCTTCAAATAATGAACACCGTGAAGTCTTATGCTCAACTACACAATCTATCCTAGTCCGAGAGATTGCAATATGTAGACTAGAAATCAATACTTATAGTTTTGATCACTAACATTGACAAACAAGCTTGAGATAACAACGCTTGCGATTTCGACCGAGCAGTACTCTAACACTAACTTTAGCTCCGGACCGAACTCATTTGAAACCATTTTCAAACGGGTACGCAAACTTGGTTCCCGTACTTCAACAGTTAAATCAGTTTGCGAACGGGTATGCAAACTTAAGTACCCTGACTTAAACAGTTGAATAAATTTGCGAACGGGTATGAAAACTTAAATTTCGATCCTGAATTCCATCAATACAGTTCGCACACTTAGTACACAAACCGTAATGTATCCAGGCATGGGTTTTAGCTCTTAACTCCCATTTCAATCATTGAAACGTCTTAGATGACGAAAATAGCTATCTCACACAAACTATTAGCTTATAAGAAATTTTCAAGTGATCGAATGATCAATACGAAACATTCCGAGTCTACATCAAATGAATGTCTCACACAAATCATGTAAGATGTTACTAGGTGATTTTCACATGATCATCTTTTGACTTTCATCAAGAATAATGATGAACGTAGTTAAAGAAAAAAGCTTTCAAACACATATTTCAAGAAAGATATAAGCGAGTTAAACTCAGCTCGAAATATCAAATGTGTATAATGTAAAGTCTATGTATCTATACGACTTTGTCTCAATAGGAGATAGAATAGAATAGACTTCTGAGTGATAGATAAGTTCAAGTCTCCACATACCTTTTGTTGATGAAGTTCCACAATCTCCCCTTAGTAGTTCTTCGTCTTCAATCTATGAACGTCGTGAAGTCTAAAGCTCAACTAAACATTCTATCCTAATCCGAGACATAGCTATAAGTAGACTAGAAATCAAGACTTATAGTTTTGACAACTAAACTTGGCAAACAAGATTGAGATAGCAATGCTTGCGACTTCGACCGAGCAGTGCTCTAACAATCTCCCCCTTTGTCAGTTTTCGTGACAAAACTATCAATACATATGGATTACAAAATAAATAAACTTTGTAGCTTCTCATCCAAATGCTTGATTTCCTTGGTTCTTCAACATTACTCGAAATCTTCGCCATTTCCAAGTACTTCAGTGATTCCGAACGTGTTCAACTCAGCATCATAGTTGTTGAAGATCCGTAGCCATAATAATATATAAAAAAAAGATGTTTTAGTATTGTTATACAGTGTCATAGTATTATTACACAGTATTAAAGTTCAATTGTATCACAACTTTGACAATAATACTACAGTTATATGTATCACTCCCCCTTAGTCAATACTTCATATCACAATGAAAACCACTCCCCCTTACATAATGATCCATAAACCATATGTATATGTAGTGTGAACTACAAAATAATTCTCCCTCTTTTTGTCAATATAAATTGGCAAAGGTATGAAAACTAGTGGGATCATAATGAAATTCTCAAAGAGATACTTCATGAATAAAATAGAACATATCAACTTTGTTTTGATGATTTGACATAGTCGAAACTTAGTGTATTCATCAAGGAGTTTATAAATATACAAGATAACTCTTACAATATTCCGCAGCCGCACTCCCCACAAAGATTTGGCAATTAAGCACAAGTTCAATTAAGAACTCTCCCCCATAAAATGTCATTCCCGGAAGAACAACAAGAGCGACCTTACTTTTACAAGAAAAGAAGGATTTCTTTGGACATTTTGATACTAAACAGAAACAACCTACTACTACTAGAAACAAATGAGGAATTGAAACAACACTTCACTGAAACTCCAAGCTTGTATTTCCCAAAAGATATTGATAGATCCAGGGGGAAGAAAAAAGCTAGAAATCTAATAAACCAAAAAAACACCAGTAGACTGCCGTAAGTGTTGAAGCGTAGCAGTATCTAGAGGTTTGGTGATAATATAAGCCAATTGTTGTTCAGAAGACACAAATTCCATGTTAATGATACCATTTTCATAGAGATCTGTAATAAAATGATACCTGATGTCAATGTGCTTAGTTCTTGAGTGCTCAACAGGATTCTCAATGATGCGAATCGCGCTAGATTTATCACAAAAGATCTTCATGATTCCAGTGTCAATTTCATAATCAGCAATCATTTGTTTCATCCATAGAAGTTGAGTACAACATGATCCTGCAGCAATACATTCTACTTCACATGTTGAAAGGGATTGTGAATTTTGTTTCTTGTTATGCCAAGCCACAAGAGTCAATCCTACATAGTAGAAACCCCCAGATGTACTCTTTCTGTCTTCAACACATCCTGCCCAATTAGCATCTGAATAGGCAGTAAGATCAGTGTTAGTATCAAAAGTATAAGATAGACCATACCCGATAGTGTGCGGAATATATCGCATGATCCTTTTTGCAGCTGCAAGATGAGACTCCTTTGGATTAGCCTGAAATCTAGCACAACAACCAACACTAAAAGCAATTGTCTAGTAGTTGTAAGATATAAGAGGTTTCCAATGATCGATCGATAAAGTTTTTGATCCACATTAACTCCTTTCTCATCTCGATGTAGTTGACCAGTAGTGGGCATAGGAGTCAGCTCTGGAGTTGACTTACCAAGACCGAACCTTGTAACAAGATCATTGGCATATTTTTATTGAGATAAGTAAATTCCATCCTTGTGTTGTTGAATCTGTAATCCTAAAAAGAATTTTAATTCACCAACATTGCTCATTTCAAATTCCCTACCAAGAGAGACTTGAAAATCTTTAGCAAGTTTCTCGAATTTTGATCCATAGATGATATCATCTACATAAACTTGGGCAATGACTACATCTTTCCCACTCCATTTGGTAAACAATGTTTTATCAGCTCCACCTCTCGAAAAACCTTTCCTAAAAAGAGAAGTAGTTAGTTTTTCGAACCAGGCACGAGGTGCTTGTTTTAACCCATATAATGTCTTTTTGAGCTTAAGGACATGATCTGGGCAATCAGGATTTTCAAATCCTTTAGGTAGAGCGACATAGACCTCTTCCTTTAAATTTCCGTTTAGGAACGCGGATTTTATGTCCATTTGAAATAGTTTAACCTAAAGAAAACAAGCATGAGCTAATAACAAGCGAATGGACTCAAGGCATGCCACATGAGCAAAGGTTTCGTCAAAGTCGATTTCTTCAATCTGTGAATATCCCTGAGTGACAAGTCTTGCTTTGTTTCTGACAATAGTGCCAAATTCGTCTGACTTGTTCTTGAATATCCATTTGGTACCAACAATATTGATATTGAAGGGACAAGGTACGAGCTCCCATACGTCTTGTCTTTGAAATTGATTTAACTCTTCATGCATTGCATTCACCCAAAAGGAACACTAAGAGCTTCATCAATATTTTTAGGTCTACTTGCGATAGATAACAACCAAAATTGCAAATATCTTGAAGTTGTCCTCTCGTTTTAGCCGTATAATCTTTTCCTCCATAATACTGTTAGTATCATGATTCCTTTGAACCCAGAGGTGCCGTGGAGGAGCACGTTCTTGTTCAACAGGAATAGCTTGATTAGGGCTTTTCTCCTCGTCACTAGAAATGTCAGGATCAGCAACTGTTGGAACAACTTCTACTGATTCTGGGATTTCCTAAACTTTCTCAATTGTCTCAGTTGGAGGCAATTCAGCAGGAGAGCTATCATGACGAAAATTGCTCAGATCATCGATGATGACATTTGCAGATTCCATCATAACTTGGGTTCTAAGATTAAATACTCGAAAACCATGACTATCAGATGCATAGCCAAGAAAGATACCTTCATCGCTTTCAGAATGTAGCACTTACTTCCAAACACTCTGAGATAGTGTAGGTTGGGCTTCTTACCGTACCACAACTCATAAGGAGTATTTAGGGTTTTTGACCGTAAGTAGACACGGTTGATCAAATAGCATGTTGTAAAAACAGTTTCTCCCCAAAACTTTAACGGTAAGTTTTTGTTATGGAGCATTACCCTTGCCATTTCCTGAATGTTCCTATTCTTCCTTTCTGCAACTCCATTTGCTTGTGGAGTAATGGGTGGTGAGTATTGTTGAATAATCCCCAGTTTGTCACAAAATTCAAACACCTTAGTGTCTTTGAATTCAGTTCCACGGTCGCTTCTAATTTTCTTTAGCTTGCGACCTTGTTCGCTCTGGATTCTATTAACAATAATCTTGAATTCATCAAGGGTTTCATTCTTATGAGCTAAAAAATCCACCCAAGTGAATCTGGTGTAATCATATTCCATAACTAAAACATACTTCTTCCCAACAACAGTAGGTTGTTGAATAGGGCCGAAGAGATCCATATGAATTAAATCAAGTGGAGCTTTAGTGAGAATATCTCGAGATGATTTATGTGGAACTTTCATTTGTTTACCCTTTTGACAGGCACCACAGACACCATCAATCTTAGCATTGATTTTGAGAACACCTCTAACAAGTTCTTTGTTGATGATCTTAGTTAGAAGGTGATAATTGATGTGACCAAAACGTTCATGCCAGAGATGTGTAGATTCCACCTTAGTCAAAATGCAACAATTGCTAAACTGAGTATCTAAGAGATAACAATTATTTTTACCACGAGTTCCCTGATTTTTTTTCAGTTTTGTCTACAATGTCACATCCATTCGCATTGAAGACAACTTTATGGCCTTTGTCACAAATTTGACTAACAGAAAGAAGATTAACAGGCATACCTTTAACATACACTACATCATGGATTTCAGGAATGCCAGGTAGTTTGATCATCCCCTTCTTGCTTATGTAGCAACAACTCCCATCTCCAAATGTTACTGGTCCTCCTTCAAAATCACTAGAATTCACAAACCACGAAAGATCTCCAGTTATGTGTCGGTTACATCCACTATCGAGAAACCATTGAAAAGGTGATATTGATTTTAGAGCAAAAGCTCCCATACTAACACTACTATCCCGTTTGGGTTTTCTTGTTAGATTTGTACACTTTTTTAGAGTAGAAAACAGTTGTTCATCTTTCTTATTAGATTACTAGCAACCTTTAAACTTTTCTTGAAAGGTGTACATGTATGTTGAAAATGATAATGAAACCACAAAACATACATGTACCAACATCTTTAAACTCATTTGAGAAGCTCTGAGTCACATCAGTTTTCACAAAGCCTAAACCTCGCTTATCACCTGACTTGCGACAATTCTTCAGGGAAGAATTAAAGGAGTTTATCACATACATTGAAGATACTTTGACAGACTTCAAATCCTTATGTTTTGCACTTTCTGCAATTAGATCAGAGTTGATCCGAATTTGTTCATCCAACTTCTTCAGGAAAATAACTAGCTCTTTAGAACGTTCTCGAAGATCAGAGTTTTTGATATGAATTTTGCAATGAAGACCATCAATTTTCCTTATCAATCGCTGTTTTTCTCGACAAATATTTTCGATGATTTTTTCCAGATCAAAGCACTCAACCTCATCGATGGTTTCTAAAACACACTCAGAGTTAAGTAAATCTAATTCTGGTGAAGCCTTTATAGAGACTTTACTATCCATAGAGTCAGATTGCTACAAACACAGACTTATGAGGTCTTGAACATGTTTGCTGCTCTAATACCAATTGAAAAAGAAGGGGTCTAACAACCACACCCAATATTTCGTTTAGGAAATCTGCATGGACTAACTCCAATATAATTCCAAGAGAATCAACTAGACAGTCAGACTCAATCAAGTAAAATATATCCAAGAGTTATATCTCTGTTTCTCAATGTAATCAGCAAATCAAACAGATAGAAATCCGCGAGCCTGATTATTATGAGAAACAACTTGAACGGTACCAAAGACCAATGTTCAAGTGTCAATCAATTTCAATCAACAACCAAAGGTTGGATTTACCGATTGATTGAAACACGCACAACCTGTGATATTTCAATTATATAGAAAGTATAATGCGGAAAATAAATAACACAGACATTAGAAGTTTTGTTAACGAGGAAACCGCAAATGCAGAAAAAACTAGGGACCTAGTCCAGATTTGAACACCACACTGTATTAAGCCGCTACAGACTCTAGCCTACAACAAGTTAACTTCGAACTGGAATGTAGTTGAGCCCTAACCAATCTCACACTGATTAAGGTACAGTCTCGTTCCTTACATCTCTGAATCCCAGCAGGACTCTACGCACTTGATTCCCTTAGTTGATCTCACCCACAACTAAAAGTTGCTACAACCCAAAGTCAAAGACTTGATAAACAAATCTGTCACCCACAGAAAAGTCTATTTTAATAGATAAATGTGTCTCCCACATAAATACCTACGAAGTTTGTTTCGTCTTTTGATAAATCAAGGTGAACATGAACCAATTGATAATCCGGTCTTATATTCCCAAAGAACAGCCTAGAAATATCAATCACCTCACAATAACTTAACTATATGATAGTAGAACAAGTTATTGTGGAATCACAAAGAATGAGACGAAGAGCTTTGTGATTACTTTTTATATCTTACATATCGGAGATAAATCTCGAGCAAATCTTAGAGAAGATAGTACTCAATACGATAGAATAAGTAAGATTAGAACACGCAACTATAGAGAAAATAGTTGGGTCTGGCTTCAGAATCCCAATGAATTCTTTAAGTCGTTAACCTATAATGGTTTTAGGAAAAACCTAGGTTAAAGGAGAATCGACTCTAGTCGCAATTAGTATCACACAGGAGGTGTGGGGATTAGGTTTCCCAGTTGCTAGAGTTCTCCCTTATATAGTCTTAGAATCAGGGTTTGATAACTTTGTAACAAAGCAACAATATTCACCGTTGGATGAAACCTGATTTAAGATTCAAGCTAATATATTTCCACCGTTAGATGGTCTTAGCTTGTTACACACAAATGAAATATACCTTCATTTATATATGGGTAACCGTACCTAAACGTGTATATTGAGTTGACTCAATAACAGTTAACCGAAGTTAGCCATATGAACACTTTTGTATTAACCATGTTCATCTTAACACTTCTATATCAATTGATAATAAAATGAATCTATTACTCAAAGAGTTGTTCAATTGTTTATATTCTCATAGAAGTATACAAGACACAATTGGAGAAAAATCAGATTGATTCAAAAGAATCCGTTCATGAACATTTTAGCCACGGTTTGCAAAGATTTCATTCCTTAATATATAAATGTATTTGTTCATGAGTATGAAATCACACTTAACCGATTTTAGAACTTGAACCACTTAAGTTTACAAACGGGTACGCAAACTTAAGTTCCGGACAATGGTCACAAGCCAACAGTTTGCAAATGGGTACACATATTTTAGCTCCGGACCGAACTCAGTTTAAACCGTTTGCGAACGGGTGCACAAACTTGGTTCCTGGACTTCAACAGTTAAATCAGTTTGCGAACGGGTATGCAAACTTAAGTACCCTGACTTAAACAGTTGAATAAGTTTGTGGACGGGTATGCAAACTTAACTTCCGGTCCTGAATTCCATCAATACAGTTCGCACACTTAGTACACAAACCGTAATATATCCAGACATGGGTTTATCTCTTAACTCCCATTTCAATCATTGAAACATTCTTAGAAGACGACAATAGCTGTCTCATACAAACTATTAGCTTATAAGCAATTTTGAAGTGATCGAATGATCAATACGAAATATTCCGAGTCTATATCAAATGACTGTCTCACACAAATCATGTAAGATGTTACCAGGTGATTTTCACATGATCATCTTTTGGATTTCGTCAAGAGTAATGATGAACGTAGTAAAGCAAAAAGCTTTCCAACACATATTTCGAGAAAGATATAAGCGAGTTAAACTCAGCTCGAAATATAAAATGTGTATAATGTAAAGTATACATAACTATACGACTTTGTCTCAATAGGAGATAAAATAAAATAGACTTCTGAGTGATATATGAGTTCAAGTCTCCACATACATTTTGTTGATGAAGTTCCACAAGCTCTTCATAGTAGTTCTTCGTCTTCAATCGATGAACGCCGTGAAGTCTAAAGCTCAATTACACGTTCTATCCTAATCCGAGACATAGCTATAAGTAGACTAGAAATCAAGACTTATAGTTTTGACAACTAAACTTGACAAACAAGCTTGAGATAGCAACGCTTGCGACTTCGACCGAGCAGTGCTCTAACAATAATGCTTAAAGAAGTTTTCTACCGTATAATCTTCACGATTATAGGACTCCATGTATGTTGGATATAGAGACCCTAAGCCAGCATCGCGACGAGAATACTCAACTAGAATTTTGATTGCATCGCTACACAATTGATATATCACCCGAGGATCTTCCAGACGCGATAGAATTTCATAAAAGAACGGAAGCTCTGGATTAAAGAGAGGAATGGGCAAGCAAGCAGGAAGTTGTTCCAACGAAACAATAATCCTGTTCTCACTCCATTGTTCAAGAGCGATCCATTCTCGATCCAATACAGTGGTGTGAGTCGAATTTGGAGGAACTATCAGTCTAATCCCTTTTGGCTTCAACTCATTCTTAAATCTTTGGATATCTTCTCGTTGCCTTTTACTTGCTCTCGGGGCCATCTAGTATGGGAATAATGAATGGGAAAAACCCAATCAAAAAGATCAGAGGATTAATCAGGGACTTTGATCAAGAAGCTTTGATTTAATCAAGAAACTTCGATGATTTGATCAAATATTCAGGAACAGAAGCGACAGAAATAATAAAAGAGGGTGGAATCGAAACCGTAGAAGCAAATTGACAACCTTGATCAGGGATTCGATAAGAAGGAATATATATGGGTAGAAGAATTAGCAGCAATAGCAGGAGAAGAAAATTGCAGAAGATGAAAGAGAACATAAGATAAGAAAGGAAACTGGAAAGCATGATAAACAATTGAAAGATTTTATCTCTCATTCGCATTCATTAGAAAACCAACAAGCAAAGGCGATCACCGGTAAAAGGGAGAGAAATTAAAGACGTGTCAATCAATGAAGAATGTGGTCAACACGTGTAGGCTGTTGCACAGGAATTGCAGAATAATGTCGGTAGATCTGGAGAATACCAAAGGATAAGGTTGAGGCGATGGAATAGAATTCTCTCACTATTCTTTCTTCGAAAAGATCAGTGCAAGAAGAGGCAAAATGTGGATACAAAATATCGCTCAACCAATGATAACGCGAGAGAATCATTTAGCAACGTGATTCCAAGGGCGAAGAGCATAAACCCAATACGTCACTACTGACTACGTAATGACGTCAAAAGAATCACACGAAACATGTGAAGGCAAGCGCGATGACTACAAGATGGTGCGATAGTATCGCCCTATTAGATCCGAAATAAGGGGCTTTATTAGCTGTCCTTCACTATGTACCCCTATAAAAGGGACTAGGGGCCATTGTACAAGAGAGAGATCTATTTAAGAGTTAGTCTGAGAAACTTAAAAGAGAGAAAGTTATTTGTTCTCCAAATTAGGGTTTTATTAGCAATTGTATGTGTATAGTTCATCCCTTAATAATAATACTTAGAGTTTTCTCCATCATGTCTTAGATTTGTTTCATATTGTTACTCGGCTATGACTATAGGATTTCTTGTAGTTACAACTGCTAATTGGGTGTACCAATTTAATGGATAGGGTATCAAATTTCATTTGTCATATATAAAATTTGATGGCGTCCTCAATGTACTGATATCCCTTTTAGCAATGTTGATATATTTGGTTGTATACAAAATCAATGCCATGTTGTTGTTTTTTTGTTTTTTTTTGAAGCAAAATCAATGTCATGTTGCATAATGTTTATAATTTATACATAAAATCAATATCGTTGTAGTGCGGTGATAAGAATCATTGTGTTACGGCACCAACAACCGGGCTTCAAAACTCGTAAAAATCGTACATGGACCGGAGCATGCTTATAATGTGACATGACGCTCGTGGATCCACAAAGCATGCCCACCTTATGAACGGTCAGGAGATAAAAAAAATCTAGAAAGACCCGCCAAAAGTACTGATAGCTGGTAGATAAGATGACAGTTGCCTCCATGCGTTCTACTTAAACAGCTGCCACGTTAACTGACTCCAAACAGAAGCGACACGTGTTTGTTGACTATTCGTCTCTTGACTCTTTGACTCACAATGGTGCACACCTTTGACTTTCTCTTAACGGAAAAAGTACAAAACGTCAAAAACTTCGGTTTCAAAGCTCAAACCGTCACACTTTTAACCAGGGCTTTTCGAAAAAGCTCGTTCTCATCTGCCAGTCAGTCACAACTATCAAAAAAATCTTCATCGATCACCATCGGTTACAGTATTATGCTTTAGAATTTCGATTCTAGAGATTGAAACACCATAGAATTATTGATTCATTTCTGAATTTGGAAAAAGTCTTTGAAAAAAAAATTCAGAAAAAAGCAGAGACTTTCTTTGGTTTTCTCATGTTTGTGCAAATTCTTAGCATCTTCTTAGCAACAAAGGTATGGACTATGATTACTATCTGAGTACTTTTTTATGGTTTTGATTTTTGGTTTCTGGGTCTATTACATACCCTTCAATTTTGTTGGTTTTATTGGAGTAATATTTGATCATTTGATTTTGATTTTTGTAAGTTGCTTTGTTCTTGGGTATTAGGGAAATTGATAAGCGTAAAGTTTTTGATATTCTATAAAAAAAAATCTGAAAATGATGAAATTTATGTTGTTTATTGTTTGATTTTCTTTATATTGTAGAACTGGAACAATCGAGACCTAGATTAAGAAGAAGAAGAAGAAGAAGAAATTAGGGTGTCCTTGTACTGTATGTGGAGCTATTAAACTCTGGAAAGATTTTATTTGGGTCAGAGATGGTTTCAGATAGTAATGGAAAAGGCATAGAGGAAGAGGGAGAGGAAATAGAATTAGAGTCAGGGTCGACCTCTAAAGGCAAGAGTAAAAGTCCTCTTCGCATTTCTACATCTCAAAAGAGGTTGCTGGCTCATGAAAAAAGTCGTAAAGTATTTCCTAGTATGGGATTTCAGAAACTTAGTTCAGCTTTGTCAGGTTTAGGTTCCCCATCAACTAAATTCCAGTGTTTTGCTGAGGGGCGAGATGACATTTCACGTTCAGTTCCTTCATCTCCAAACCAAGGTATCCGAGAACGTTTCACAGTCCCATTTGCTCGAAAGATAAATTGGCACTCTCTAAAGAAAGTGTTTATGGAATGGATCAAAGATCCGTTGAACATGGCGCTTTTTGTATGGATTGTCGTTGTTGCTGTATCAGGTGCCATCCTGTTCATGGTCATGACAGGTATGTTAAACCATGTCATAACTAAAAAATATCAGAGAGACACATGGTTTGAAGTTAATAATCAAATTCTTAATGCTCTTTTTACTCTTATGTGCTTGTACCAACATCCCAAACGAATGTATCACCTCATTCTTTTACTTAGATGGTCACCAAAGGATATTGCTACCCTGAGAAAGGCTTACTGCAAAGATGGAGCTCGTAAGCCTCACGAGTGGGGACACATGATGGTAGTTGTTGTTCTACTTCACATAAACTGTTTTGCTCAGTATGCATTGTGTGGATTAAACTTAGGTTACAAGAGAGCTGAACGACCACCAATAGGAGTCGCCATCTGCATCTCAGTTGCAATTGGAGCACCTGCAGTTGCCGGTGTGTACACCATTCTTAGTCCTTTAGGAAAGGAGTATGATGACTCTGACACGGATCAGGAAGCTCAAAGTCAAATTGTTGTTAATGTTCATAATACACCAAGTCCTTTACGGACGAGTAGATATGCGAAAAAGTATTTATTTGCATCAAAAGATGATGCAAGGGTCATTGAAAGCACGCCCAGATGGAGTGGCGGGTTACTTGATTTGTGGGATGATATATCTCTGGCTTATCTCTCATTTTTCTGCAGTTTCTGCGTTTTCGGATGGAACATGGAAAGACTTGGATTTGGGAACATGTATGTTCACATTGCTACTTTTCTTCTTTTCTGCCTCGCTCCATTTTGGATATTTAACCTTGCTGCGATCAATATTGATAACGAAACTGTTAGAGGTGCATTGGGTGTGACGGGCATCATTCTTTGTATATTTGGTTTGCTCTATGGAGGTTTTTGGAGGATTCAAATGAGAAAAAGGTATAACTTGCCAGCTAGTTATTTCTGCTGTGGTAACCCTGAAGTGACTGACTGTTTACAATGGCTTTGCTGCTGTTCATGTTCTCTTGCTCAGGAGGTGAGAACTGTGGATTTCTATGAAATTGTGGAAGATAAATATTACGGTAGACCAGTGGTCGAGAATGATATGCCTATGTTGTCTCCTTTGCGGAGAGAAGATGGATCAGTTCAGTTTAGGTCATTCCCAAGTTCTCCACTCCATGGAATTCCAAGTACTTCTAAGGATCACATACCAAGTGCTTCGAGTCCTCAGAATCCATTTCCGAAAGGGTACCATAATCCTGATTCATCATCTTCTGTAGTGAAGGAAGAGTCCTCTTCTGAAGCATACAGTGGAACAACTATGGTCGCACCACCTGTTCACTCATCGATAAAGAGAGAAGATGTGTAATTAATTTTCAGCACTCGGTTTCTGCATCAAAGGACTATGGCTAGAGTTCTTTGTAATGTGTCTCTGATTTTTCCTATGGCATTTCGGATGCAGATTTTTTCCCGTTCTTATGGTTGTAAGATTCTTTACCAAACAGTCAGTCCTTTATACACAGAATATTTGTTTCCCTTATCGTGCCTCAAGATAGCGAAGGTAGTATCACACCCATTCCCTCAGTTCTAGCTAGGCAAAAAATGATGTTATAGAAAGACTGCATCCGCTTAAGCGTATTTATAAAGTTATATAGAAAATTTATTCCTATTTCCATTGTGAATTTTAGTTTGAGATGTATTCAGTTAATTCTTAGATTTATTCTTAGAATTTTGGTAATGATGTCTGTTCACAGTTTTTGCGAGGAAAGCAAGCTGCCGCACTGATGAGGATGCATCTCTGAAACTTGAACTTAACACCGTGTCCCATTTTAGCTATATTAACAAGGGATACAAGACATTTTAGTGGACACGAAGGAGAACTGGCTGGAAGGTTCTGGAGATTTGAGTTTTTGTAATTAAAGATACATATTATTTGATCTTCCAGATCTTATAGAGACAACCCTTGCAGGTGAGTAGTTAGAATGAATAACAAAGGTTTGTATATATTGCCAAACAAGGAGAGTAAACATCAAAGGTAGGATGATCTCTGGAGTAGATCATACAATGTAAAACTGCCCTGGCCTTTTTGTTTCGATAAATTTAAAGCCTCGAGATTGAGATGCTTGAAATGAACGCCTAATCCTTGAGCTGTTGCGAATAAGTCGTTTCCAAAGATGTACATATCTTATTAGCCTATCTGTTATGGTGGCTTTTTGAATTAGAAAAGTTTCTGCTTATTGGATTACAGGCCTAGCTTGGTGGTGATTTTTAGGGGTCGACATGGGTCTATGCACATTTATCGTGCGAATCTACATTTCTATGAGTTGCAAGTATGAAATATGTTAAGATATGCTGAGCATTTGAATGTTTGGTGATCTCTAATACATATAGTTATGCAGTAGTCCGGTACATACTGCATATGGGTCACCAGAACATCCAACAGGCCCATGCCACCCCATAAAACTGACAAACCAGAGCTGTTTGTTTTGTCCTGAAAACATGAGTGAAGGACCAGCAAGGGTGGAAGACACGTGAGGGTAGGGCATTACCGGTGAGCATTGTACCCAAAAGATTCTTTTGATCCAATGAATCAATAAACGTGCAAATGAATCCAATTATTTATTTGAATCGTCGGTTGAGTAGATTCTGTGGGTGAACAACTACAGCTGGTATGTCCTGTACCCGACTAACCGAGGAAGCTAGCAAGTTCTTAATTGATTTAATAACAGCAGCTATAAGCGAGTTGTTTCTGAAAATGATCTCCAATATTATAATGTTTTCTGCAAAAACACGGAAGTATTGTGCTGTGCATACCAAATTTATTACCACTAAACAACGGGAGACAAATGGAGTCAAAGATATTTTTGTTACAAAATCAGAATGGAATGATGTGCGGATATTCCCACTCTTCATAGTTAAGTACATGGCACGTCTGGATAATTGGATATGAGTGCCATGCTGACTTGCTCGGAAATGCCAACACGTGGAACTTGAAGAATTGGTAAGGCGTACGTGGCAGTTGACTAGGATACCACTTTGGAACATCTGTACCACGGACAAAATTTGAGGTAATGGTATTGTGCCCATATTGCCTGCCATACTGCTCCTAATAAACACAGTCCCAAATCTTTGGATGATACCTGACCTGACGTATTAACAAGAAAACCACCAACATTGACGTATTAGTTCTGTTTAATACTTGTGTTAACGATAATCATATTAAAATCTCTTGTATTAACACGCCAACTGTCTCTTGCAGTTTGTATGAAACACGTTAGTTCTTTAATTAAGACTGATTTAAGAAGTTCGTCGTATTAAGTAACTTTTAAAAAAATCAGATAATCCTGATAAGGGAATGAGGTTATTGGAGTTTAGATGAATGTGATGTGACTCATATGATCTACAATCAGATGCTCTTGCCTCAACTTTTTCCATTGACGTATAGAACACTACCTGATATTCTCATTTCAAATATTAGTTTCTACCAACTATAATTAATTACCTTTCATAAAAAAATCAAAAGTAGTTACCGAACTTTCTTTTTTCTTTTGACTAAAGGAAAATTATTACCGACCTTTGTTTTCCCTTTATGTTAGGATGCTCTTCTTGTGTCTATATTATGCTGCAGTGAAACCTGGGGATGAGACTTCGGGCTTGAATTCTAATTGGTCGGATAATCTTAAACAAGGCATAGCTGTCTTAACATTCGAACGTGTTTGTATGTTCAACCCGATTAGTTAATTACAGATTTAAATATGTTAGCAATTGAATATATTTTTATTTATTTTGGAACGAAACAGAATTTCATTGATATTAATCCTCAAACAAATGAGGTGTTGCATAATACAATTTGGTGGTTCATCATGAATCCACCATCTGTTTATATTATTAGAGATTGCACTTTGAGCAAGATTATGTGCAATTGCGTCTCTAGAAACTGATGTGAATCTAACTTCACTAAAATTCTTGACGCGATCTCGAATTGAGAGGACCGTAGAGCAAATGTTCCATGGTATCTCATTCATGTTCCCTGTGGGTACAAAATACCGCGCACTCATTTAGTATGCGAAGTAACTCCATTGGTAGCAAGCGAATATGACCGCATACAACATATACCAGATGACGTCACCTAGTCACGAGTAAAGTGTGAAGAACCATGCGGCAATGAAGAAATCGTGCGTCAATGATAAAGTCTACGCGACATTGACGCACGTCAGATCCGAAATTAGGGGCTTTATTAGCTGTCCTCCACTATGTAAACTCCTATATAAGGAGCCGAGCGTCTTTGTAAAAGGGAGGATCTTTTTGGTGAAGCTGAGATAAGATATTTAGGAGAGAGAGAGTTATTTGCTTTCCAAGTCAGGATTTTCCCTCATCATCTTTGTAGTTGTTCTAAGATTTAATAAAAGATTTTGAGTGTTTCATCATGGTTTCTTAGATTATTTCATAGATTATCATTAGGGTGTGGTTGTGAGATTTCACGCAACTACATTTTGGCGCTAGAAATAGGGAGAATGATGTACCCTGTTGGTGAATTTCTTTAAAAGCAAGCTTAAAATTATTCATAGTTTATCATCGCTCTATTAACAATCTTTTAAAGTTTTAGAAGCCTAAATTTAAAAAGTTCAACCAAAAGTTTTAATCTCAGAAAAACAACTTTCATTGATACAATTTTCAATTCTTTAAAGAGTACTTTTCAGTAATCTTTGTCAAAAGAAAATATTGTTACAAGACGGAACAGATGGTAAGGCAAGCATTTACAGCAGAACAAGTGATAGCAACTAGGAGGAGCAGAAGAATCGTAGGAAGAAGAAGAAATGAAATCGCTGAATCGTCAAGGATGGGAGAGAGGAACAATCGAGGAAAGCAAGTCCAAACTCAGATCCAATACGAACCGGCGGAAAACAACACCATCAACTATGATGCGGTAAGTGTTCATACTGCAAATACAGATTCAACGGAAGAAGACGAGGAAAGAACTGGAGATGGAGGACCAATAGTAGAAAACGAAGAGAATATGACAATCGAGGAGCTCCAACAAAGGCTGGTCGCAGAAAGGAGGAGAGAAGAAGAAGCACGCGCGAATTTGACGCGTCAGAATGATGAGCTAAGAGAAGAGAATATCAGATTACAAGAGCAGAGGTCATGAAATACAACATGTGCAAGCTCAAGGTCAAGAACAAGTAGGAGTACGTCAAGGCATAGTCGATCTAGATCTAGCCGCAGAGATGCTAGACAATAGCTACTCTTAGATAACAACATGATTGAAAATTTTCAAGTAGGCGATAATATGCAGGAGCAGCGCGGTGGTAATCATATAGAACAACAACCAACTGATCGATACATGCCACAAGGCGAAAACTATCGCATGCAAGAAGATCGCAGAGGCAATCGGCATTAACAGCAAGGCGAACGTTATCGCACGCATCATGATCAGGATGATGAAACAGACGAGGATCAAGGAAGGATGATATTACATGGGAGAGAAATGCTACGGAATCAATGTGACCGCGCATATGAAGCTGAAAGATATAATGACGCACAGATCCATGCAAGGAATGAAAGAGATAAGGCAAGCAAGACTGGAAAGACCTATGCAGCAAGATGTAGACCAAACCATGAATGAAGCAATCTTAAGAGAATTAGCAGAAGTGAGAGTGATGATGACAGCACGGAGAGATGGAGGTAGGCGATAATTAGATGAAGCCATAGAAAAAGCAGGAAAGACACCATTCGCGCGACAGATACAAAGGGCAGGAGTTCCAACTAAATGCACTTTACGTGTATTTACTAATATTTTTGATGGAAGCACATGTACGGTGCAGCATATAAAGGCATACACCAGATCTCTGCTACAATGGGAGGATAACGATGCGGTCTTATGAAAATATTTTCCTGCCATCCTAACAGGAGAAGCTTTGCAATGGTTTGAGGGATTACCAATGGGAACAATTACATCATTCAATCATCTACAAAGCATATTCTTAGGAGCATACATCAGCATCAACATGTTACGACTAGGCATAGAGAAGTTGTTTAGCTTGCGAAGAAGAACTAATGAAGGCCTGCGTAACTTAACCACGCGCTGAAGGACCTTGTGCAGCGAAATGGCTGGAAGAGTAGATGAGATGAATCTCATACTAGCTTTTATTAACGCACTTTTTCCTACAGACCTGTTGTATACGCAGATATTCAGGATCAAAGATACCATATCAATGACAGAGATGCGCGAGTACCAAGAAGAGTATATCGCACTTGAAAAAAAGCAAAGAGAAATGGAATCTTATCCAGTTGCGGTCACAAGCGCAAAAGAAGGAAACGCATGCCTACTTCCAAAGATAACAAATGCAGTTGCGAGCACATCCCAAGGAAGTCAAGAAAAGATGGTGATGGAAGATAAACAAAAGCAAGTAGCTATGAGCAGTATAGATCAAGAAATGTATGAAAGAGAATATCAAGCAAGACAACATAACAATAAGATTCCAAGACTAGATAACCAGACGGAAGGATATGGTGGGAAAAAGCGATACTATAATCAAGGTTCAGGAGGAAATAGAACAGTCTGGGAAGAAATAAAAATGCCGCTTCTAAATACCATAATAGATAAAATCTGGGAAGCGGTAAACTTGATGGAAGACATACCGGAACTTCCAAATATGGGTCATGAACCACCACCAGGAAGGAGGAGTAGGGAATTTTGTGTTTATCATCGTTTCCATGGTCACACCACTAGTAACTGCTGGAATGTGCAAAAAATTATACTGAGAATGATCGATCAAGGGAAACTAAACCATTTTCTAGTACAACAACAACAGCATTTACCACCACCACAAGAAGGGCAAACACCAGGAGTATAAGCAGGAAAAAAGACATATCTAATTGAAGTGGGAGCAAAAGAAAAGAATTTTTATTGTAACTCAATAATACACTCATTCAGAAGTATAGAGGATTTCCATGACAATGTCTTAAGTCGAGTTTATGCAAGAGATAATGATGGGAAAGAGATACTCAACTTGGCAAAGATATCACCATTGAAAGATTGGCAGAGGCAACCTATTTCCTTCTGTGCAGAAGAAGTACAAGGAGGTGGAGAATTACATGAGAGTTCATTAGTTGTCAAACTGGAAATCAACCCAAAGGCAAAGACTGATGAAGAGAACGATAATGACGCAGACACATGGGCAATAAATAGGATATTGATAGATCCTGGTAGTTCAATTGATCTTACAAGACAATGGGTGGCAGAGATGACGACCTCATTCCATCAACTTACAAGATTTATGGTTTTAATGGATCAGCCAATAAGCCGAAAGGAGAAATAACCATGTGAATTCCTCTCAAGAGCATAACCACTGACATAGTATTCTGCGTTGTTGACGTAGAGTCTCCATACAATGCCTTGATAGGCAGACCATGGTTACATAGTATCTTTGGAGTGGCTTCAACTTTTAATCAATGCATAAAATTTTCTTTGCCTCAAGGTGTCGGGGTAATAAGAGGGGATCCAATCGATGGAAAAAAATCTCATGAGATTGATGTCGACAAATGTGAAGAACGCGAGAATAAGCGAAGAGATTGGAGAAAAGAGATAAAAGAGGGTAAGCGAAGTGAAAGATTAATGGTTGATGTTGTGAAAAAGAGTAAAGAAGTAAACAAGACTACTATTAAGGCGACAACATCCGCACAAGAAAGTGAATATAACCAGTGCGTCGGAAAGAATGAATTCCAGATAGGAGAAATGGTATTGAGACAAGAACCGCCCTACCAGAAAAATGGAAAAGGGAAATTGAAAAACGTATGGGGTGGACCTTACATTATTAAGAGAGTCACGGGAAATGGAATGTATGAGTTGATGGAAAATAACGAGGGGGAAGAATTAAACCAACTTTGGAACCAAGCATATTTGAAGAAATATGGTCCATGCGGCAATGCTAGCACGGCATAAGAAATAACTCACGTGAGAAAAAGTATATTAGAAAATATATGCGAACTTAATAAAGCACAAAAGGCGAAAGAAGCACAAGTCATCCCAGATATAGAGTTTTAAGAGGTAATTATTATGTAAGCGAACAAATGAAGAAAGAAGACGCAAGAATTGTATTAATCAAGCGTATGAATGAAAATGAAAAATTCTTCTTCCTTACATACATCAATTATTTCATAATAATAAAAAGGCAAAAATAAGACCTTATGATAAGACCTTAACAGAAGGCAACAGAAGTAAAACCTCTAACTAGGGAGGCTAGGCATCCAATTGTGGCGTGCACCCTAGTTCGCATAATAGCAAGAGGCAATGATAAGACCTAACGCACGTCATAATTGGGGAAAACCTAGTTAGCATGACTCGGGGGAAAGCTACAGCGACCCTGAAACCTGAGTCATGGAGATTTTGGGTGAAATAAAAGCCCATCCAGCAGAGGCGGCTTAGTTGAAAGACTAAGGTGGGAAGTTCTCTCCTAAGGAGTGCAGAAACTCGATCAGGGCGCCGAGGTACACGGTTGAGTCAAGAGTGCCTGGGGCATCTGGAGCGTACCTGGCCGCTCTTGGCAAGTCCTGACTATGATGCACTCGGTCCTCAATAAACCCCACTTAGGGTGCGGTCTCGTAACCATAAGCTATATCGGCGGAGGGATAAGAGGCCGCGAAAACAACTAATTGTTGCATCACTGGATGGGAAGATCCCACCCTAACCCGGTAGGGGTAAGCTTCCTTGAATGGGCAGTCAGGGGGGGTATAAGGATGGCACCCTCCACTAGGGAGCTGAATTGTGTCAAAAGACGTAAATATCATGGGGCTATGACTCAAAGGAGAGCATAGGCCTATCGTATTTGTGCGTCAATATATCCTGCAGAGGCAATAATATGAGAAGATGATAAGGAAAAATCAATGGGTCACTACATGAAAGTGTAAAGACTTCCTGCGATTTCGTCGCACAAAAACGGACAATACCTTTAGGCAAAATAAGAGCTCTAATTAGGGAGGAACAATAAGACCTCATGAGAAAAACAAACTTAAGATTAATAGTGTTTTGCAGGAAAGAAAGGAGCTCAAATATTAACGCACACGTATAAAGTAAATTTAAGATATAAAAGGATGTATAGACGCGAAAATAATTACGCAAGATATAGCTGGGGCAGAAAACAAAGACACATTCATGAGGTAAAACGAAGAAGAGGTAATTTAGGTATGATACTAAATAGTTTCACTATACGACAGATGTATGTGAATGCATAGATCATAGATTACCGCATAATAAAATACAACAACTTTACAAATCACGTACGCTTATACATATGCACATCGAGAAAAAAAAACAATCATATTGCGGCAACTAACAGAGGCAAGAATGGGAATGCAAAGCATATAAAGGAATGTTATTCGCCACCATATGATAGACTCACGCGCACATGTTATATACATTATCATCAACGCATATGTTATATGTTATTAATAATGCATATGTTACGTATTATCATTAACACATACGTATATATATACTATCATCACTAGAGAAACACTTTGCTTTCGTTTAATGACCAATTGCAGGATTAAGATACGCGAGAATGAAAGGAGAAAAAGATTATACATTGAAGAAAAAGAATGATACATCCAAATCCAAAAAGCTCGAGAATAACCAGTATACAAAAAAGAAAAGAGAACATAGTACAAGAAGCGGACGAAGATTTGTACAAATAAAATGAAAAAAGAAGACGAAAAGGTCCCTAGAAAGAGCGGCTATTTCCCACCCATGTCATCTTCATCACCTTCCCGAGCCTCAGAACCGCTATCCTCCTCATCAGTCTCTTCATATTCATCATGCGCTGCTTCACTATCGGAAATGTCAGAGCCTTCTTCATTAGAAGGAACTTCAGCAAAATTACAGGGGTGTATTGGATTGGGATTTACATGGATATTTAAAAATCCTAAAAACTCCTAGGTATTCAATTAGGATACGTACGGAATCATTAAATATCCATGGTATTCAATTAGGATTGTTTTAGATTCCACAAATATCATAGGTATTCAATTGGTTTAGGATTTCTTAGGATAGTTAAGGGACATGATATATATGGATTCTTATGGATATTTGTAGGAAAAATATGTATGCTATTATCTCATATCTTTCTTAACCCAAACCACAAGAGTTTCATGGATTCTTATGGACAATTTTTTTCTTATCATAACATGCTATGTTTTTCCACCACCACCACCACACACCACCAACCATCATCGTCACCGTCACCACCATCATCGGCACACACCAACCACCACCCCCCACCGCCGTCACCACCAACCATCACCTCCACCACCACACCACACATACCAACCACCACCGCCCACCACCACCTCAACTTTTTTTTTCTTAAGGGAATCATGATGACTTTGGTTTTTTCATATATATTACTACTCCCTCCGTTTCAAAAAAAACTGTCCGCTTTGACTTTGTCAAAATATTAAGGAGACCATAGTATTTTACTTGACTACCCTTAGTTACTTAACTATTTTATTTTAATAAAAATGCTAGCAATAAAAACTACCTAAAATTATTAGGAGGATTATAAATACGAAATATAAAAGGAAAATTAAAGATATCAAATTTATGGAGTATAAACTTTATATGGAATTTAATTGTTGGAGCCATATATATATTCTCTTAAAGGAATGAAGGATATACTTGTTTCCTTAATTATATAGGTTTCTTTAATATCTTAGATCGGGTCTCGTTAAAAATAAATTTATGAATATAAAAAATTTAAGGGAGTTCATCGGAAAAATACGACTATAAACAAAAGTTGGACACAATTTTGAAACGGACGAAAATGGAATAAAGGACGGTCTTTTTGAAACGGAGGGAGTAATTTGTAATATGCTTCAATTTTTAAAAATCTAACTACTCCTAAAACATTTCATTATAATCCAGAATCATATATCTGTAAGAATCTTAAAGATTCTTTAAAAAACATTATAAATCCACCAGATTCGGGTATAACTAATATCTAATTTTATCTAGATAAATCCTGATCCAATACACCCCTGTTATAATTTGACAAAGGAATGCCATTATCGGTACAGACTTTCTTAACAGCTGCATCACGAACGCGAATCGCATCCTTACTCAAATTAGAAACAGTGGCAGTCAGCTTTTTCTTAAGTCTGCGGTATTTAGAGTCACGAGCGGTAAACTTCACCTTCAGACTTTCAATTTCCTCAAGGTACTTCTTCTCAGCATCTGCGAAGAAAAATAAGGAGGTTAAAGCCGCATAAGAATATTTGTCAGGGAATAATGAAGGAATAAGAATTGTAAACAACCTTCTTTTCAGAAAGGATAGTCTTAACCAATGATGATGGTCAGATTCTAAACTAACATTTGTGGCTAAGCCAGTTCTAGCATTGTCAATAACCCTAGCATCCCAATCGAACTCAGCTTCATTCTCTATAAGCAGTCGAGAACGAATTGTATTCTCTCGATTGATCAAAGCATCCCTTTCGCTTATAGCTTGGTCTCTTTCCATCTGAACGAGGAGTTGAGCCTCATGGAACTTCTTTAAAGTCTCAGCACCCTTAAGAACTGCCTTATCGTTCTCAGTAATAAGCGCGTTCTTTTTCGCTTCTAAAGTTTGAATTATATCCTTGTCTCTATGAAGACGACGTTGAAAACCATTATTTACAGATAACATGGATCTATGCTCATGCTTAAGAACCTCATACTATGACCTTAGTTCCTCCAGACTAAGATTCTCTAAGCCATCATTGAGGAAATTATTTAAAGAGGAGTTAAGATGCTTAAGAAGAATCTCCTCATCATCAGGGAGACTAGATGCTTCAGCGGTTAAATTGTATATCTCTGCGAACGCAAAGAATTAAAAGGGTGAGAAAACAGTGCAGTTATATGAAGAAGGGGGGGAACAAAGGAATACATACCAATCAGCTGATTATTCCTCTTACGAAGTTCCACAACATCATGAGAATAGGTAGAACTCTCAGCTTTGAGTCTGGTATTCTCAGCCTCAAGGGGGCGAAATTTTCTTTGAAGATCTGAAGTAACTGCGTGAGACATACGGGCATTCTGCGTCAATATGAGATGAAAGATTAGAATACAAAACGCTAAAGCATCATTAAAGAAGGGGCGGTGGTATAGAAATTACCAAAGATCCAAGCGCGGATTGGAAACTTGGGCTTATCGCAGAGGCAACTCCAAGCAAAGACTCATGACTCAGAGAGTGAGCGTCGCAAATTTTAGCAACCATATCGCATGTACGAGTTAACGCATCATCCCCAACGGCAGTCAAAGAGTCAGTGAAAATACTCGACAACTGCCCCATAGAAGATGTGGACTCGGAGTTATCAGGAAGAAGGAGAGTATCATCTTCAGAACGAGAAGAAGTTGGAGAAGATGCCTTCCGCTTCTTGGGGGGATTCAGAGAGGTGGACTTAGAGATGGTCTTCTTACTCTTACCCTTGGAAGGAAGAGCGTCGTTATTAGAACCCTCAACGTCTCCAGCTTCAACCTACACGCATAATGAGAGATAAAAAACAGATTCAACAATATTGTTAAAATTCAAGAAGGAGTATTTTTTACTTCATTATCACGGGTATGTGACGCATGAGACGCATTTTTATTAGCCTTCTTCTTCTGCTTCACAATCTGAGATCAAAAGAAATAATGAAGGAAGCGGAAAACAATAGAAAAGAAATAAATAGAAAGACCAAGGCAAAAGTAGCATACCACATCTCTCTCCTCGGGCCATACAAATTCCCAAGGTTTATAAGCGGCAAATTTCTCAGGAAGAGGGAGATTAGACCCATCAGCGCCTTTGCCAGTAATATAAGGGCCTTCAACAACAATAGGATACTCCAACCAATGAGTATCTTTTGATTTGCGAGCGGTGTTATTGGAAGAGTCATGAAAATCAACATCTCGCATGATCCTCTGGACCTCTATGAAGCCGTCCTTCCTTATCAAGCGAATGCCCCAACGGGAAGACTCATTTTTCATGATAGCAACATCGTAGTGAAGAAAAAAGTTCTCAACCGTGTATTCCGCAGGAATAATTTCCTTATGTGCATAATTTGGATTCCTTACATCCTCTGGATAAGCAGATCCTAACCCTGCCACACGACGAGCATATTCCGTCATTATCCTGATACAGTCACCACTTAGTTGAAATATGCCGCGTGAAAATCTCGCATCAGACAAAAGCTCATAGAACAACGGAATTTGAGGATTGTATAAAGGAATAGGAAGACCTGCAGAAAGTTGTCCAAGCGAAACAATGATTCTATCATTATCCCATTGGTCAGGCGAAAACCATTCAAGTCCGATCACAGAAGTGGGTTCAGATTCGTGAGGGACTGATAATGTGAAACCCCTATGGCAAAACCCATCCTTCAACCTAGTGAATTCTTTGAGGTTTTTCCAGCCGGGTTTCAGAACCATTTTCATAATGGGAATGTCGATAAGTGGAAGATCAATCAAAAAGATCAAGATGATCGTGATGATCAGGAGGATTCAGATGATGATAAAAATTAGAGTTTAAAAATAAGAAAAGAAGGAAAGAATGGAAGTAAATAATGAATAGGAAGAGAACACGAAGTTGAAAGTGATGAACAATCAAAGAATGGACAAGAGAAGATGATGAACAACAAAGGACGAAAGTTGCAGAGAAAAAGAAAGAAGAGAGTAAAAAGAAAAGAGAAGAAGGCATGTAGCAGTAAATAAAAGATTTTATCCCAACTCCAAAGACATCTCCTCCCATCAGCATTAATTAAGAATGAGCGGATAAGAAGAAGCGGTTATTAAGGACGTGTCAAATAACGAGTGGAAGAGATAACACGTGTAAGCGGTAAAGCCGAAAGTACAGAAAAATGTCGGTCGATAAGAATACGAAGAGATGAAATAGTGCGGAAAAATAAATTAGAGTTTTCTCATACCGTTCCTTCTCAAGAAGGAAATATATGAGAAGAGGCAAAATGTGGGTACAAAATACCGCGCACTCATTTAGTATGCGAAGTAACTCCATTGGTAGCAAGAGAATATGACCGCATACAACATATCCCAGATGACGAACCAGATGACGTCACCTAGTCACGAGTAAAGTGTGAAGAACCATGCGGCAATGAAGAAATCGTGCGTTAATGATAAAGTCTACGCGACATTGACGCACGTCAGATCCGAAATTAGGGGCTTTATTAGTTGTCCTCCACTATGTAAACTCCTATATAAGGAGCCGAGCGTCTTTGTAAAAGGGAGGATCTTTTTGGTGAAGCTGAGATAAGATATTTAGGAGAGAGAGAGTTATTTGCTTTCCAAGTCAGGATTTTCCCTCATCATCTTTGTACTTGTTCTAAGATTTAATACAAGATTTTGAGTGTTTCATCATGGTTTCTTAGATTATTTCATAGATTATCATTAGGGTGTGGTTGTGAGATTTCACGCAACTACATTCCCTGTGATAGCTTTAGGAATTTCTGTAGCATCTCCCTTCACTATAATTTTAGGAACTTGTAACCTACCATCCAATTGGATACCGAGACTGTGGGCTTTCACTTCTGCAACAGTTGAAGAAATAGTTTGAAAGCAGTAAGCACCACTCCCCAAATGGTTTCCATAAGAATCCACAGCTACCGCAGCAGCAGCTGTATTACCATTATTGAAAGCAGCATCAACTTTTATATTGATAACACATGGGGGAGGCAGAACCCAGCATGCTGAATTGGTTTGATCAACGGGAATATCCAAACAGAAGTTTAATGCATGATGAAGATCAAATCTCTTGAAGTCTTGAAGAGCATTCTTAATACATCTTGGAACTGATGCCTCTATATTGTTAAACACCAAATCATTCCTAGACTTCCAGATATTCCACATGATACAAGATGCCAAGTTAATCATAATTCCATGATCTAGATAAGATAATCAAAACTGGATGATGTCACTTGACGAAGTATCATTAGGAAACTCAAGAGCAATGGGGCATTGTTGATAAACTGCAGCCGAGAACTGACATTTAAAAAGAAGATGAATGACAGATTCTTCTTCCATTTTGCACAGAGGACAAATGTTTTGAACATGATTATTATGCTTACTCAAATTCTGATATACTGCCAGTCCATCATGAACAACCTTCCACATAAAGTGATGAATCTTGGGTTGAGTTTTAAGCTTTTTCCAGAACTTTTTCCATGGAAATTCAGCAATAGAAGAAGTAGTTGCTATGTTATCTGCTAACAATTTGTAACCTAATTTAGAAGAAAAATTTCCTGTTGGAGTTTTCAACCAAATTAGTTTATCCATCACTTCATCATTTTGAGGAATATAATTATCCATAATTGCTTGAATCTGCTCTTGAGGAAAAATATGCTCTAAAAGCTCAATATTCCAAGCTTTTTCTCCAGCGAGAAATAGGTCAGAAACCCTAGTAACTTGTACATAGGAATTATTCAGTTTGGTTGGACGGAATCCTGGAATTCCTGGTATCCAGGGATCATTCCAAGTGAATCGAGTTACCTGACCCGATAAACCAGCAGCAGTTATTGATGAATAAAGATCTGACAGAGAGCATATCCTTCCATGTACTTGAATCTCCAGATTGTGGATGGCAATCCCAGAAAGAAGTATTACGAAGATATTTTGCTGAGTATAGTTGAACCCAATTAGAATCTGCATTCGTCAGAAACCTCCAGACCAGTTTTGCAACTAGAGATTGATTAACCAGTGCCCAAACCTCCATCTTCAGTGGCTCTTGTAACTTTTCTCCATCTAATAAAGTGCGACTTCCTTGAGTTGATGTCATGTCCCCACCAGAAGGCCCGTTGAATATGAGATAAATGATTTATAACACCTTTAGGGAGAATACATGTACCCATTGTATAATTGGGAATTGAAGATAAAAAAAAATTTGATAATACTGTTCTTCCAGTTTGATTAACAAAAAAATTCCTCCAACCCGCTAACTTTGAATGATATTTTGAAGTAAGAGGTTCAAAAGTATCAATATAACAATCATATTTCAATGGGAAAGTCCCTAAATACTTTTCATTCTTTTCCATTTCCTTGACACCTAACTTCTGTATTGCCAACCATCTATTATAAGGAGCACAGCCTTTACTAAAATGAATGGAAGATTTCGTATAATTAATGATCTGCCCTGAGAAAAGAGAATACGAATCCAAAATAATCTTCAACTGATCTACATTATCTTCCGAAATTTTCCCAAAGAAAAACAAGTTGTCAGCGAACATTAAGTGACTAATAGTTGGTGCAAGATTATTTAACTTGTAGCCACTGTAAAGACTTGTGTTCTCAAATTTCTCCATGAGAAGAGTAATACCTTGAGAGCAAATGATGAAAAGAGAAGGGGATAAAGGACAACCCTGCCGCAGACCTCTACCACTTTTGAAATTTCCATAAGGCGAACCATTTACAATAACAGAGAATGAAGAAGTAGTAACACATCTTATTATTAATTTATGAGAATGATCATGAATCCCCATTTGATGAAGCATAAAACTTAAGAAATACATGAGACCCGATCATATGCCTTTGACATATCTAATTTTAGGGCAAAGAAACCTTGTTTTGATCTAGATTTATTCATGGAATGAAATAATTCTTTAGCAATCACCACATTATCAGTTATTTGCCTATTTTTGACAAAAGCATTCTGAGACCATGAAATAAACATACTCAAAAAGTGACTAAGTCTAATGGCCAAGATTTTGCCACAAACTTGTAAAGAACATTACATAATGCAATGGGTCTAAACTCCATGGCAGTATTTGGGTTTTTCACTTTGGGTATTAAACTGATGTGAGTATGATTCAACTTACATGGTATTTCTCCTGAGATGAAGATTTGTGGAATGTAGTTTATTGTTTCGACACCCACTATAGACCAACACTTCTTGTAGAAAAATACTGGATAACCGTCCGGCCCTGGAGACCCATAAGCATTCATGTTTTTGATTACTTTTCAGATTTCTTCACCCGTAGGAATATTAGTTATAGACAAGTTTTCTTCATGATTCATAGAATATGAAGTTTCATGTAGATTGGTGGGTGGAATAGTATTCAAATCCTCTTGAAAAATATTATCGAAAAAATAAACAAACTCCTCAACAATTTCAGCAGGTTTAGTGAGCCAACAATTATTGGCTTTTTGAATACAAGAAATTGTATTTTTCTTTCTTCTTTGCTAGACCGAGAGATGAAACTGTTCTGTATTCTTATCCCCTGTCTTCATCCAAATTTGCTTCATTCTTTGTTCCCAGTATGTAGCCTCTATAATAATATAGTTATTTAATTGAACTGCAATTGTTTTTTCTTGACGAATAATTGCCGGAGTGGGAGAACGAATCTGTAGGTGTAATAACTTTTTCTTAAGCGTTCTAATCTTGTTTTTAATACACCCTATTTTTTCTTTGCTCCAGCTTTTAAGAAAGTTACCAATAGAAGCCAATTTACACATTAAATCCTCCAAAATATCAATGTTCCAATTTTCAAGTACTACTTTGAGAAAATATGGATGAGAGCACCAATGAGCTTCAAATTTATATGAAGGAGGGTTTCTAAGAATAGTTCTGCATGTATTGAGAAGAATTAGAGCATGGTCACTTGAGATCTTTGGCATATGAAGAACCCCTGAATTTTCAAACATGAGACACCAATTTGGAGTCGCAACGACTCTGTCTAATCTTTGTCTAACTAAATTTTGGAATTGCCTTCCATTACTCCAAGTATAGGTAGGACCAGAATAACCCATATCAATCAGATGATTATCATTAATAAAATTATTGAATTGACAAATGGTACTGTTCATTGATTGATTTCCTCCAAACTTCTCCCTCACGGAAGATAAAGCATTGAAATCTCCTATGAAGCACTTAGGACCAGTAACATGCTAAGAATAAACAGACAAGCTTAGCCAAAAATCACCTCTGTCCACTCTATTTGGTGGACCATAAACACATAATAAATTCCAAGCAGGAAGAGGACCAGTTTACTTAAGTTGAATATGAATTAAATTCTTAGAGGAAGAAATTATTTCTGCATCGATGTTATCCTGCCACAATAAATAAAGACCTCCACTGCGACCAACCATTGGCACAACACACTAATTTTGATAACCCAAATTGCGAAAAACAGAAGTAGAAGAAGACTCGGATAATTTTTTTTCCGAAAGGAAGACAATATCAGGTTTAGAACTCCTGAGGAAAGATTTTAAAGTTTGAACTGTTGGGTCATTCCCTAACACCCAACAATTCCAGGCAAAGACTAACATGGACCGTGCGGCCTATTAGGGATAGCCGCCACCTCCCGTTGATCATTCATATCCTCGTTGATTCTTCTGCCCATGTTTGATTGTATGGTTCCAGGATTGAAGCATGATCCGTCCTACATTCGTTTAGCACCTCTATTATCACAGATGGTACTTGGTTCCTGAACAATGGCATTACGAAAGCCCCTAGCCATTGATTTCCAGTCACGGCGATTGGAAGCCTTGCTTGATTGTCTGGGATTCCATAAAACCCGTCCACTGTTACTATCCTGTGATCTGGTATTTGCCCTGGATAGAAGTTGATGAAGGTTCTCATTGACAGATTTATTTGAGACTTCTGTAACAGATGTTTTTAGTTTCTTGGTAACAAATTTGAGTGACTCTTAGACTTCCAGCGATCGAAAACTGTTATATTGAAGATTTTCCGAAGTAGCTTCTGGGTTAAAATATATTGTTTTACCCTTTGCTAAGTCGGAATTCAACTGTTGCAGAGATGGAGTATTAGCAGTTGTATGCGAAAGAAACTGTGCATCTTGATTGACCCTAGATGAAGTAAACAAATCGTTCCGATTGGTAAATTGTGGCTCATGAAGATTAGGAAGTATAACTGTTGAGTTAGTTTTTTCTTGATAAACTTTATCTGGTGATAACTGCCTCTGCACGTTAACTGATCGTATATTGAATGAATTGTAAGATGACGTGGATGCATTATCTTCAAAAAAGGTTGACGTGGCATGATGACTCATCATCGTCCCTGTGAACAATGTCGTGTTTGTTGTTCTGGAATTCACAGGATCAACAATGAAGTCTTCTTCCAAGTTATCAGAATCATGAATTTCTTCCATATCATTAATGTAACTCTTAACATTAGCATCAATGGAACGTCGATATTTTGGAACAACGAGTTCATAGGCTTTCTGGTGTAACTCTGGTGGGAATTCTTTGTGTACTCTGTCTTTGTACTGACGGACTTTTGGGCATATTTTCATTAAGTGACCGAGAATGCCGCAGAAGCACCAAAACCTTGGTAATCGTTCGTAACGAATTTCAGCCATAATGTGATTCAGAAATAGGAAAATAGATTGAATCCCTTAAAGGCTGTTTGACATCAACAGGAAGACGAACTATGGAAAATTTGCCACAATTTCTTGATTCTTTGAAAGCAATAGTTCTGTGCCTGCCTGCAAAGGCTATTAGTTATTGGATGAATTTGTTGTTTAGATAGTTAACAGGTAATCCATGAAGTTGCGCCCAGAATTCCACCTTTTCAAACAGATACTCATGTGTAAGTTTATTTGGTGCGCACCTTTCCAAAGCCAATAGATCATCACGAACTACCCATGGAGAGGATTCCATAATAAACTCAGAATCAGCGTGCGATTCAAATTTGATAAGAAAATTTTCTGGAGTGAATTCAGAGACATAAAATTTCTGATTGAATGACTTCCATGTTTTATGTAATAATTCTCTGACTCCGGAAATTTGGTAGGGTCGTGGAGAAATTATCATAAGTACCAGGCAGTTCTGGTAATCATTAGATATATTTGGTAGACTGGAATCAATGCGAATTGTTTTGGGGATTATCATGATTGAGTAGGTTTGCAAATTGATTAATCATGTCCATTGCTGAACATGGTTGAAAAGGATTAGGGTTATTAGGATGAGACATTGATGTAATTTTGATAGTGGTAAGAATGAGGTTCGTAAGACTTGTGAAAGCAATTGAATTTAGATTTATTTAAACTAAAAGTAGAGAAAATTTTAATCCAAATTTGTTTTTTTTTAGAGTGAAAATAACCAAGACACTAGATTCCACTATTACACATGAATAAATGATGATAAAAATTCCAAAACTCTAATTATTTTTAAAATCTCTTTTTCTTAATTCACAAATTATCAAGCATATTCTCAAACATTAATTGTATCCCTTAAGCATAGATTATCTAACCAAAGCATAACATATCTAATTGAATCACAACTAATTAGGAAAATTATGCAAACAATTAAAATTCTACAAAGTAGTGATTGAGTGAATTATAAAATACAAATTAGAGAAAAATAGAATGGTTACCAATTATTCATGCATAAATAGCTTCCTCCGTGCCTTGATTACGCGAGAATTAGCTCATCATTATCATGGAAACATGCTCAAAATTCATCTTTATTAATGCTCAAAAATGGTTCACAAATGATGAAATGGGAGAAAAATGAATAAAATCGGGTTCTGTAACACTTATATTTGTTACAAAATCAATTGTTACAGAAAACGATAAAGGAATACCGTCGCTGGAACTGTTGAAGAACGACGGTCTTTAAGGGTCTAATGTTCTTCGTACCTTCTTCACCAGCATAAAAATGGTTTTTTCCTGTAACTTTTTTTCTCTCGATTTTTTATACTCTAAACGTCTCCCTATTCTCCCCCTAAACTCTCTATCCCTTCTTTGAGTCTCCTAAAGCCTTTATATAGTCACAGGACCAAGAATAATATCGTAATAACCCAAAAATCTTCTCGATATCCAACCATTAACTCATGAATATTTGCTTTTATGTTTTAGGTTCTTACGCATCTTTTCGACGTATACACGCTCCAGAACTTCCTTGTTTGACTCCTCCACACTTCTGCAGCAACCAAACTCCATCAAAACTAATCCATGCACGTTCAAACACGTTGTATTCCGAGGTTGAATATTTTCTTCCCGACGAAAATTCAGCCCAACTGAACGCATTAGAACACTCATACCACCATTGTTTGGGCATATCACGTTCATCCGAATCAAAATCAATGATTTAATCTCACTAAAACTCCTTCAAAAATACAACAGAAAATTCTGCAGAAAAATGAATTTTTTTCCCGCCAAAAATATTTTTCAAACGATGAAGGTGAAGTGCCCTGAATCCAAAACGCGGGTGCCTTTAGCAGCTCGGCTGCCTTGGTGTGCCCTTATCCATTTTTAGGGTGCCTTTAGTAATTTTGGTGGGTGCCTTTAACACTTTTTTCTGGGGTTTTTCCAACACTTTTTCGGGGTTCTTCCGGTGTATTTCTGGGGTGCTTCCGGTGCATTTCTGAGGTGCCTTTAGTACTCTATCCTGGGGTGTAAAACATCACTTTACGAGCCAATTTCGTCGCAAGAGCTTATTTCTCTAAAAATACCTACAAAGACATAAAACACCATAATAAGTACAAAAATGGGTACTAATAATATATACAATAGAGATGAAAATAGACACATAAATGAGTCTATCAGACATCCAGGAATAGCTTGAATAAAAATTTGCCAATGGCTGAAAAGATGAAAGAGTTTGAAAAAATTGAGAATTTAAGGAAATCTTCGTTTATCTACGAAGAAATCCAAATATTATTGGTTAACAGTAAGTAGAAAAGGGATTAGAATCAGTGATTGAAATTGGGTTGAAGAATATGTTAGTGGATTGACTAAATTGTGTTTAGTTCTTCAAAAGTGTATGGTATGGAGAAAGTTTAGTTGTAGAGAAGAGAGAGAATATGTTAGAGGATTCCAATTGAATATATATTGCCACCATGGAATGAATTATCTCTGATTCTCTATTATTAATGGTCTTCATTAAATCTTAATAAATGGTACGTGCTTCATTTTGCAGCCTACATTGTTTGTTTTTAGGATTTTTATTACAGGTTTATCTAGGTTCTGGATAAGAACTAGTAAGTTAAGTTGGAGGAAAGCTCAAACTTGTAGAATCAAAACCTACCGGCCACTACCGAGGTCCTATTTCCATGAGCATACCCTTTGGTGGGACAACTGTATACCAATTTTTAACTTTGTATGCCAAATTAAGTTGTTTTTTTAAAAAGAAGAGCTTGATTAAGGTAGTGCTTATGACACTTTATAACTAATCAACTTTTAGAAAATTGACACTAGTTTTGTACCTTTGTGAGTTTGTTGGTATGTTGTGAACTGACTAGTGACTATATATACAATGGAAAAAAAGAGATTGTCCACTACATTTTGTCCAAGTTTGAGAATGACTGATCTTGTAATCAAATTGTATCCCCCGTGCAAGTTCATTAGTTTTTTTTATAGTCTATTTGAATCTGGTAATTGATTAGATTTTTTTAGAGCATAAAACAAGTAATTGATATGCATGATTTATAAATGAGATACCACTATTAGCGGGGTGATACCAACTGAGCGATCCAACGGTCAGAATCTGTTAATATTTATTTGTCTTATATGAAATGATATCACCCCCGAATAATACTGGTATCCCTTTATAAATCGTGATTGATATGTGTGTGGTCACTTACTTCTATTTTTGCTACGGTTTTCTATTTGCTGGCCAGTCCACATCAATATTTTTATGTAATTGTACCAGGACCGTTAATACTAGCCTCAGTATAACCTCAGATCTCGAATTGTGGCTCATTTTTAATGTTCATAAGAAAGCATATTCTACCATCCCTGACGGAGAACTCAAGCGTAAAACATAAAAATTATCAATGGAAAGAGGAATAAACCGATATTAGCTCAGGTTTTGGATTGAAAAATAATTATGTTGATCTATAACAGACTTATGTCTTGTTTGTAGAAAAAGAACATAATTCTAGGTTAAGTATTGCCAACAACAATATGTAGTTATATTCGTCAAAAACGACGTACTTCAAGAATTCTTATTCGTTTTTATGCCGCAAGTAAGAGAAATCGGGATTGCTAAATGGGTTACCGGATTTAGAAGGGGATATTGTTTCTGTAAGGACCCTCAAGCTCGTCAACGCTATTTGACTGGTCTAGCAATGATCAAGAGACGTATTAGTCGATAATAACTCGATTAGTTTAACACGAACGTTAATTAATTAATATAAATTAATCTAATAACGATTTAGATACGAAACTAGTACAGTTAGATAGATCTCGAAAAGTTATGCGAAATGGATTACTCGAACGTGTCATTCGGATATCAAACGAAGAAGATATCATCAGATTTATTTGAAGGGCAAAATAGTCATTTTATTGTTTAGCCGCCTTGGCAGCCCTTATTCAATTGTTGGGTGCCTCAGTAATTTTGGATTGGTTTTATCGACCCCATGCCAAGCAGATACGCTCATTCAGCTTTCTTCTTTCTCGTTCTTCTTCTTTCTCGTTCTTCTCCTGTTCTTCTACTTCTGCGGGTTTGAGAGAATCAAATGGAAGTTCTGCGTTCAGCAGAAGGTGGAGAAGATATTTTAGTAGTCGGTGGTGATGGTGATGGTGTTTTTTGTTGATTCAAATTCGAATCTGAGATGAATTGAATTTAGGGTTTCTCTGTAAATCGATGAAGGTGAAGATGATAAGATTAAGATCGAGAGATGAAGAATAGAACTGTGGGGAAATGAAGAAGCGAGGGTTGAGTTTTAATTTCAGTTTTGAAGTTGTTATGGAGAAGAATCAAAGAATTAGGGTTTTCTCAAGATGAACTGGAAGTTCGATTTAGTAATGTTTAAGAAGGATTGAAGTTTGGGTTTTCATTGATTGAGGAACGGGGTGGAGTTAATTAGATGTTGGAGCTTTAATTTCAGTTTAATTGTGAATTTGAGAATTAGGGTTCTTGAGTCTCGATCTCAGATAAAGAAGATGTAATTGAAGGATGAACTTGGAAGTTTATAAGATAGATTAGAGATGGGTTTTCGTGTTGCAATGATTGACAGTGAAGTTAAGGTGTTGGAATTGATTGGAAGATCAGTTGAGGGTGTGTGTTGATTGTTGCAGGACATGTGTGATGTTTTGAATGCATCTGAAGCTGTTAGTGGAGACTAAATGGTTGAGGTTATTGTTCTTCACTGTAATCTTAGTAAAGTTATTTGGTTCTTATTGAAGATGTGTGATTGTTAATGGATTCATAGTTGAGTTTAGATGAATGAATTGCAGGCAGAGAAGATGTAATTGGTGGGTTGTGGATTAGAGGAAAGAATAATAAGGATGTTTGGGTTGTGTCAGAGGAAGAATGGGGTTGTTGTTGTGACAATAATGGCATTGGTGGAGATTCAAGTTGATTGTTGAAGGTTAAGAAGGTGTGCAAGATTGAGATGCTGTTAAAGTTGTAGCTTCTGAGATGATAGTGGTGTTGCAGGTGAATTGAGTTTAGATGTTTTGAAGATGTGTTGCTGGTGGCAGTTAATGTAAGTTGTAGGTGTTATTGAGTTGGTTTGGCAGTGCAATGAAAGAGTGGAGTTATGTGTTAAGGTTGTGATGTTTGAGCAGAAGTTGATTGTAGTGTCGTTAGCAGTGGCCTTAGTGAAAGCCTGCAACTGCAGATTAAGGTAATCTATATTTGAATTTAAAGTGAGTCATGAAGTTTTATGCTTTGATTGTATGATTGTAATGATTAGATGAAGTTGTATAATCTGGTAGAATTGAAATAAGAATGAAGAAGTTGTTTAGAGTTTGGATTATAGAATTGTACTGCACAATGATTGTGCATTTGTATTCTTTGGCCTGAGCAATGGCTCTGGCCTGCGCAAGGGTTTTGGCCCTGTGTTTTTCAGCCTAGTCAGGTATCCGACTCTAGCTGACTTAGTCAATCCTGTGCTGACTCACTGATTCCGATTTGTTCAGTTGACCTGAGTGACCTTGACCGGACTGGAATTGACCTTGACCTGGACTTAGACGTTGACTGTTAGTTGACATGTGACTGTCAGTTAGTGACCGTTAGTTGACTCAGATGGACTGGACCTTAGGTTATTGGGCTGGTTTGGTGGATTTGGGCTTAGAAAATTAGATGGACTTGCATAATTCTTGTGTGAGTCATTTTGGCTAGATTCTTAGAGTTCTCGTGTGATTAACAGTTAGTTATTAACAACGATCCATTCAAAGGATGAACCAGTGGATCTCGAGGTAGGCGTGGCTTGTCATCAAAAGAGGTGGGAATTCATTTAACTCTTTTGTAACCATTGTTGCTTCTTTTACAAAAGTTTATGCTTAACAAACTCATGTATTGTATGTTTCTGCATTCCATGCTTTGTTTAAATTGCATTACGATAATTCTGTTGATTCTGTTAATCTTTCCATGGTTTGGAAAGAACTTGTAATGTTTGTTCGTCATATGAATTGTTATGGGAAATAAGAATTTCCACTTTTGGTATATAGGATACGCTCCTTCACATTTATATCTACATGAATTCAGCTTTTATGCTTACTATGGGTCATCATTGCAGGTTAGGAATTGGTGATATCAATAGCTATTAGGTGTGTAACTGGTTGACACCATATTATACATTGTTTGAAGAAGGAGTTTGTCCATATACATGTTTGTTTACTTCGGTGACTTGGTCACTTTTTCCAAATCTTGCCCATGATTACTTAAAAGTTAAATGTTATTCCTACTGGGCACCCCTTTTAGGGATGATGTGCTCACCCATTCCCACTTTCAGTTTCAGAGACAGATCAGAGTTGCGCAGCGGAAGCTTCGAGGAGTTGAGTCCGTTATTTGGTTAACTTCTGCTATGTTTATTATGTTGTATATTTTATTTGTAAACCTAATGACTATTGTATATGTATCATTTGAGAGGAGTTCTTGTATATATTTATTTCAGAGCGGGGATAGTTCTTGGGTTAAGTTTTGTATCAGATTTCTTAATTGAATGTTTAAGTAAATAATTTAGATTCTTAGTGCCTCTTTATTTAGTTAATCTCTTGGATTAGTCAGATGCTAGCTTTGGGGGCGCTACAGTTTCATATGAGATAAAAGAGTTATATCCGATCCTGACCGTCGGATCACTAAAACGGCATCCCCTGCTAATTTTGGTACCCCTTTAGCAATCATGAGCTAATTCCGGTAACCCCCTTTAACAATCATGAGAAAAATACTACATGCAACCGGGAAAGCATTAGTAGTAAATTTGACTTCATTAAGAGCTTTAGTTGTTGGAATTTGGGGTGGCAAGAAAATCCTAATTTGGCAGGATAAGTGGGTACAAGTTTTGGAAAATCCTCATTTTTCTGAAGCAAGTGTTGTTGCTTCTTATAGTTATACTTTAGTCTCGAAATTTATTGATTTGAGAACCATGTGTGGAAATAAGATGAAGTAAACAATCTTTTCTTGACAGATTTACATCTCAGTAAAAATATTTGGTACGATGATTCCTATTAATAGTGAAGATAAATTGGTGTAGAAACAAAAAAAGATTGCTTCATTGACAAGTCTGCTTACCAGACTCTTTGTAATCTCAAGTTTCATGGGGATGGTGATAGGCAGGTGACTTCTAATAATATCAGGTAACAAATTTGGTCTTTGGACCTAATTCCAAAAATTTAATTATTTTTGTGGAAATGTGCTAGAGATATACTATTGTTAGAGCACTGTTCGGCTGAACCCACCAAGCGTTGGTATGCCAAGTTTAGTTCCAAACTCGGACGCTTGAATTAGTTACTAAAGTCGACTTCGTTAGATTATCCTTCAGATAATAAAAATATTGAAATTATCTCTAATTATTCATTGAAGAGATGAAGATGTATTGAAGATAAACGAAGATATCATCCTTCAGAGTGAGGTTAGTGGTTATTGATTTGGTTTCCAATGCTTTGGATTGAAAGAGTAAATGCTTGCTTAGAAGGGTACTTAAGATGCATCACAAGGCATAAACCAAAGCATTGGAGCAGATGACTCTCTTTAGCTGAATGGTGGTACAACACAAATTACCACTCCAGCTTGAAGATGACTCCTTTCACTGCATTGTATGGATATATTCCACCTCATATGGCATTTCCTGTGGAAGTCACCACTTCAGTAGCTGTTGTTGAAGACTATCTTAAGGAGATAGATGCTATGCTAGACATCCTCAAAGAATCTCTCACCAAGACCCAAGAAAGAATAAAGCTTTTTGCTGATAAATTGAGAACATATAGGTCCTTTGAAGTTGGTGATCAAGTATATCTCAAGTTGCAGCCTTACAGGCAATCTTCCATGGTTATCAGGAGCAACTTGAAACTTTCCGCTAGATACTTTGGACCTTATCAGGTAATTCAGAAGATTGGGGAAGTTGCTTACAAATTATCTCTTCCAGCTGAGTCAAAGATCCACCATGTATTCCATGTCTGTCAACTGAAGAAAAAGATAGGAGCTACTGCAACTTTTTCACCAACACTACCCTCCACTGATGCAGAAGGTGAAATTGTTCTCACACCTGTTGCGGCTCTAGCTTTTTGTCAAGATTTTCTACAAGGACAACCAGTCTCTCAGGTGTTAATTCAACGGTCTCATACAGCTCCAGCAGATGCAACTTGGGAAGATGTGTCAAATGTAGAAGCACACTTTCCTAAGTTCAATCTTTGAGGACAAAGATTGTCTGAAGAAGGGGGTATTTGTTATGTCCCTTCTGGCTGCCCCTAACGACTATGCGAGTGTAATAACTCTGCATTCATTGTCTAGCCATTAAAACACTAATTACTGAGTTCTTTTACTTTCAAACCCAGCGTGTACGATGGCTGCACGTGTAGGGACTTAATTAGTTAGGGTTTAGTCTTTAGGGTTTCCCTTCAGTATTTAAGACAAAGTTGTATTGGATCTGTTTTTATCAGATGAAAATTTTAAGTTGAGGCTGGGCTTTCTGAGTGTAGAGGTTACCCAAGCTTTTGATCTTTCTCTGTTACTTGTTCTTCCTCCTGTCTTGTCAATATCAACTCAGTACTTAACATGACCATGCACTCCCCCATAAAACCGACAAACTAGAGAGGATTGTTCCTTTTTTCTGAAAATACGAGTTAAGGACCAGCAAGCAGAGCTGGGCCTGAGGGTGTGCAGGAGGTGCGACGCACGGGTCCCATCTAAGGCCAAGGCCTTTTTTCAAGCACATAAATTAAGCCCAGTGGTGAAGAACATGATAGATAGAGCATTTTGTTTTTGCTGTAAATTGTTTAAAAATGATTCTTGTACATGTGCTTTATCAAATGAAGGGTATAATGATTGGATTCATTTTAGCCAAACTTTTGGTAAGCATGAGAATAGTAAAGTACACAACGTTAACATGAGACTTTGGCTTGAACTACGAGAAAGACTAGAGTTAAATGATACAATTGATAAGCAACTTCAACGTCAGATTAATGAAGATAGGGGAAGCAAGTATTGAAGAGAATTATTTATGTTGTGAAATATCTTAGCAACTTCGAATTTGATATTAATCTTCTCAAGTCTTCCAATTGTATTTTTGGTTTGCTAACAAGTTTAGTCTTTATATGTCCTTCAGGTACAAAGATTTTGGTTAACTAACTCACAAATGGGAGAACCTGAAGTCATTTACAAAGATACGGACAGTAAATACTAGAAAAACTAGTCGACAATCTTCTTCTTTTTGACCATTTTTTTGTGTTGAACTAGACAATCTGTACAAAAACAATGCTTATAATTGTCAAGAACTTATTACGTTTATGCTAGCTATATATATTAATCGTCTTAGTTTCATTTTCTCATTGCTATTTGCGTCAATCAGAAACAATTATTTATTCGAATCGTCGGTTGAGTAGATTATGTAGGGTGAATAATGTCATGTTCTACAGCTGGTATATTTGTTCATGTACCCGACTAACCGAGGAAGCTAGCAAGTTCTTAACTGGATTTTATAACAGCAACTATAAGCGGGTTGTTTCTGTAAATGATCTCCATTCTCTAATAATATAATGTATTCTGCAAAAACACGGAAGTACTGCAGTTTGCATACCAAATTTATTACCACTAAACAACGAGAGACAAATGGAGTCCAAAGATATTTTTGTTACAGAATCAGAATGGAATAATGTGTGGATATTCCACTCGCCATATCTTATTCGCCACGTGTGCTGATTATATGATAATCGGATCGAGTCCAATTTTGTGCACACTCCTTTAAAGAGTGTGCACAAAACAAATGAATTCTATTGGTTGGTCTAAACCAACCGTTAAGAATTTATTAAATTTGATTATTAGTTTCTTTATGATTCAATTAAAAACCTAAAATAGGCAATTAGCATATATTCTTACCTAAAATACGGAGATACCATATATTATTTAGAACTTGTTGTTTTAACAAACCGACCAAAAATGTAACTTTCTTACTATAATGAAAAAGCTAATGATTTTCTTTTCTTCTTCGTCTCTTTCACTACTTTTATTTTCTTTGGGGATCTTTTCATCATGCCGATCATCGTCAAATCTAATTTATTAGTTGTAATGTTCTCCCTTTTAAAGGATAGTTGTAAAAAACAACAATTTTGGCAAATTTTAGGTTCTGCTTCTTTGTTGCAGATATGAAGCTTCTTATGCATCAGCTTTAATCTAGATAGTCTTCTTTGGCAATAATGAATTTTGAGAGCCCCATTTTTTAAAATTTCTCTCGCTAGTGTTTGATTAAATTTTAATCTTTCCTTAAAGGTTTTCACATTTCAATCATCATTATATCATGACTCAATGTGGGCAAGGTTTCAAACAGAAACATTCAAAGCTCTTATTTATAATTTTCGATGGTTAAACTCTGTTTCGAAGAGTTTGAACTTACAGTCACTAATGGTGCTGTGAGTTTAAAAAAATGAATACTTATCACCGGTTTCCAATTTTAGTATCGCTGTATTTTAGGAGGGCATCACCATAATTTAGGGTGAAATATATATTAATGACCTATTTTAGATTTTAACTTAAATAAAAAAGAAAAAGAAAACAAAATTAATAAATAGTTAACGGCAGGTTTTGACCAACCAATAGAATTTATTTGTTTTGTACAAAAGTGTGCATAAAATTGGACTCCGATAAAGTGTAAGTGCTATGCTGATTGCTCTGTTATGGCAACACGTGGAATTTATAAAATTTGTAAGGGCATGGTTGATGACTAGGATACCACTTAGGAACATGTGCAAACGACGAACAAAATTTCACGTAAAGGTTTAACCATATTGCCATACTGCTCCTAATAAACGCAACGGATGCCACGGTGCAGAATACGTGTGTCCTTCATAAATGCTGCCATAGCTAGCATTCACTGGTAGCACAGCTATGATGAACCAGTCCCAAATCTTTGGATGATACCTGACCTGACGTATTAACAAGAAAACCACCAACATTGACGTATTAGTTCTGTTTAATACTTGTGTTAACGATAATCATATTAAAATCTCTTGTATTAACACGCCAACTGTCTCTTGCAGTTTGTATGAAACACGCTAAGTTCTCTAATTAAGAATGGTTTAGGAAGTTCGTCGTACTAAGTAACTTTAAAAAATCAGATAATCCTGATAAGGTAATGAGGTTATTGAAGTTTTAGATGAATGTGATGTGACTCATATGATCTACAATCAGATGCTCGTCCCTGCCTCAGCCTTTTCCATTGACGTATAGAACACTACCTGATATTCTCATTTTAAATATTACTTTCTACTAACTATAATTAATTACCTTTCATAAATAATCAAAAGTAGTTACCGACCTTTCTTTTTTCTTTTGACTAGAGAGGAACATTATTACCGACCTTAAACAAAACGTAGTTGTCTTAACATTCGAACGTGTTTGTATGTTCAATCCGATTAGTTAATTACAAATTCAAATATCTTAGCAATTGAATATATATTGCCATCATGGACTGAATTACCTCTGATTCTCTATTATTAATGGTCTTCATTAAATCTTAATAAATGGTACGTGCTTCATTTTGCAGCCTTCGTTGTTTGTTTTTTGGATTTTTATTACAGGTTTATCTAGGTTCTGGAAGAACTAGTAAGTTAAGTTGGAGGAAGCTCAAATTTGTATAACAAAAAGTCTTAACGGGAAGCGTAAAAAACTACGCAAAAAATCACCAGACACAATTTACATAGGCTCCTGCTACACTCCCAATGGGCGGGACCCACTAAGACCACAAACTCTTAAAACTTGTGAGAGGTGGGTTTTTGTCATTGTTTTTATTGCGGTTTGTGTAGAACCGCTGTTTGTAGAATCAATACCTACCGGCTATGGAATGATTAAGTCCTTATTTCCATGAGCATACCCCGCACTTAGGTTTTAATTTTGTTTTGTATGCCAAATTAAGTTGCTTTTTTTGAAAAAGAAAAGCTAAGTTAAGCTTAATAAAGCTAGTGCTTATGACACTTTATAACTAATCAACTTTTAGAAAGTAGACACTAGTTTTGTACCTTTGTGAGTTTGTTGGCATGTTGTGAACTGACTACTGACTATATAAAATGGGAAAAAGAGATTGTCCACAACATTTTGTTGAAGTGTGAAGCAAGTTCATTAGTTTTATAGTCTATTTGAATCAGGTAATTGATTATTTTCCTTTAGAGCATAAAACAAGTAATTGATATGTGTGTGGTCATTTACTTTAATTTTTTGCAACAGTTTTCTATTTACTGGTCAGTCCACATCAATATTTTTATGTAATTGTACTAAGACCGTTCATACTAGCCTCAATGTAACTTCAGATTGAATCGTGACCCGTTTTTAATGTTCACAAAGAAGACATAGCACATATCCTTCTACCGTTCCAGATGGAGAACATAGGCTAAAACATAAAAAATTATCAATCGGAAAGAAAAATAAACTGATATTAGCTCAGATTTTCGTTGAAAAATAATTGTATTAAACTACAACGGACTTATGTCTTGTTTGTTAAAAAAAAAAAAAAACTAGATTTTATACCCGTGCTACGCAACGGGTGGCTCCGCAAACCATCCTCCATCACCTTTATAATCACCTATGAATAATTTAGTTGATAGATTATAGAAATTCATGGGTAAATAATTTGTCGCAACTTGAATACCAAAGCACTATTTAAATTTCCATAAAAATGAGAAAAACATTGTGGTTGAATAAGTAAATAAACATCCTAATACGCGTCGGGCATCTTTTTCTTTTAACCATATTTTTGATGGTGTGATGTGGCTTCGTCACGCCCCATCGCTAAGGATTTTTTATTTGGTGTGGCTCGGCTACGCCTCGCCCCGTCCCGATGCATATTTAATTTGGTGTCGTATAGCTTCGCCCAGCCCCGTCGCGATGCATTTTTTATTTGGTGTCGCACAGTTTCGCCTCGCCCCGTCGCGATGCAGTTTTCTTTGGTATGGCTCGGCTTCGCCTCGCCCCATCGCTAAGGAATTTTGATTTGATACGAGAGCAAACATGATCCCACAAGTTTTTGGTTGCCATTTCTGTTCTGAATTTGTTGATAACTTCAAAATGGACCTGATTTAAGACATTGAAACAAATACAAAGAATCAGGTGACAATCACACCTTCGTTAAACTTAACTTCATACAAATCCTGCAAGTCATATATAGATTGAATAAGTAATTAATGTGTTGTTGAATTGTAAAGTCTGTTGGGATCTCTCAAAAAAGCATAGCCCCAAGTTACAGAAGAAGTGAAATACAGGACTCCAGTGAATCTCTTATAAAAATCTTATTTCACATTTGGGAATATCAAGATATGAAAAAAAAAATTAAAAAAAATCCATTCCAAACCCCAAAAACATTTGAATCCAAAAAGATTGGATAGGGCACTTGATTCCCAAATATTAAGACTGGTTCATCTTCACAGTATCTTAATAAGCTTCCTCACATACTGTGCAGCGGAAATTGTTAAATATTGGAGACTAAATTCCTGATAGAAATAGATTTTACAGGCAGTTAATTAAACTAAACAAACTGAACATAATAGAACACAAAGAAACAACAAAATGCAGTAAAGGCCATAAATTGTTGTGATTCAAAATAGATAAAACATTTGTGTAGTGCAAACTGAAGAGAACGTTTATTTATTTTCTTTTGTGGGTCTCTTCCCAAGATTCCTTGAAGATTTACCTATCAATTCAATTTTACAAAATTTACTAATTAAGATATTCAGCTTTAATACTCAAATAAGTCTTAAAGACCTTACCACGACTAAGGTCTGTTTACGTTGATAGTCTAACTCTGCATCAGCGAATAGATTATCTCCTAACCCTTATTTGCTAAGAGAAAATCTGGACAGCCAAAAATTAAAACAGAAAAATGCACAAATCGATCGAAGCGTAGTGAAAATCTTAATAGCTATGCTTAAATGATTTGTGTACCTTGTATACAAAGCCAAAACCGCCTTAGCCAAGCTTCTTATTAGCAGTAACCAAATTCTTAGTGGCAGCTCCTATTGTACTGAAGATGAATTGAACGGATTCGTTACTCAAAACCCTTCCTACAAACAACCTGTTTACAAAAACAAACAAAAAAAAATACAATTCTTGTCAGAGAATAATTTAGATACATCATTAGTCTAGTTTTTGTTAAGCCAATTGAGTAAGAAATTGTGTATATCTGTAGAGATGTCCCTTGAAAAAAATAAAGGTAGGGAAAAGCCTCCACAAATTCAAACTAAAAATACTATCATCTTTGAATAGGGTTAGGGATTACCATTTGTATTACCATTTGTTTCACAAATTAAATCCGAGGAGATTAGTATCATCGACTCAAATTACTATAATGCCATCTGTGGGAGTCGAACCCACAATTTCATGGTTGACAACCAAGTGCTCTGCCGTTTGAGCTAAGAAAGCAAGTACCATATCCTAATGTAAGTGGGATTTACCATAATGATTGATTCATTAGGCATAATGGGACAGCAGGAAGAAAGCTTACCTTCAGTTAAGTCGTGCCATGTAAGCAGTCATCCTGAGAAACCTTTGACCTTTGGGACAGTCGCTGCTTCGAGTTTCAAACAGAAGGACTTCACAACATGTATCCTCTTACTCTCATAAAGAGAATAAAACTCCACCAAAAAAGCCACCAGCTGACCACTTGTTATGTGAGTCAAATATGGATAAAGATAGAGCCAAGATAGAGCGTGAAGCCAATAATAAAAACAAATTTGTTTTTATAAAAGGTTCCCATAAACATTTAAGTATCGCAACTGTAATTTTATCACAATAAGAATGCACCAGCCAAGGTTTCCCGATAAAAGATAACCTTGGAGTAAACATAGGAAGGAAAAAACGCTTGCAAGTTGCAAGTAAAGGGATTCTCTACTTGTACCTGGAAATTCTGTAGAGAATGTAAAACACAATACACAACATTTCATCAGACTAATTGTTTTCAGCATGAAGTGTCCAAGTCATCCAAAAAATCCACCACTGAATCCTTAAGTCTCATGTTTAAAATACTTGCAAATGCAGATATTTAATTTTACTACTCAACAAAGCAAACCCCTAATAGTCTATATACTACCCATTAGTTCATTCTATTGCTCTTACAATCCTCAATGTTAAAATCTTTTTTAATCCCAACAAATCAATTGAGCTAATTGGCTTTGATAAAAGACTCTTTCTAACCAAATTATAGCCAAATTACTGGCTGACCAATGAGAAAAATAACTCACATCAGTGAAATTTCCGTAGCATTTAACCTTTTAAATCTTTCTTTTTGTATTCTGCAGCCATATAAATCTTGCTACCTGCAATATGAGTAACATACACCAAAAATGCATACTCTCTACCACTTTTGTACAGCACGCGCAGCACATTCGCCTCAACTTCACCTAATAGATTATGGTGTTGTTCAGTGCGGTTAAGCAGCTGCCTTTATAGAGGTAAATCAAGAATTCTATAATTACACATAAAATGTTTTTCATTTGTAAATCTTAAGATGAGTACCATTTTACCAAGTAATCACGAATTGCTTTACAGCAACAACCCTACAAAATCAAAACACAAATCAAATAGGGTTGCAGTACTTTATCAAATAATTAAAATTACCCAAGCTTCATATACTAAAAACTCCAGAGAACTTGATTCAATTACTAAGATTGTTTGATTTAGCAGAAAATCACCTCTACAAAATCAAAGAAACATCAATAATGAGTCACGATCAGAAAAGGATAAAAAAGAACAAAGTTGATTACATGAAATCAAACCCCTTTGAGATGTTTATCAATTTTTTACCTCTGAAACCTTTGATATGCTTTATAACAACAACCCTGCAAAACCAAAACACAAATCAAATAGGGTTGTAGTACTTTATCAAATACGGAGTAGTTAAAATTAACAAACCCTAGCTTCATATACTAAAAACTCCAGAAAACTTGATTCAATTATTAGATTGTTTGAACCAACAGAAATCGCCTCTACAAAATTAAAGAAACAATAATAATGAGTCAAAACGATCAGAAAAGGATAAAAAACCAATAATGGTGATTAGGGTTTAGATGTAGAGAGAAAATTATCTATGATGATTGAGACGCAAAACTATGATGAGGATAAAATCTATGATGATAATGAAGAGATTACCATAAAATTTGAATAGAGATGTGTATGTGGTGGAGAGGCAGACACAGAGCGAATAGAGGCGGAGGCGAGTTTTAGGTTTTAGATCCACGTTTTTTCTTTCTTTTTTCTGTTTCCGGGAAGACTGTTTTTTCGTTCTCCATGTCGTTTTTTTCATAAAAAACCAGTATGAATAGGGCAATTTCAAGGGGGCGGTGACGCTCACCCAAAGGTGGGTATTCTCACCGCGCGACGTGGGGGCTTATATGAGTTAGGATTTCAAAGGTATTGACAACATAATTCTAACTAGATGACCGCTGTCATGGTGGGACGGCCGACCGAAGAAAACGGCGCGAAAGTATCATTTTTCCTGACACGGCGCGAAGGTATTATTTTTCGTGACACGGCGGGAAAGTATCTTTTTTCCTAACTGCGCAAAAGTATCATTTTTCTTGACACTGAGTGAAAGTATCATTTTTCATGATACGGCGTGAAAGTATTATTTTTCTTGACACATGGCGAAAGTATCATTTTTCCTGATATGGGGCAAAAGTATCACTTTTCCTGAAACGAAAAATTAGTCGATGCATAAACCAAAATATGGCTGCATAATGTGTTATGCATCCTTTGTGGTGGTTTGCATAATGGCTATGCATTCAATTTTCGAAAATTGTGCCTAAACTGAAAGTATCACTTTTCTTGAAACGGAGGGTGTAAATCATTTTATTAGTTGCAATGGAGAATAAGTTGATGCATAAACCAAATATGGCTACATAAAGTATAATGTATCCTTTGTGGTGGTTTGCATAATTGATATACATTCAATTTTCGAAAATTGTGCCTAAAATGATAAATACCTCCGAATTTTTGGTAAAAACTCTAAATTTGATATTGTTGTTTGTACTCATTGCGTAGATTTTTTTTTAAACAATTCCAACGAGATAAAATTTGTAAAATTTCAAGGCACAGATTTTTAGATATGTTATATTAAAGTTTGGTTGCCAATTATACCCCTGAAAAAATAGGATACATAAGGAGTTATGGTAATTGGAATAAAAGGGAGGGGCAACTTGAAATTTCCAGGGTATGACACCAAACCACCCAAATCCAATCTTTTTGTGTCAAATTAGAAGAAAATAAAAATCAATGTCCTACATTGACACAAAGTCACCATATATAGAGTCCTCCCTCGCTTCGCTCGGTCAGCCTAATTATATTCATAAAAAGATACTTACTTCAAGAGTTCCTACATGGAACTGGGAAAACATTAGTAGTGAATTTGACTTAATCAAGAGTTTTGGTTGTTGGAATTTGGGGCGGCAACAAAATCCTAGTTTAGCAAGATAAGTAGGTATAAGGTTTAAAAAATCTTCATTTATCCGCCACAAGTGCTACATCTTCTTATAGTTTTACTTAAGGCTGTACATGAGCCGGTACGACCCGAGTTTCTTATGAACCCGGTACCTATACCTAGAATTGATCGGTACATCATTTTGAGGACCTGTACTTGGAGTTGTACCTGTACTTGTAAGACCGGTCCGGTACAAGACCGGTACCGGGTTTTTACCTGTCATTGAAGATTTAGGGTTGGAGATGTTAATTATGTGATGGGAAGTTGCAATTATGAAATGGGTTTTGATTAGGGTGGCTGAATTGAAGAATTAGAGGGGGTTTTGCTTCCAAATTTGAGATGATGATGAATCAATGAGAAATGGAAGATGAAATTGAGATGGCGAAGTTGAGATGGGTAAGAAGAAAAAACTTGAGATGCTGATGTTGGTGGTCTGTTGGGATCGAGAAGAACAAATTGAAAAGGAATTGATGTCTGCAGTGAAGCCGTGAACAGACAAGGGAGAAAACGACATAGCTATTTCAATCGATTCTGCTGATGGAAATTACAAAAGAATGGGATCGATTTATGAACAGAGAGCAGGATATTGAATCTGGAGGAGTTATGCTCGAGATTGAAGAACAGAAAGTGAAATAGGGTTGCCGTTGGTGTTGTGAAGATAAAAAACTCGAAGGCCATGATTATTTCTAATCAAAACATCTACGGCTATTAGACACCGGTACTTATGGTCCGGTACATGCCGATAATAGGCTAGAACCATTCCCTGTACCCATCCCTACACCGATTCTCATTTCCCTTCACATACCCTGTACCTCCTCTCCCGATTCCGTTTATTTTTTTCCGGTTCTGGTGCGGTTCACCGGTTCCGGTCCGGTTCCTGTGCAGCCATAGTTTTACTTAAGTCTTGGAATTTATTGATTAGAGAGCCATGTGTGGAAATAAGATGCAGAAAACAATCCTTTTATGACATATTTACATCTCTGTAAAATATTGGGTACAATGATCCTATTTATAGTGAAGATAAGTTGGTATAGAGCATAAACAACAAAGATTGCTTCACTGTCAAGTCTGCTTACTAGACTCTTTGTAATCTCAAGTTCCATGGGGATATTGATAGGCAGGTGACTTTTAATAATATGAGATAACAAATTTGGTCTTTGGACCTAATTCCAAAAATTAAATTGTTTTTGTGGAAATGTGTTAGAGATATAGTGATGTTAGGGCACTGCTCGGTGAATCCACTAAGCGTTGGTATGCGGGTATGGTTTCCAAGTTTAGTTCCAAACTCGGAAACTTGAATTGGTTACTAACGTCAACTTCGTTAGATTGGCCTTCAAATAATAAAAGTATTGATACTATCTCTAGTTATTCATTGAAGATCTGAAGACATATTAGAGATAAACAAAGACATCATCATTCAGAGTGAGGCTAGTAGCTATTGACTTGGTTTCCAAATAAGCCTTGGTCATGACGCTATAAATGGTGGATCG
>JAJJMB010000558.1:1750491-1796540 GCA_023531105.1 Papaver atlanticum | reverse complement strand
TTGGTTTCCAAATAAGCCTTGGTCATGACGCTATAAATGGTGGATCGTGTATTCCTACAAACTCATCCCTGTTGTCACACATGTATTGTGATTGTTGATTATTCAACTAGTGTCGAGTAAGTTCGATTTAGTTTTGGACGAAATAAATTATGCACTATTTTTTTTTTCTGGGATCAAGAAGCAATAGAAATATCGATGGTGGGAAACTAGATCGCTTATTTAGTTTTTGTTGATTATTAATTGTTATTGAACTAACTTGTGTATAGTTATCTTCTAGATAAGTTCTTGTTTTTTTTATGATCTTTCTATCCTGAAATAAAACCATTTGAGACTTTGAAGATTGACTGTTGCAGATCTAAATGATTCTTCATATGTGGATAAAACCATTGATCTGTCAACATTAACAGACTTCGTTCTGGTGATTCAAATCATTAGTGAAATCAAGTACATATAGCCAGTTTCCAGCAAAGGCGGACCAAGGATTGCTCCTTGGGTAGGGCTGGATTGTCACTAATTTCACAAATTGAATATTAGATAAACAACTGAAAATGAAAAATAAACAAAATCAACCACAAAAAGAAATTTATAATTTATGGAAGAGAAAAATGATAAATTATATCGAGAGGATTTTTTTACTTATAAATTAAAAAATACACTAAGTGCACATATGCTAGTTGAAAACACATTCCATAATGATATGTTGAGTTGTTTTTATCTGATGTTTGCATCTATGATAAGTCTGATTCCATGAGGCAGATGTCTACCATTTCTTTCCTCATATGCTAGTTGAAAAGACATGGGTACGAATTACACCTGCTATTATTTTTCAATAACCTATATCAGACACACCTTGAATAATTTTATCGATATCAACGATTCAAGATTACTTTAACAAGATGATTTTGGATATAATCTAGATTATGATCATGGAACAGATTACATGATCGATCCAAGATGTTGCTAATGTACGACTGTAGTTACTTTAAAAATAATTATAACACAGAAGTAAAGTAAATCACAAACACACACGATTTTGTTAACGAGAAAAATTATATGGAAGAAAAACCTAGGGACCTAGTATAGTTTTGGATACTCTTAGAATTAAGTCGTTACACAAACTGATTACCCACAACTTCGTATAGTTGCAACCGATTAAATTTACCTTAGTAATTCAGTTTCCTCATTATCCTTGTGCCTACGAAAAATTTGTCCAACTCATGCAAATCACCTCATAGAATCCACTATCAAGTGTTGTTTTATCTTTTTAAAGATTTTTGCAATCCAATTTCTTCATGGCGTTTTACAAATAACAAGAAGTCAAACTATTTGCTAGCCACTCAAATCCAATCACAAATATGCAAGATATTAGATGATTATTTCATAATCAAAGATCTTCTCTTTAGATTTAAGATAACAAGATATGATAGATCTGAAACTCCTTGATTAAGATTAACCAAGATAATGATTATAGAAATAATAAATCGTGATTCACAAGTTAAGTTTCAAGCAAACAACTTGTCGATTTCCACAAGCTTTACGTTTATCAAAGATAAATGACTTGTTTTTCCTAAACAATCAACTCAAGCAGATAATCACGCCAAAATCAGGAACACAAAAGAACTTGAAGTCACCAATCTTCTTAATCTTAATCTTCAATTAATAGTATCAACCTTCAAGACCCGGTTAATGCAATAAATTGAAGGAAAATTACTATTCCATGAGAACTTGAATTGAAGATACTCTGCATCATTTAAAGCTTTATGTTTAAGGGGAGGATCCAATGACATGGTCCGAATGACATTTGGTTGACATTTCAACGTCATTTTTATTGTAAAACTCAATCAACAATGAATCTAAAACTAATTTTCGTATGGCATATTCCCTTTACAAAGATCCACCTTCCTACCAAAAATGAGTTCGTTCTGAAATACGAAACCTCACCATCTAATTTTTTTTAATTTCAAACGTTAATCTTCAATGGTGGAAATTAGAAGTGGTAATGGTGCCTTTATATGATTCGGAAAGCACTTGTTTTTTTTATAGGAAATTAGATCTTTACAAGAAGAATATGTGATAAGAAAATTATCTTCAAATTCATTATCCTTTGAGTTTCATAAGAAAAAGAATGGCGTCTAAATATCAATCAAATGTCATTCTAAAATCATGTCATTGGATCCTTCTTATGTTAAATGGAAATGTAGGTACACAGACATACTTGCCAAGTGTGTTGATGCCTTCGCGAAATATGTGTGAGGCTGTTACTCCTACTCGGTTAGGTAGTCATCCAGGTTGCATTTCCAATTTCATGTTGCCAGACAATTCACCTATTTGAGGTCTTTAATGCCGGATTTTATTTACAGACTTCTCTTTCCTGATTAACCCGACTCGAAGATTATTTAGTTTCTGAAATAATTATATATACTCAAAATAATAATATTATCCTTGCTCCAAAAATAAAATAAAATAGATATACGAAATCAATTCCTGACGGAACTTACAGAAACAGAAAGCAGATTCTTTTACCAAAGTTAAATATACCGTGTATAAACAAGGGTTATCTAAGAAAAGGGGAACAGTATACTGTTTGTCAAACAACCAAATCTGTTTTGATAACACTACAGTGCCAATCTTGAACGAACGCATAGTCAAAGTAAGGTAGCTTGACCAGTTCTTTCCTTGAAACCAACCCTACCACACCTTTTTAACCTTATCTCTCTCCCTCTCCCCATCCCCATCCCCTCTATATAAAGAAACACCATATCTTCACATCAAACCTGCTTGCTCTATTCATCTCCCCCCTCTTCTTCACTTATCCTCTCCATCCTCTCACTTTCTCTTCTTTTCATCTCAATCTCTCCTTCCACTTGTGTGGTCTGACAGAACTGGCTAACTCCCAAGAATCTAGTCTGGAGTCAGAAACAGATTTTAACATAAGGGTCGTACGCGCCCTATATGAAGCCCTGAGTATTCGAGACGTTGAAACTGTTCAGCGATTGCTTGATTCAGACATTGAATGGTGGTTTCATGGCCCGCCTTCTCATCAGTATATGATGCGATTGTTAACTGGTGTTGATCAAAACGTTGAATTCCAATTCGTTCCTCTTTCGATTGCTTCTCTTGGTTCCACAGTCTTAGTTGAAGGTTGTGATCAGAATCGTCAAATCTTTTGGGTTCATGCTTGGACGGTTTCTGATCATGGGATAATTACTCAGGTCAGGGAGTATTTCAACACATCCCTTACCGTGACTCGTTTCGGTAACTCAAATCAATCTACACCGTCCACTTCACCTTCATCATCACCATCCACTTCTCGATCATCATCACCGTCATCGTCGTTGCACTGTTCGCCTCTTTGGCAGAGTACACTTTCCAATAGTGCTGGAAAGTCCATGCCTGGTTTCGTTCTGGCCATTTAAGTTCCGGGGTGATTTAGTATTTTCAGAATAAATAGAGGAGATCTGTTGCAGTTGCAGCCTTAGATTTCTATGTGCTGTAGTACCGGATTATTACTCGTTTGTGAGTGTGTTTAGTATTTTGTTGCTTTCCCTTTTGTTTGGTGTGGGCGTGTGATTTGGGTGGAAAGATGACAAGTCGTTTGTCGTCTTTTCCTCCTTTTGATATTTCTATGTTATGGTGTTTCAGTTCTATAATAAAAACTTGTCTACTTTTTTGTTTTAAACGTTTTTTTTTGTTCTCTGATTTCTGTATTAGCTAAAGTTATGGACACCGTTCAAATCTAAGATCTGGATCCATTTGATTGCATCTCACCAAATGTGTATCAAATATCCGATTATTCCGATATTCAGTCCGGCTGCCGGATTTTCCGGTACTAATTTCGGACTTGTCAACTGCAATTGCCCACCCAACTTGAATTTGGGGCTGATTTGGTTGGTGTTGCGTGATGATCCAAAAACATACTAGCCATGAAAAGAACGTTTGGCATGGAAAAATCTAACTCACGTTTGTCCATAAATTATTGTATTGATGTAGAACCATGATATAACCACACCTGAAATGGTCGGAAAAGGACTAAAATTATGGCGAGGAGAGTCCAAACTCTAGACCCACAGCTCCTGCTCTCTCAGTGGTTGCTTTCACACACAGTTATTTGCAGTTCTAGAAAGACCTCTTGCGAATGGGTGGTTACAAATCATGTTCATTGGCAAAATGTACCAGCTATGCTCCTGCCTGATGGTCCTGATCTGCATTTCAACCACAATTTTTAAATCGGCTTGCGGTGAAGCTACAAACTTTAAGAAGTACCACAAATCTCTAAAGACAGATGATGCCAAAGGAGTCGAAACCCGAACGTAAAGATTGTTGGTCAGAACATTGTGACTTGGAGTGTGGCTTGATTGCCAGCTGGAATGTGCAGTTCACTCATCATTTTTTGGTTCTGTATTTGCTCGGAAACACAGTGATCGGAGTTATTGTGGTTTCTCTTTCGGCTATTGTTCGTCTAGTCCACCACGGAAGACAAGTTGCCTAGAGCCTCACAACAAATCATGTCAGGTGCAATGCCTAAATCACTCGGGATCTCAGGTCCTACAGATTTTTATATTATTTAGGCGGGTGGCATGGCATTATTTTTGTTGGTTTCGAAATTCCCAGAAGACATGGTGAGTCCATGTACTAGGACAACATTTTTCTAAAATAAGGCATGTGATTGTCCCATTTCCGAAAACACGCTTTAATAAAGTAAATAATGAGCCACTAACAGCTTTGCACATAGCAGTTGTTTACACGATTATTAGTGTTAGTTATCAACTAATTCTTCAAATTAATATAGAGTTTAATAAAATCAGCTCACACGAATGTTTTGCGACCGGAAAATAAAAAGCCAGCTATTTATGAATCTTTGAGAAGATTATTTTAGGCAAGAGAGGACACAGGAATCTATATAATTTTTTTCTGATTTTTGTTTGAACTGTCCCCATTGATTGGCATACCTAAATGATGAAATGGAGAGGTATTCAATAATTCATTCCTCACTATATGGAGCGTTCGACCTCACTCACTGATCCGCCTTGATTGTGGTGTGTGGGTGACTGGGTGTGGCCTTGTAGGTCTCTCCACATAGCTGGGAATCTGGGATGTACAATAATAGCTCGTGAAGAATGGGACTAAGAAGAAGAGAACTGTATTAATGAACCGAGTCATTGGCTACCTACCGTCCAAAAACACACGTTAGATAGTGAGGATGATCCGAGTCATTGGCAGTTAGACCCAGCCGACTAGTGTAATAATGAACCAATAATACCTGACTTTAGGTTGCAAATGTGAAGTAGCGTATTAAAGTATGCAGAAGCTGTACCCAGTCCTGTGGAAATTTTTGTCAAAACTGAACAACTTGGGGAAAATTTTTGATCTCGCACTTCTAGATCAAAAAATATCTAGCAGCATCTCGACCGTGAGTTTTGTTAGATATGAAAAAAAGCCATCCTTTTGGATAAAAATGTTTCCCCAAGTGGATGCACAGAGGGAATAACAAATGGGACTTGTATATTTATGATAGGATAGAAGGAAAAAGGAGACTAACTATTTTAATCTAAATTCAATTGGATAAAATTCGGATTCCAGCATTCAATGAGGTGATCACTATCACTAGTTGTTTGTTTTCAGTTTTCTATATCCATATATCCGATCTTTAGTTTAGATGTATGAGTTCACGTAAACAAAAGACAAGATGATACACAAGGTGAAATGATTGATCGTTACATCGTGTTATCTAAAACTTGAATAGGAACTTTCCGATGGCAATATCAGCGCTCAATAGCGATGTTGAGCACCACCGCTGTCAGCAGCATCAACATCTTACACCTCTATGTGTCATCAATACTCATAGTAGATTTCATCCTCACCCTACCCTATCAGAGAAAAACAGGGGGTCCGCTTTAAAAGTGAGCAAATAAGAAGTTGACACATAGGGGATAAGATTTTTGGGGTATAAAACCGGGGTATACATAGCATTTTCGGGGTACACGCAATTTAATGGCAAGATTGATGGAAATGATATGTTTGATTTTTGCTAATGACTGTGTGTTTAGAACAGAAACATAAACCTCACCGAAACAAAATTAAAGCTATTATTTTCGTCATTTGGAGGCCAAAAGTTAGCTGATTCCACATTCATAGATAATAGGAAATAACAGGCCCATTGCAGTACACAAAGCCAACTGTAGTAGCAATTAGTTAGCAAACGAAGGTGGCGCGATCCTGGGCCATGATGTACCGAGTAAAGAAGCTAGGCGAAGCATGGAATCATCCTATCGGATCTGGCACCGCAAAAGAGAGTATCTGCTGCATGTGGAGGAAGAGATGTCACGTGTAAATCAAAGACCGTATTCAACGATCGGGACAAATTCAAGGACAAGACATTAAATACACTGACAGAGCACGCGCAAGAACAGAAGGGCCACGTTATGATCGGCTCGGGTACATAGAATGGTGAGCTCGGATAGGGCAGAGTGTGAACGCAAGACTAAGCAGCGTCGGAGCCAATACCATCGGGTGAAGGTCAACTTAAGGCGAGCTCAGGATACCTATTCTTCAGTAGAGGATAGAGTTGGGATGAAGTATCGGAAGAAGGAGTTGATGAACACCCAATAAGACTATCAAAGAGGATAGGACGTGACTAACATTGTAATCTCGTTATATGAGCAACTTAGCCTATAAATATAGACCCTTGTAATGAGAAAGGGGGCAAGTGATTTGTAAGTGAGTAAGGAGAGAGACTAAGTATTGTTGAGAGCCATCATCATTGTAACTTGAGAGAAATAATAAGATCATCCTTTCTACCCCGTGGACGTAGGTAATCATGACGAACCACGTATATCTTGTGTTCTTATGAGTATTATACTTACTTATCTTGCTATCTTTTCATTGTGAATGTTAGATGTAGGATGTATAACTTCTTACAACTACATTTTGGCGCCGACCAAAGGGACGAGTAACATCTTTAGATACCTTGGAAATGATTAAAAGAGTAGAATCTAAAGCTCCTAATCATCTATGATGATAATTGAAGCTAAAAGAGGAACTCTTGTTGTTAGTTTTAAAGATTTTGTTTGTAGATACGTTACATGCTTCTAGCCATGAGTTTGCTGAGCTCATGGGTTTGTTTTGTTGTTCTTGAAAAACTATCGTTTCTAGTTCTTTAAATCTTAGGATTACTTTGATTTCGGCTCTTAAGTTCATGTTTAGACTACCCAAAAGATGTAGATTTTTAAGTTTTTTTTGCTATGTGAGTTGTTAGAAAGATTCGTAAGCTCCTAAAATGACATCTATGATGTTTGGTAGAAGATACAGGAAACTTCATCTCACTAGCTAATAGAAAGCGAAAAAGGTTTATGTTTCATGTTAAAATCCTTGACTCCGAGAAAGCGATATCATCGGATCATACCATCGCCGGTAAATCATCTCAAAATCAATGAGTTAGATTGCCGATGTCTATGAAAACTGTGTTTCCTTAAGTGTTTTGTTAAAAAAAAATCATCTCTTGATTCTATGAAAGTTTGAAGTCGATTGGAAAACCAAAAAAGTTCCAAGGTAAGATTATCCTTGGTAAACTTTAAGGAAGCCATAGAGAGGGGCGAATCGTATTTAAGTCACGCCTCAACTAATCACAACTTGAGAGTGGTTATTCCGTCGGAATTCAATGAAGGAAGTCGCGACATCAAAACTTATTTAGAGTCACTTTTCTGACCCTCGTACGGCTGGAAAATAGCACCTATTAGAAGGAATGTTAGGACAAATAATGATTAATGCATATGGAAAGTACATATAACGACAGATCAATAACAAACTTTATAAAATGCCTTGGCACGATGAAAGTAGGGGAATCATATTTGAGTCTAAATGTTGTCAGGATGACAGAACCTTTTTATCGTACTTTCTTTATAAAACCTTTTTGAAAACAGTTCAAAGTGAGGTGTTGTCTGTTTGGTAACGTATGTGTGATTCTTAGAGGAAAAAGCGGACACGACCCGATGACTGGCACTTCAGAGACTTTCAGGATTCCGAGGGGACTAGCATGCAAGAAGGAGTAACTGACTCACTACAGGAGAGTAGTCATCGACCACGACCCGAGACGAATCGAGCACCAGTTGCGGGGATGACAACAGTCAACGAGGAAGTCAATTTGGGCCAGGATTATGACCACACTTTCTTAGGACGCATCGATCCAAGTCAGAGAATACCCGAGAACATGGTAGATGGGTGACCGTATCGGACACTGAAGACGATGAGGAAGTGCTGCTGGCACAGGAAGAACACCGATGAGCCAGGCTACACACAGAATACCTAACAGTTATGGATCACGAAGAGGAAAGACTACGACAGATTCGGTTAGGGAAGAGGAATGAGACCCGAGCACCACCACTACAGCCACCTCCAGCACCATCGGCTGCACCAGTGAACCATCAGCACGATCCTTCCAGTCACGAGAGCACAGACCCGACCTTATTGGCAATTTTGGAGAACCAAAGGAGGCAGGAGGAATTCACGAGAGAGTTACAAAGGAGGAACATAGTACTTGAGCAAGAGAACCATCGACCTAGAAATCAAGGGCCAAGATCGTGAGGATCGTCCAGCCAAGGAGCATTAAGCGATCGAACCCAATCAAGGATCCGATCCGTGCCTGAACCCACAAACCCGAACACGGGGTATAGTCCTCTCGAAGATTCATCAACCGAAGAAGAAACACCCCAACAGAATGAAGAACCTCATAATGCAACTGAAGCTAAGCTTAGGCGACTTGAGGAAATGGTTAAAAAGCTGGTTGGAGATGGTGAGGATGACAAATTGGCGGAAGTAATCAATGAGGATGAAAATACCCCCTTTACCCAAGAATTGGAGCAAGTGCCTTTTCCTCCAAAATGCACCCTACCGACCTTCCCATCCCGGTTTGATGACACTGGAGATGCTGTGGAGCATGTCAAGATGTATATGATGTCGTTACTACAGTGAAAGAGCAACGACGTTGTTATATGTAAGTTTTTCCCGGCTAGCCTGGAAGGCGAATCTAAGAATTGGTTCTACACTTTACCCGAAGGGTCGATCGGAAATTATGGAGGCCTAGTGGAAATTTTTATCGAAACCTATATGCACAACAACATCGCTAGGTCAAGGGTAAACAAACTGTTCACTCCGGCGAGAAGGTTCAGGTAACCTCTTAGATCTCTAACTAATAGATAGAGGAAACTGTGTACCAATATCGGGAAGGTACCAGTGGACCAACAAATATTCGGGTTTGAGAATTCCCTTGGGAAATCAGATCCTATTTGGATAGCCATGTTTACCAAAAAACCACAAACACTGAAGGAGATGAGAAAGATGCAAGAAAATTACATCGCTTTGGAAGAGATACAAGAGGGAGCGTAGGATAGAAGCGTGCAAGAGGAAAGCACGACGACAGAGATATCTCCAAAGGAAGTTTCGAAATGACCCGAGAAGAGATCGGGACCCCCGCACAAAGGGTCAGGAAAAAATGAGTGGGTCGAAAAGGGGAAGAAACCTCGTCACGAACCTAAAGCATACAGCCTATGAATGCACCCCTGGAAGAAATCTTCAAGGAAGTAGAGAAAAGAAATGATATCCGGTACCCGAAAACCCGAGGTATACAGTTTGACGAAACAAAGAACCATCCCGAGTATCATCAGTTCAGAGGGCATTCGACCAATGACTGCCGAGAAGTGAAAGATATAGTCCAGCACCTGATCTGTGACGGTTATCTGAGGAAGTTTGTCAAGAAAGTGATTCCAGTGCCGGACGCTCCGGTACATCAAGTTAGGATCGATCGAGGCACCCAATTTCTATGTAACACAATTTCACATTCATCACCACGAGGTCTAGACCTAGGATCGGGAATTATGTCGAGAATTCACGAGAGGGGCCGATCGGGGAAAAAAATCTTTAGTGTGGCAAAAACCTTGCCCATGGAGGCATGGATGATGCAACCGATCACCTTCTCGGCTAAAGACGTCCCAATGAATGGTCAAGCACATGGGGATCCACTAGTTATCACCTTAATGATAGAAGAATGAGGAGTGAAGAGAATCCTGGTAGATAGTGGGAGCTCCGTAGAAGTTCTTTTTAACGACACTTTCAAGAGAATGAAACTATCCGATGATATACTCATCCCATCAACTTACAACATTTATGGTTTTAACGGGACCGTGACCATACCAAAGGGAGGAGTTACGTTGAGAGTCTTAGATGGAGCTGATTACTTGGATACTCGTACTACCTTCTGTGTAGTAGATTTCGTGTCACCATATGAAGCAATCATCGGAATACCATGGATTGCTGGTATCAAAGGAGTCGCGTCTGCATACCACCAGAGGTTAAGGTTCCCAACCTACAGGGGCGTGGTCGAGGTCTTAGGTGATCCCCAAGACGCAAGACAATGTATTCAAGTGGACATTCAGCAGAACGAAGACAGGCGAGCAAGAACACATCGAGAAAAGAACAAGGCCAAGGAAATCAAGGCAGGCCAAGAGTTGGAGAAGCTAATCTCACAAGCAGTTATGTCATATGAAGCCGGTGAAGATAAAATATTATAGCAATCAAAGGTATAAACAGCGATCGGGGATCCAAAACCGAAATTCACAGCTCTAGAACTCACTCGGGAGATCAATCTGGGAACAGAAGAAGAGCCGAAGTTGGTAAAGATCGGGTCGTTGCTATCAGAGGAAGAATCAAGTCGAGAATAACCTTACTACGGGAGCATATGGACGTATTTGCCTGGAAGATGCATGACATGGAAGGAATCGAACCCGATGTATGTTGTCACCACCTGAAGATCGACCCGAAGTTTAAACCAGTCTGACAGAAAATGCGCAGGATCGCACCTGAGTTACAAACGGCAGTAGAAGTGGATTTGAAAAAGTTACAATCATCTGGGATTATACGAAAGACGCAATATCCTTTATGAATTTCGAACATGGTAATAGTACCTAATAAAAACGGAGGGTTCTGAATCTGTATCGACTTCAGTGATCTGAACAAGGCCTATCCGAAGGATAGCTTCCCCCTCCCGCACATCGATCAACTGGTAGAGTCAATAGTGGGACACAAGGCGATATCGTTAATGGATGGATACTCGGGATATAACCAAATCCCCCTGGCTCCCGAGGATCAGGAGAATACGTCATTCTTTACGCCCAGAGGACTCTACTGTTATACTAAGATGTCATTTGGACTAAAGAATGCGGGGGCCACATACCAAAGATTGGTTGAAGACATGTTCAAGGACAAGATCCACGATACGATTGAGGTGTATGTAGATGACATGTCAGTTAAAAGCAGAGTGGCATCCAATCATATTGAGGATCTCCGAAACATTTTTCAAACAATGAAGAAGTACAAAATGAGGGTTAACCCAGCTAAGTGCACTTTCTGGGTGACCTTGGGTAAGTTTATGGGATACATAGTCACAGACCGAGGAATTGAGGCAGATTCCGATAAGGTTAGAGCCATCTTGGAAACGCCATCGCCAGTAACAGTCAAAGATGTGCAAAAGCTGAATGGGTGCTTGGCAGCTCTAGGGCGTTTTATCTCGCGATCATTCGACAAATGCAAGGATTTCTTTGGGACATTGAGAAAAGGAGAGAAATTTAAATGAAGCGAGAAGTGTGAGGAAGCATTTCATAAAATTAAACAGCATCCCGCGAGTCTACTCGTGCTGTAAAGACCCGAGCCCGATGAGGTGCTCACGTTGTATCTTGGGGCTACAACCTGTGCTATCAGCGCGGTACTGGTCAAGAATGTCAGGGTGGAAGAAAAATCGCATGAGTCCAGTAGAGAAGAATTATACCAAAGTTGAACAATTGATACTCGCGTTGGTTTTTGCAACACAGAAGTTGCGGACGTACTTTCAAACTCACAAAATCAGTGTGCCAATAAAATCCTCTATCGAATCAGTACTCAACAACGCAGCAAGGTCGGGTCGAATATCCAAATGGAGTGCTCAAATCAAGAAGTTTGACGTCTTTAATGAGATTAGAACAGACATCAAAGCACAGGCGGTAGCGGATTTCCTTGCTGATTTTCCCCTTGGTGAGGAGGAAGAAGTAGAGGATATCCCCGGCATGGAAAAAGATAAAGACGACCCCTTCGACCTTCTCGAGACCTGTATCCCGACACGATGGGAGGTGTTTACTGACGGATTATCAAATAAGGATGGCTCAGGATTGGGGTTAGTCTTCACAACGCCGAAAGGAAAGAAGATAGTCAATTCTTTTAGGCTCGAGTTTGAAGCAACTAACAATGTTACTGAGTATGAAGCGGTAATACATGCTCTACGACTAATTTTATAGTTGGGACTTGAAGAGGTGAGACTAACCAGTGATTCACAGCTGGTAGTTCGGCAAATTAGCGGAGAATACACCGTTCATGACCCGATACTTCAGAAATATTGGAAGCTAGCAAAATTCTACATCGAATAGATTCCCAACATCAAATTTCGGCACATTTGTAGAAGAGACAACCGACACGTGGATGCCTTGGCATACATTGCATATGTGTTAATGGACCTGAGCATAGAGGCTATACGAATCGGAAGGGTGTTAACTCCATCACTACCCGAAGAAGAGGATATAGAAATACAAATGGTAGCTGTCGCAGCCAATAGATACGAGGCAGGATATTGGAGAAAACCAATTCACCAGTATTTAGAGTCGGGAGAGCTACCAAAAGGGCGACCAGAAGCTAACAAAATTAAAATTAAAGCAGCAGGTTATGAGTTGCGGGAAGGCGTATTGTACAAGAGATCATATTTGGGTCCACTTCTAAGGTGTTTGAGCAAAGAGGAAGGACATTCAATTTTCAACGAACTGCATTATGGCGGCGTGGGTAATCATAGTTCGGGACGAAGCCTATCGGCGAAAGCTAAAACGATGGGGTATTTCTGGCCCTATATGAATGAGGATGCGAAGCGAATGTCAATGATTTGTGACGAATGTCAAAAGTTCGGGAAGAAGATACACGCTCCATCAGTATCCTTGAACTCGGTAGTAAGCCCATGGCCCTTTGCTAAATGGGGCATCGACATTGTGGGACCACTACATGTCGGGTCGGGGAAAAGAAAGTACTTGATAGTAGAAACGGACTACTTTACCAAATGGGTTGAAGCTGCAGCATTAAGGCATATTCGGGATAAAGATGTATTTTGGTTCATCTTTGAGCACATTATTTGTCGCTTCAGAATTCCTGCATCAATCGTGTCGGATAACAGGAAACAACTACAAGGAAAGAACATAGATATGTTGTTCAACACTTACTGATGTGATTTCAACTTTGTTGTAGTAAAAGGTTCGTTGAGACTTGTGAAGATTCGAGTTTTTAAATTTAATAAAAATATACAATAATATTACAATTGGTGCAAGAGGTACTGGGACTAAGGATTTAACCAATCTTCATAACATAAGGTTCACTTATTTATTCTCAACAATTTTAGCTCAAGAAATATAAACATGGACTCTATTTTTGCCAAGGTAGATTCTCAAAACATTGATTGTAAATGTTAAGCATGGGACATCAAATCACCTAAGCTAAGCATGACCCATCTTATCAAATGACAACCAATTTAATCAAATCATATTTCAATTAATTCTAGTGCAAAAGTCATAAAAAAGAATAAAACAAATTTACCCATGTATGAAGTTCGGCCTCCTCCGTCGTCCCAGTGTTGGGGTTTAGCTCCTCATATTATAGACACTCTCAAAATATTTTTTATTTGCTAAAAAATTGTTTACAATGGTGAAAACGGAGAAAATAGTGAAAAACAGTAATTTTCGACGCACAAAAATCGTCACAAAATGAACGATACAAGAGAAGTGTTGTAGACTCTGTTCCGCGGTCGCTGGAAAGGAGTTGGGAACTGTCGCATTTAAGCGACAGTTTTCAACAACTTTCCTTTACAGGCTTTTGTTCTTCGTGTTCTTCAGTGCTGCAGCAGCAAAACCCGAGTTTCTGCAACTCGTGATTTCTTCTTCTATGGCTCTCCTAAGCACCCCAAACTCTCGACACCCCTTCTATATGACCTGGGTAATCTATTTATACCCGAAAGATGCATCGAATCTCCTCCATAACTTCAAAAAATCTTCTCTTATTTTTATTCTAACGGCAATAATTTCCTGTTTTAGCTTCTCCACGCGTTTGCAGTTGTATTTCTTTCCTTGCTTAACTCTTACACGCATCTAGCATTCTCACAGAACATTCCAAACTCTCCCAGCACACTCCAGCAACAGCAGACGCGTGAATATCTTCTCCCTTTGCACATACTCCCCTGTTTTGCTCCATGACACGATTCAGCCAATTCTGATCCAAACGAACACCCATACTAGCTTTCTATAGTCATATCACGTCTACCCACTAAGTTTTAGGGATTGAATCTCACTAAATCACGTCCAAACATTCGATCGAAATTCTGCTGTTAATGAAAATATTTTCCCGCCAAAATTCATTTTTTGAATTTGAGAAGAAGATGTCCTCCCCCTAATCCTGCACGGGTGTCCCTTTAGCACTTGTCTTATGGGGTGCAAATAGTAATTTTTGGGCGTAGATAGTAATTTTTCCGGGGTTCCTCCGAAACATTTTTTGGGTGCTTCCGGTGCATTTCTGGGGTGCCTTTAGTACTCTATCCTGGGGTGTGAAACACCACTTTTCGAGCCAATTTCGCCGCAAGAGCTTATTTCTCTAAAAATACCTACAAAGACATAAAATAACAAAATAAATACAAAATCGAACATTAACAATATATACAATTGAGACATATTAGACACAATAATGCGTCTATCAAATACCCCCAAACTTATTATTTGCTAGTCCCGGGCAAATTTAATTTACAAAATAAAATCCTAACTCACTGTCGCAGGCATCGCGATTGCACTTAGCGTGTGCAACAAGCCTTTGAACCCCTAGGTGGCCCTAGTGGCCGAGTTATAGTCTCGGGAGGGTTTACCAGAGGTGTACCCACAAAACCTTTACTCCAGACCCTAGCTATCTACGCAGAACCTTGGAATGCACTAAAGAACCTCCTTGGTTGGCATACTTATTGACTACAGGAAGAAGTACCCTGATGCGAAATTCCAATTGCTGTACACGAGTTTGCACTCAAGCATACTAAAATTCATATATAAGTGACAGAGCTCTACTCAGATAGTCGCACTATGGACATCAATATCCGGAATCAAACAAATCACATGAATAGATTGAGAAGATGGATATAGAAATAGATAGTTGCGAATGGACTTCAATCCCAAGATGAACCTATGACCTAGTGGATTGAGATACTGGTCTGGACTAATATCAACACAACTGGCATATACAAGGGAACCAGTGGTCGATAATCCTAAATCTACATCAACTCAGCTGTCATATACAAGGGAACCAGTGGTCGATTTTATAATAAACCTTTATTTATTTTTTATTTATTCTTTTTTTTAACGACATGATTAGATCTTTTGGATCCAAGCGCATGCTTCTTGTCAGCAGATTACATGGTAATTCCCGTGGATCCTGCGTTCCACGCTTGTTTAGGCGACGGAGACAGGGAGAACACACACATATTGCTATCCAAGTGTTAATATTTATTCCGATTGGTATAATTGGTCTGGTCTTTTTTTTTTTTTTTTTTTTTTTTAGTAACTCAATCACCCTATTTCAACCCAGCAGACATCAACATAAAAATTTGCAAAAACAAAAACAAAAGTAATAAGATGATTTCGAGATACGGTGAAACTATCATGTTATTTCTAACACCTGAGCTCTGTGCTTTTATGAATGGACTCTTTAGATGTTTCCATCTACTCAGATTGGTTCCTCAACTCCTACAATCAAGATGCTTCCATCCACTTAGATTGGTTAGTGCTATCCTTAATAGGCATAAATTTCTAGGCTCTGGAGTTTAATAATGCAACTAAAAAGTTTCTCCCATACCCCCAAACTTAAATCTAACATTGTCCTCAATGTTCTAAAGATAAAATTAAAAGCATGAACAAGGAGAAACTGTTACCATTTGAAGCAAAAGAGTTAAGGAAGGATATTACCGTGTCGCATAAACCATGGGTTACCTCCCAAGAAGTGCTAAATTTAAAGTCTTCAGCCAGACTAGGAAAGGATTAGTCACTTGAATCATAAAGTAACAGTCGAAATAACTGTGGGTCTTCAAAACCAAATTGAGCTGACCATAGGAAACAACAATAAGCCAAGAAAGTGAACAAGTATCGCATGACCTTACCTAGTTTCCTGATAACTATCGATAACTGTGGTTCAGGTTCAGGTTCTATGAAAGGGTCTAGATAAATTATTTTCATTGGCTGCATTTCCTCATAGGTGGGATCCAAATCATTAGGTCCTAGAGTCTGTAAAAACTCAAATAAGAACTTAGAATCACAAAATAATAACCTTAATAACTGAGGATCCTCTAAGTCAATCAGATTTGACTTACATAATTGACCACAATGAGAGTAGTAGTCATTCTTAAGTAAATGTGTCGATTCTATTAACCTAAAGTACTTAGGCTTAGTCTCAGAACTTAATATTCGACACATTTGGAATATAAACGTTCCCACAGTTGGAAGAAAACTATTTGGTGGGAAAACAAAGTCAATCTGGGTATCATAGCCTGGTCAAACCACATCAACCATAGGATGGGTTTCTAGCGACTGAACTTCTTCCTTGACATCATTAGGTTCGGGAAAACGAGTATGAAGGTAATCTTGTAAAATGGTTGAGGCACAGATATCAAGTCCTAAGTGAGGGGAATTTCTGAGAGTTAAAGGTAAGGCACTAGGAAAGTGATAATCACCCCCAAACTTAGAGTTTTCAGTGTCTCTAGATAGACTAGTCACAGTCTCCCTAATTTCTAGATCATCAGATTCTTGGAAATGGTCAATTGATTTTTCTAAGTTATTATCAGGTAGTGCATCTTTACTCATCTCTACGGGTCTATCTTCTTCGTCTAAGACTATTGTTTCTAAGTCGCTAGACTCTAAAACAACATTTCAGAATAAACCCGTTCCTCTAAACCACTATCGGCTTCGTAATCAAAAGGAAAAACTACATCGTCTAAAATGGTGATATCCCTAATCAAATCCTCGTCCTTTTGAATAGGTGAATAATCATAAAAATTATTTGGATTTGAACTAGAAATAATATAATCATTACAAAGCTCAATTGGATTAATAGATTCCTGATCACTATGCCTACATATTTCAGATTCTTCATTATTACTATCCTCATCATCATAATAGTACGAAGATGATTGAACCTTATATAAATAATTAGTGTCTTTTATTCTAACCTCGTCCTCTAAATTAGGCAAATATTCACCATTGATATCAAGGGTAAAATTGGAAACACTATTTTTAATAATTAGATATTTTAGAGAAGTTCTTTTCTGGGTCTCTAACAAAAGTTTCTGGGCCGACTCACATGATTTCCTGACATAATCTAGGAAAGAAGGTAAAGAAAGTTCACTCGTTGCATTTTCGTCCATAACTAAGTTATTCATTTCTGCAAACTTACGTGCTGTCTCAGCTAACTTATGTGTCGACTCTAGTAAAGAGGAATTATCAGAATTATTCTCGTAAGACCAATTCGTGTGTGGATAGTACTTGGGCTCACCATGGGATGAACCATAACCTTTAAAAGATTGGCGTTCCCAACTACTATTCCCACCATGGTCATAAAAATGATGATGTCCATAATCAAAGTAATGGGCAAGCCAAGATCACCAACAACAAAATAGCTGATAACTTGAAAAAGAAGCTGGATGGGAAGTTTGGTGAATGGTGTCCAGATTCACTTGATCCTAGGCAGCCGATTGATAACTGTCCTAGGATGATCGGGTCATAGAATCTAGGAATGACTTAGTACACTTCCATTGGCGCGAAACACCAATGATGAGATACCTCGATCGGGACATGGCATTGGGCCCGATGACCCTCCCTGTCGAGTGTGTTCGACAGATATGGAATTAATACTAACATGTGAATGATATTATGATGACAGGAAATTAAAAGGCTAATGGTTATGAACGACCACACATTAAAGAAACAACATGAAACATTGTCGAAAGTAACAAGCCCCAATAAAGAGAAACCGATTGGTGATGCAACACCCCATAAAAAAAAGTAGTCTTAAAGGTTAAAGATGTTCAAGCGAAACGGAAATTACAGCCCGAGAGAAGGGGCAAAATAGTGGCGCAACACTACAAAAGGAAAAACTATTCTTTGAGAGTAGCCGAACCCGAGCCAGCACTCTTCGCGGCAACCTTGAACTTACTCATGCTTATGAACTCCTTCACACCCTCTTTGACCTTTTCGGCAAGCTCCTGCTTCTGCTTCTTTTTCTCCTCATCTAGCTCGGTGGCAGCATTGCTCAGCTTGGTGTTCATAAAAACCTCATTCTGCTTCAGTTGGACCACCTCTTCCTCCAAAGCTTGAATTTTCCCCTGATCGGCTGCATAAAATGAAGACACAAAGTGATCAAAACCCGAGACAACAATGTGACAGAAGGACATAACACAAACTAAATCATGCTGAGGACCTGAAGGCGAGGATAAAACTAATTTTAAAGTATCCTCTGATTTTAAAAGGACATTCTCAAGTTCACAAATCTTGAGAACCATTTCATCGTATTTCTGCTCGTTAAATTCATTAGAAGGGGAATGCTTCTTATGCTCACTCGAGGACGCTTTCTGACGATTATGGGCTATTTGGAGACTTGATAACTGGAGTTGAGTCTACTCCAAATCTTATCTTAGTTGATCAAACTCGCGAACCTTGTTCCCTAACTGATGAGAAGATATCTCGACCTCATCCTTCAATCGGGATAGACTTTTTCGGTCGGCATGAAGATCCCTGATTTGAAGGCGTAGTGCACTATACTGACTCTCTAGATTCTCGACCAGCAGAAGCCTGTCAGCTGCAACCCTTTGCAATCTAGATAACTCGGCACGGAGATTGTCTATCTCTTCGAGGACGTATTCGAACCTATGATACCGAGATAGCTCGGCTCGAAGACCTTCGAGTTCAGAAGACTGACGATCAATCTTATCATCTTTGTTGTAGATCTTCTGTTGAAGTGTGGAAACATGACCTTCCTCAGCCCTCAGTTTCATGGACATACAACGGTATTTCGGCTAGAAGATAACACTAGACTCAAGATATTGGCACGACAACATTAATCAATAGCAAAAGAACGGGGCAAAGTACCTTTGGCCTTATTTAGTTGCCTCTCTAACTCCCGAGCACGTTCTTTCTCTCCTTGCAGTTGGGTACGGAGACTAGCCATTTCTTCCAATTCTTTTTGACGAATAGCCGCTTCAAGAAGCCTCTGGTTCTCGGCCTAAAAACATATCGGTGCAGGCGCCAAGTCGGGGAGAGAGAGAACAATTATCTAGATGGGGCAGAATGACTTTCAACAATATTGAGAGAATCCATCATGGAGGGGCCATACAGGGGCATGACCTTTAACATCTCACCGGCACAAAGAGAACTAAAGCTAGAAGAAGCGAGAGCACCAAGAGAATCACAAGCAGCACCAGAGAACGTGAAAACATAACTACCTACTGCACCCTTGTTCGGAGGATTCATTTGGACATTCTCCATCATCTCATCTCTTCGGGAGGACTGACCTTCCCGATTATCTGAGGGGATCTTGGGTCCTTTCTGTTCACCTCCTCCATCCGACCCCTCAGCCTCAGTATCCGAGCCGAAGAGATCGTCATTCTTGCTATCATCATCTGACAAGACCACAGTCAGTTTGGTATAAGGAAGGGTAGTCTCCATACCCGAAGAAGATGTCTTAGACGGGTGGGGCACATACACGTTCTTCCCCACGACACCTTTACCACCCTTGGTTTCCTTCCCACCTTTCTCGGCTTGATCACCTACAACGGCAGACGAGACGTCAGAATCCTTCTTCTTGGTCACCTTTTTGGGCAATAAATGAGATAATGGAAGTCGATCATCAGAATTCTCACCACCTTTCTCGATAGAACCCTCTACAATATCCTCACCAGTCTTGGACCTCTGCAAAATGACATCGTCAGACACATTAAAGGCAACAAATAGGGGCAAGTACCCGTACTAAGGGAGGAGCAGTTATATTTGTTACCTTCACTGGTTCTTCCCCAGGCTTGTTGCTATAACCCCTCTTCCGAGTACTCTGAGACTTGGGTTACAAAGAAGTGGAATATTTAAAACTTTTGGTCATCCGATGTAAAAGGCTAAAAGAAACCCGAAGCAGCGGACCAACTAAAGGAAAAGAAACTATACCTGATCGGCATTAACTACCCAAAACTGGTAGGGCTCAGCAGGAAATTTTGGAAGAGGGAACTTGCCACTCAAAATGGGGCCATGAATAACTAAAGGGACCCGATCCCAGACAAAATCACTAGTATGGCGAGCATGCTTGTTGGTATTACCACCGCCTTCGGGATCTTCATCCAAGATCAACTTCTTGAAAACACCATTCGGAGCCTTGTTACGATGAGGACTAGCAGCAAAACCAACAAGGTCGCCAAGAGAGGCAGTCCCATTTCGATAATTACCCAGGAAACTGGCCGAGATATACTTGCTCGCGTGAGAAGGATCATAGGTCGACCAAGGAGTTTTAAAGCATTCACATCTCCCTCGCCTCTCCCATTCAGCCATAAGACGAAAGGTATTGTCATTCCACTGAGCCAAGGCCCGAGAAGGGTGGAGATGAGACAGAACTTTGTAAACAAAAGGTCGGCTCGGGTCATACAAATGAAGGCGCAGCCCGAGTTCGAGCTGACCCTTGGTGATGATTGTCACTTCCGGAGAGTGGGAAATTCTTCAACCTTCTCCTTCTTCAGCAAACCTTTCTGGCCCGATATAAGCTGAAGATCATAGTCATGAAGATTGTAATCATCCTTTAGTTGGTCAATAAACTGAGCATCAGTAAGGTTCTTGTTGGATCTCTTTTTAACCCTACAAGTAAAAATGGAAGAGTCATCAGAAAAGATCGAATCAAGGGCGCGATGATCATGAAGGGAAGGACTATCAATGGAAAACAACGAATCTATGGGAATACTATCTTCATAAAAAAACGTATAAACTTACACACATTTTCTCTGTGATAGATGGAGGTGGAGAATCCATTGATGATGATCATTGAAAAGACAGTGGAGATGATGAAAGCGAAGAAAAATAGAGATGATAGCAGCAGCAAAGCGAAAACAGCGAAGGAACTAAAGAAGTAACGAAAAACTGAAAGGATAGAAGAATGACTAAAGAAGAAGCAGTGTTGCAGAGACGGAGTTGCAGAGAATGTTGGCTTCTTGAATGAAGAGAGAAGGATAAAACGGAAGAATAAAAAACACAAGGGTTTATCAGTTGCTTTATAACCCAGGCAGTTGTAACCCGCAGAGGAGGTAGTGGGTAATAAAAGCGAGATCGTGGGGAACGTGGCAGCGGAAAACATGGCATGACAGCGGTGAGGAAAACCAAAGCGTCTTTCTTCCCATCGTGTGGGGCACACGAATGGAAAGAAGGGGCATACATTTAGTAGCAATTAGTTAGCAAACGAAGGTGGAGCGATCCTGGGCCATGATGTACCGAGTAAAGAAGCTAGGCGAAGCATGGAATCATCCCATCGGATCTGGCACAACAAAAGAGAGTATCTGCTGCATGTGGAGGAAGAGATGGCAGGTGTAAAGCAAAGATCGTATTTAACGATCGGGACTGATTCAAGGACAAGACATTAAATACACTGACAGAGCACGCGCAAGAACAGAAGGGTCACATCATGATCGGCTCGGGTACATAAAATGGTGAGCTCGGATCGGGCAGAGTGTGAACGCAAGACTAAGCAGCGGCGGAGCCAATACCATCGGGTGAAGGTCAACTTAAGGCGAGATTGGGATACCTATTCTTCTATGGAAGATAGAGTCAGGATGGAGTATCGAAAGAAGGAGTTGATGATCACCCGATAACACTATCAAAGAGGATAGGACGTGACTAACACTGTAATCTCGTTGCCTATAAATATAGACCCTTGTAATGAGAAAAGGGGCAAGTGATTTGTAGGTGAGTAAGGAGAGATACTAAGTATTGTTGAGAGCCATCATCATTGTAACTTGAGAGAAATAATAAGATCATTCTTTCTACCCCGTGGACGTAGGTAATCATGCCGAACCACGTATATCTTGTGTTCTTATGGGTCTTCTACTTACTTATCTTGCTATCTTTTCATTGTGAATGTTATATGTAGGATGCATAACTTCTTACAACTACACCAACCAAATAGCAAACCTCCCAGCAAACCTCTCAATAGCCATTTCATACAAGATTACCACTTTACAATAGGTGAGTATTAATCAGAGCCATTAGCTTCAACGGAGACTGTCTCTATTATGAGCTACAGAATTGCACAGTATTTCAAAAAAATAATTCTTCTTCTTCTTTTGAGACAATATTTTAGTGTCAACTGACTAGTGAGCCCAAGTGCGCTCAAGAACTGATCTCCATACAGACATAGCTCATGGGCCGGTGAAATCTATTAACATGAATGCATAGAACAGTACAATTAATAAAGGTATAGCCAAGGGAGTACATGTCAGTAGCATTTCTCATCTCATTGGTGGTGTAGATAAAGCTTGGCACCGATACGTGATTTTCTTATTACTGTATCTGTGTATCATACAGTCTAGTTCAATACATAAATTCTATAGGTTCACCGGTGTACCATATATAGCTAGACTATTAGACTTATCTTACAGCAATATGGCCAGAAAAGATATGACTAGTAAAGATATTCCCTAAAATTTAGTGAAGTTTAACATTGTAACACATTTATATAAAAACTAAGACGGTCTCACATCCAGAAAGACTTTCCCGACAACCCCCTCAAAATTTGGGTAAGATGATGAATGTTGTGAAGGAGATAACTGCAAAAAGAAAAAAGGAAAAGGGAAAAAAAAAAAACTTTACTAAAAGTCTTGTAGGAGACCTTTAGTAATGGTGTAAGAAGACAACCCCCTCAAGTGACATTCATTCATCTTGCCCAAACTTTTGTTTAAAAATCACAATCAGAAACAAAGCAGGAGACACTTAGTCATGCATGCCATCTTATTAAAGATATCATAGTGCAACTTCTGTATGCTGGTGGGGTGGTTCTATCAAATGTAAAGAGATCATAGTGCAATCTGTTCCCTTTCACCCCTCCAGAACTCTTAGAACTTGTGGCATTACTAACATACTACCTTAGGGAAAACTCGCCAAACGAATGAGAAACTTATAGTTGCCATGGGACGGCAAATTTAAGAGTACAACTTGGTTGTACTAGCTATTTGCCAGAAATTGTGGGATTCATTGTTATCAGATACAGAGACATACCCCACAATTCTGCTCCTCCAGTGAACAAAAATGAAATAAATTACGTACTAAAATATGTATCACAGTATTCAGCTGAAAATCTAAAATTATATTAAATAACCAAAAAAAGAGAGAAAGAATATATATATATATCACTCCCATAAAATCAAAATAAACAGACTAATAATACTCAATTAGATGATATGTCAATGGAACTTGTCATTAAAAGGATTATATATGTCGCAGCAACCCATGTATAATACTTCTTCAAAATTTGAGGCACAAATTACCAGCTCATATCCAGAGATCTTTTGAGTACTATGACTAGCGGTTTGCACGCCTTTTTCGCTTCTTAACCAACTGCATTATTTTTGTATCTTCTTCTCTTAGTTCTTTCAATGAAACTAACGTGTTCTTGTGAGGATTACTTGACGAAAGCTTACTGTAAAATCAACCCGCCTTATTGCAGAAGAAGCTTTTGGGTCATAAGTATGGAGATACCAAGGACAGTAAGATGTGCAACCTAAGACACCATCATTCTTTGAAACTGCTAACGGTGTACTGTCTGAGGTGGCAACAGTAAATTCTTTACTCCAATCCAATGTGGTTTGCTCTTTCATGTCATAGTTGGGTTTTTTTTTTATGTAACCATATATCAGAACACTTATGGTTAACGACTGAATCGAAATACATAACAACATAATATAAAAACCCATCAAAAACTCCTAAGTTATGATAACTGTACCTGGTTACTGGTAGCGAAAGAGATTCGCTAAACTTTTCATCAGCCAAGTCAAAGACCAGAATCATCTTCCTATGTCTGTCCTTCCAATGAAGAGCTCCACCCACAAAGATACCAGGTTCGTAACAACCATGGTCAAATGCAAGATTGAATTTTCCAATGTTCCTCTAGTCATTTCTGCTGCCGAGAGTGTACACCATGACATATACAAAATGGCGTTCTTCGTAACACACTAGAACAACTTTGTACTCATCGGTTGAAGGAAGGTAACCAAATCCGGTCCACCTATACTTGTTATAACCATACTTTCTCACAGGTTCTGGAAGAATTACATACTCTTTTGTAATGGGATTGCAAATACAAAATCTCTCTTTCGGACCCTTACATAACAAACCATTAAACGAACCAACCAAATTATGGCACTTAAATGGAGGTTTTAGAATGATTTCTCGGATTTTACCAACGAGTGTCTCATGATTCTCAATATATTCGAAATAGTAAAGTTGATTACGGGCAAATCCGATAAATCCCAACTTACTAGAATCAGCATAATTAGTGTGGCATTTTATGTGCATCTTTGAGAACGATGGGTGCTGAATAAGATTTCTCCACGTTTTCGATACTGACTTGCAATCCAGAGTTGATTCAGCAGGTACACGAATGACAATCTCTGTTATAATCTCTGCCGTAAAAAGGCTAAAACTATCCATCAAAACCCCTTTGTCGCTGAAGAAAGCAAGATACTGTCAGAACCCTACTTTTTAAAAACCGGCTTGTAGCTCAGCTGGTTTCATGCACTCCAGGAGGTCCCAGGTTCGAGTTCCAGATGGCGTAATATTACAGAGTTTGACATGGACGGTAGAGTTAGCTTGCCCCCTTGCGACGACATTAGCCACACTATCCGCTTCGGCTCCCTCGGCTTTGTTCCTCATGAGGCTCGCTGGTAGGCTAGCACGACAATTTGTTTAACTAATGTAGTAGTACGCTGCTTGGAGCTTAGCTTGTTAGGTTTCCAATTAGTTAATTATGTAATAATATTAATAATGATATTAATGTAGTAATATGTTGTTGAAGTTAGGCTTCCAACTAGTTAATGTAATACTTTTTATCTAATAATAAATAAAAATCAATTTAAAAATAAAATAAAAATTACTCGTATGATTTTTTTTTCTTTCATGCCCACCGGAAAAGGCAAGCCTTGTCAGGTATAGGGTCGAGTAAAATGTTAAGGGCTACCTCATAAAATCCTTTCTTCTTTCGCTCTCTTCAGCTCTCAATCTCTCTTAACATAAAATCCTAGATAAACACCCTGAAATTGAAATCCAACAAAAAAGAAGAAGATAGAATTCGTCTCCAGCTGAATAACCACCTGATTTTATCCTAAAGTGTGTCTGTTATCGTCTTTTTTGAGGTTCGTTTTCTTGATTCTGTATAGCTAATTTATCTTTTCTTATTTGATGTTTGTGGTGATAAATAGGGTTTAGGTTAAACGATCTAAGTAATCGGAATACTTACTGTGAAGTGATTCATCCAATGTAGAGAAATTGTGGGTCTCATTGAAGTTTTTGATTTTGGGCGATTTCACTGAACTACTACTAATAAAGCACAAATGGCAGTTTTTTTTTAAATAATTTTTGTCCAAGTTCAAGTAGAAAGTGCAGCAAAAATATAGAACAATGCTAAACCAAAAACACCATAGCTTGGCAAATGATAAAGAAAAAGGATAACCTACTGCACGTTTTGTGTTGGTGGATTTATTTGGTGTCATGCTAGTTACTTTCACTTGCATTTGCGACATTTTGCTTGCTCTTGTAAGATTACAGTGAATTGTTTTTGTGTTTGCATCTTTTATTTAGATCAATCAGCAATTTCAGTACATGTGTAATCAAAATTACCTTTTATTGAAGAGATGTGGATGAGAAAGACGAATAACCTCCTCACGTTCCCAAGAAGCTTCTCGTTCGTCTTTTGTGACTGTACTTGCTTAACACTGTCTAGTGAAGTATATCTTGAGTTTTGCTTTTGGTTAATATGTGTTTAGCGGTATAATATTTTTTTTTTAATATATTTGTAGGTGTTTTGCTCCTTTATTTTTTTTACCAGACAATGAGTGTTGATCATTTGGTTGATGTTTCACTGAGATTTTTACATTTCTTTTGTTGGAAGGTTTATCTCTTTTGATTACGTTAAGTCTTTGGTTCCTCTTCGAATGAATGAAGAGATTATACTGAATAAGAGCGAAAAGAAGAAGCACAAGAGAAGCAAGGAGAAAGAGGCTTTGAGCTCTCCTAAAGTACCTTCAGAGAAGAAGAAGAAGAAGAAGAAAAGGACTGAATTGGATGCAAATATTGGAGATGTTGAAACAGAAAACAATTTCTGAAGCACAAATGAGCATTTCGGGAACTTGGATTTCAAAAAATTATCCAAAAGAGTAAAATTTGCTAGTCATTTAGAAGTCTTCCCTTCATCTGATGACAAAGATGGTCGGGAGGAAACCCCAGAAAATAAGTTGGTTCGAGGTAAGAGGTCACGAAGAAAGAAGACCAAATAATCATAGATGCTGTTCACAAGTATATAGAGGTATGCTTATGATATGATATATAAATAGAATTACTCTCTTATTAAAATTTGTACTTTGATAGGGGGTGTGTGGCCTTGTCATAGTTTATTAGAGTAGAAATTCTTTCAAAGTTCTGTTGCCCTTGTTGTGGACCAGTGGTGATGCACGTCGAACACATATTGCCTGACTAGCACTCATTGTGACGCACACACAACAAAAGTGGAACATGTACCTCTCTTATTCATGCACTTTCACAACCACATATGGTCATGAACATTTACCTACTGCAGAGGAAGTGCTTCTTGTCTTAAGCGTAGCTTCATGCCTGGAAATGTCATGTTTATTTTATCTTAATGACTAGTTTAAATGACTATTTTTCTTATTAATATCCAAGTTAACAACAAATGGCATGCTCTGAAGTATCATAAAATTGGCGAAGGATTCATGGACCTTAGGAAATAATAAACCTAGGAAATTTGAATTAAAATAACTTAGGGTATCTCTTATTGTATTGTTTGAGATTTTCAATGAATCGTGGTACGCAGGATGCAACGTGCTTTAGAGGATTTGCTAGAAGTTATGTTCTCGTTGGTAACACGTTCTAGGGGCTCGTGGTAGAGAAACACACCAGGGAAGCATGACTACAGCACCAGAATATCATGTTTGCCACCTCGAACATCCAGCATCTAGACACCAGATTTCCATGTTCATTACTTCTAATCCTAATTGAGTAATTTCTTATTGATGGTAAAGCACCACATTAATAGCCATAACCCATTGATGTTCTTAGGTACATGAGTTGGGTGCGGACTGATGGCATTCTATTGATGTTCTTAGCCATAATCCATTGATGTTCTTGGATATGATTCTGCACTGCGGGAAACATCCAAATGTAAGAGGATGTTGGAAGGAAATAGGTGAGTGTACTCTTTCCATATATATGTAACAACATACACAGACGGCATTCTTTTAATTATACTCATATCACATTCTTTGCTTCCATTATAATATATAATAGGTTCAAATGGTGTGATGAGTCGATGATTCCACTTTCTGAGCTTGGGATTTTGCGACAACTAAGGCATGTTTGTATTCACTATGAGTTAATGATGCACTTTCTGTTGCCTGTTCCACAGAAATTATATAATTGGAAGAGGTATTTGAAACTTTCAAGGGCTGCCCTACCGTATAGGCCTTGCCGCCTTGGGAAGCCGCATGCCATAGGACGTACTTTGTTTACGAGGAATGAATCACGGAAGTGGACTGAGGATGAGAAAGCATTTGTCTTAAAGTATGTTTCGTAATGTTGGCTTTTGTTGCTTTCTACACGAGCAGTATGCTTATGTCAATCAATCCAAATTTCTATATCTCGTTTGTCCTAAGTGAATTATAAGTTTCTTTCTCTACTTCAGATTCTTTTGCTACATTCTAAGGATATGCCACAATCTTAAACTCTAGGTTTTATGAAAAGCATGGACCAGATTGGAAAAGCATGGTCGATGTCCTTGGGAAGAATCGATATCATGTTAAGGATACATGGCGTCAAATACATCGTGCAGGTCTTGCAAAAGGTGGACTGCTTTCGTTTTTTCCTTACCCTTTTCTTTTGTCAGCTTACTTGTCTTGAATTCTTATATCTATATTTTTTTAGATTGTATTTTTTCTACCTTGATAGGCATAAAACGAGAATGTATGTTTCATCGAATTTCTGAGTCTATGAAACATAGATCAGGGTATATTTCTGTTCACAGCTCAGTTTCAAATGGAAATTTGTATGAGTTGCCTCTCCTTTCCTGAGGTCTATTTACTGCGAACACGAACAGTATGCAGTCACTCCATTTTTAAGGGATGAGGGTTGAGTTCCATAGTTTCAAGTGGGTTGTCTTTTGTTTCTTATTGTGATTTTTTAACATATATGGTAAATAAAGTAAGATATAAAGCACATTACCTTTTAGTTGGAAGTTGAAACTTCAGTATCATAAAATTTTACTTGAATAAGGATCGCCTTTTTCCCTTTGAATCGAAACAGGTAAGTGGAGTCAGACGGAGTATCAGTCCTTGTTTAATTTAGTAAACTAGGATTTGCAAATGCATGTGTATGAGGAAAAGAAATCAAAGCATGGCATGGTTAGTATGAGATCAGTTGGAAAGCCTAAGTAGTAATTGAATGGCCATTCATCTAGTTTTCAAGTTTTAGCGAAGGTACATGTTATCTATTCTTAAGTTTCTTAACTTTTTTTGCGTAGATACATGACGATATCAGTTGGAAAGCGATTGGTAGCTGTTTGGCTACTCGGACAGATATGGATTGCTGTATGAAATGGTAACAATGTTATAGTCTCAACTCTGTGAGCTGCTTACATTACTGATGGTCATCCATGTTTGTGATCTGCTTACATTACCTGTGTTTTGATTCAAAGTTGAAGGTCCCCATTCAGGATGGAAGCACCGTCTAAATTATCATGAGTTCACAATACGAATTCAATGAATAGTTAAAATGTAAAATTTAGGAAATTAAGATAACTTAGATACAGGTTTCACACCTTCCACATCCCCAGTCAGCATCTCAGTGCTCGAACTCAAGTCATTCCTGGGAGCCTTTGTAATTGTACACAAACTATTTAAATTGTCTATGCTATCTTACTATCTCCTTTCATCATTTTGGGCATTTATCAGAATCTTTTTACGTAACATGAGCTCTCATAAATGCTGAATTGTTTTATTACCGGGTGAGGCTGCAATGGACTGCTTGACCAGTAGGCTTAGCTTGTCAGGATGGTTAATGCAGATTTACCTGTAGTTTATCTCAAGAGATCTTGATTTTTATTTGAACTGCATAGTACTCGATAATTTGATTTGTGAATCATCTCTTGGTACTTGATGGTTAAATCATTCTCCTTTTCAGGTATAAACGATTATCATCATCTATGGTGCAAGGTAAATGGGCCGACACAGATGAGTAAGGAACTTGTCTCCGGCTTTCTAATTTAGTTGCAGTAAAATAGTAATGTATGGTTTGGTGGTATCCATTTTTCTAATCTAACCGTGTAACCTGTCATATGATGAAAAACACCTTATCTTAAGAGGCAAAAAAGGAAAACCTGTTCCTATCATTTCAAATACTAGGAAATCAATCAATGTACTAGAAGTGAAGGAAGTCCATACTTCGTCACGAATAGTTGTTAATCCTAGAGTATGAGTAGGTATTACGGTGGCTTACTTACACAGTTGCACTGATTTTTGTAATTATTGAATCTGAATAGATGTTACTGTGAACTTTACTTGAAAGAGACATGTCCATTGGAATCTGCCAGGAGCTCTGAATGTTTACGTTTTGTTTCTGATGAGTAGTCACCGTAATGATACCACTTCGTCAAATACTTTGTTTACCAAATGTATGTTCATCTGACCAAATGAATACTTCCATCTTCTATGACATGGGGTCATGAAGTTGTGCTTTGAAGGGCAATAATAATGTGGCTGGATTATACGGGCAGTAATAATGTGGCTGGCAAAACTTAAGTTTAGCTACTGAGTCGAAAGAATGTAGCTCAAATATGTCTAATCCAATTTGGAATTGTATACTTCTTAGGCTGGATGCTTGCTGTGTTGAAGATGTTGACTGGGATATCTTCTTGAGCATAGGTTAGCAACTTAACTGAAGCTGGTGCGTCAAGCGCTTTGTTGTGATACTTGGTTTCATATTCAATGTATATGATTTCTTGAAACCATTTTTTATGTTGAACCTGTTTGTATACTGGTATTCTAATAAATAGCTTCATTTCACCTTTCCAATTGAAAGTCGATTCCTTGTTTGAAAAAACCACTCCCACATGAAAACCTAACCATTTATGAAAAACTAATCTCTTCTGATCCTGTTTGATGTATTGGTCGCAGGTCTGGAGACATTACTCTGAAACATTGGAGACAGATGGTAAATCACATTGGGACTCATGTACTGCCAAACGCTATTGTCCTGAGCTACTTGAAGTCAGAGAAGCTCTTGACAGCAGACCTGTGGTTGATTGAAGTATGGATGTGGGAGCTGCGGGCTCGACAGAGAGGTTGCCAAGAAGGTTAAGTCCTGAACAAAAAGACTACTCAGAAACACAAAATTAGTGCTTATAAATATTTTTGTTTGATTCTCATAGTTCCCAAGTTCTGAAGTAGTTATGTACTTGTTTATTGAAAAAAGTAGTTATGTACTTGGTGAGGCAATTAAATGTTCATAGTTGAAACAGTTGTGGTCCAACACTGAAAAACTGTCAATGAACAAAGTTTGCCAAAACTTGTACTTCAGACAACCTACTTCCTGCAATTGCATGTGTAGTTAGATACTAAGATGGAAGAGGGGCATTGCCCTGGTTACCCAAGATCTATCATTGAGTTCAAATGGTTCAATGGCTGTCTATTTATCTATGAAAGCATTAACTATTTCATTAAATAAACTTTACCAACCATAATGCTTTAAATTCTACTCTTTTGGTCAGCTGTGAATAAACCTTTTATGGACTGAGTGTCAGTCTGTACAAACTCTCTGCATTGCATTGCAGGTTGCAAAATCCAAACTCCATCAATTCAAAACTACTCATATACAGTAATAAACAGCACACCCCTTCTCAGTTATCAGTCACCCAAATTCCTATAATCAGAACAGGAAAGGAGTAGTCTCTTTCTGTCTCCGTCTCTCTTGCTTCCTAGTCAAATGTAAAGTTGATGTCACAACTACGGGACCAGTTTAGTTTAGGATGGTCCCCAATACCAAGTAATGAGCAACTTATGACACTAGGCATCACCCCTCACCATGCCAATACCTTAAATCTGTTCATAAAGGCTCTCGCTCAACCACCATCCAGCTCTCAAGGATTTGCAGAGTTCATCTCTACTTGGACAACTACAACAAGAGGGAGTTTGTTCAAAAATGTTGCGTTTTCTGCAATCTGTTATGATGGTAATGATACTGATCATAAAACCAGGGCTAGTAGTGTCTGTTAATGAAGCTCGTCTCTCTTATGGACACTACCAGACTTCATGTCCAAATGTTGAAGCCTTAGTCAGGGATACACTTGTACCCATTTTCTTGACTGATGCTACTGCTCCTGCATCTTTCTTAAGGCTCCTGTTTCATGACTGTCAAGTTCAGGTAACTCTTTCATATGCTTTGTATATAACAGTATGTGGATACTGCTTGAGCTTGGTTCATATGCAAGGAGAACTTATACATGAATTTGTTTGTATGTAGGGTTGTGATGCATCGATACTACTCAACTCTGAGCGCAGAAACATTGGTTCAGAGATGATTTCCTCAAAAAACTTCATGATAAGAAACCGCGAATCAATTGGGCTGATAAAATCGGTTGTGGAGTCAGAGTGTCCAGGGAAAGTCTCTTGTGCTGATATTATTGCATTAGCTGCTAAAGAGTCAGTCGCCTTCACTGGAGGACCTCAAATACAAGTTCCTCTTGGAAGGAAAGACTCAACAAGTTCAAGTTATAAACAAGCTGATATATGGCTACCTTCACCACAAGTGAGTGTAGATGGAATGCTTCAAATCTTCAGATCTAAAGGAATGAATATTCAAGAATCTGTCGCCATGTTGGGTAAATCTTAGTCACTCAAGTAGATATAAGAGTTCATAATCTGCTTTAAAGGTTCTGCTATGTTTATGAGTTGAATCGTGTTTTTTCTATTTCCAGGAGCACATACATTAGGAGTTGGACATTGTCTGAACATTGTGGACAGATTATACAATCCCAAACACACCAACAGCAACCCCGCCTCTGCTCATGATATGTTGGAAAAAGGTTATGAAGCTCTACTGAAGATGCAATGCCCAACTAGTGTTCCTCTGACAAACCTTACATTTGTGCCTAATGATATAACTCCTCTAACCTTTGATAATCAGTATTACAGAGATATCATTTATGGCAGAGGTTTATTTGGTATCGACTCGAGCATCTCAAAGGATCCAAGAACATCACCGGTTGTTAAGTTGTTTGCTGATGATCAAAACTACTTTTTCCAAGTCTTTGCTTCTGCATTTGTGAAGCTTTCATCCACAAATGTACTTGCAGGAAATCTGGGTCAGATTAGGAGTGATTGCAGTAGATTAAATTGAACATCTGCATGACTGCATCCACAAGTGTACTTCTGCATTTGTTATCATGTTGTCGAACAACAAAATATGTGTAATGTAAGGAGTTGGAAGAAGACACAGATTGTCTGGTAAAAGTACAAATAGTCCTTTCTTAGATTTTGAGTTCAAATTTTAGCACACACTTGTTTAATCATTAGTATTGCAAGTACCTTAGTACTGTTGGATGCATTATTGGCATTGTAGTACTGCTTATACGGCAGATATGGCGTACTCCGGTGTAATTGATATGGGCTGCTTAGGTGCGAAACAGAAACTAAGGCTGATCTGAAACTCAAAAATAGACTCTGTAGAGAATGTTAGCTAGTAGTTTTAGGGAATCAGCTAACAAAATTTAAAAGAATCTGAATTTCATTATAAATTTCACCATAAAAGGTCAGTATAAACAGAAATTAGAACAGACTAGCAAGCCTATGTTGTTGGCTCAGCTAAAAGATTTGGACAAGTAGAAGTAGATGTATCATCGTCTTTAGAACTAGAACTTGTTGTGTCCTGCTGCTCGCCGCTGGAGTTGCCACCATAATCCAGAGATTAAATAAAGTTCTTCAAATAAACTGCATTCATTTTCGTTCTCTAAGTTACTGAGAGACGACTGGTCACCTCCTTCATTTTTTTCTGCAATTGAGTTAATATATCATGCAGTACAGGAACTGCATTCTTCGGTAATGCATCCTCCACACCCTGCCAGGATTCACCATACAGGCGTTTAATGCACCCAAGCTGTAGCACTTTCAAGTGATCCTTGATACATATACTTTCCGCATCGATTGTGTTATCCGCGATATCTCGTAGCAATTCCTGGACACACTCAATTGTACCTTTTACCAACTCAAACTGCCTATCGCGTTCGCATCTGTCATCTTCGAATTTAAATAGGTTCTTCTCGTAAACATTCTTCTTAAAATGACATGTATCACTACTATCACCTTCCGGAGTACTATCTGCAGACACCCAAGAATCATTCAATACTGCAACTCCAAGTTCTGTCCTTCCGCTAGTTAAAATTCTCTCAGTCGAAAGCTGATAACTTGGATTCACAACTTCACAGTTTGAGAGACGATCAACCCTGGGTTCATCAAGTTTCCTCCTTTTTGATGTTGAAGCCTCAAAACCTGTCTCCCTTTCATCCTTTTGGGGGTCTGATTGCACTTCATCCTTATTCTCTGTACTCGGAAAGGAGGTACCACCATATTCCAGCAAATCACCAACCATATCTATCAATTCACCTTCTGAAATTATCTTTTTGCTGTAAAGATAAAGACACTTCAAGTATTTCTTGTACTCGTCAGGATTTTTGAATTTCTCCTTCCTGATGATATTCTCAGAGAATTTGTAGTCTTCATGATAATCACCTTCACCTGCTTTAACCCTTTTTGTAGATTTCGTTAATTTCCGATTCTGGTCTGTACAATCATCGACTTCAATCAGGCAAGAATATCAGGTTGAATCGCTGAATAAGGTTGGAATGGCCATGAAATACCTGTTTGATCCTTGCTGTTACAAACACCAAATTGGTGGCGTCGTAAGTCGGCAAGGACTTGAATTCTTTCATTACTTGAAGGAATTCATTAAACTTTGATGTTTTCTGCACTGATTTTATGTAAGCAAGACAATCTTCTTCTCTAGGTCTCTTCATCTTCTTCAACTCTGATTAATCAAAACTGAACTAAACCTTGATGATTGATCACAGACAGAACCCTTATTCGAGAGCGAGAAATAGAAATTGTAACAAGAAAATAGATTACTGGTAAAGGGGTCGCAGTATCGATCAGTATATATTGAGTTTAGGGTTTTTTGAATAGTTGGATTTAGAGCTGGAATTTCGATTAAGAAATGGGTTTCTAAATATAGGGTTAAACAAGTTTTCCTTTGGCGCAATTTCTGGGGTGTATTAAATCAAATTTCTAAATTTGTGATAAAAACAGAGTGGGGCGAAACAGAGGCGCACACGGAATAATTCAAAAGGCGCCACCGCCGCAATATATCACACCTGACCGATAATAGGTTTTAGGGGCTCACAAGTCCGTTTGGACCTTGGTTACACATGGAGAGTAGTTTTCGACTAAATAAAGCGAAAATGCTTTATACCCCACATTTTTTCTCCCAAGCCCTATCCATGACGTGTCATCACCTTGGTGGCCCAATTCAACACTAATGGATTCCGCTGTTTGCTCGAACACCAATACGGAAATGCCAGATCACATGGGAAAATGGTGGGGAGTATGAGTGGGGGTACGTAGCAGGGTCGTAAATAAGGTCCAAAAGTTAGAAACCAGGCAACACAATTTTAACATAATTTTTATAATAAAGAAAAAGTTAACCTTTTCTAAATTTTTCCATTTCTGTTTTTTTTTTTTTGCTTTTGATATCAAAATATTTATCAACGCGCGATTGTGGGAAACTTGAACTAATTGGGGGATATAAATTACTTCCCCCAACCAATAGTGTCTGTTACGGGGTGTTTTTGGGGGGCAAAAATACTAAAATACCCTTCCCTCAAAATAAAAATCAAAAAACTTAAAATAAAAAAACAAAATCATATCCCCATTTCCATCTTCACCTCTTATTAATCTCTTTTAGGGTTAGGGCTTTGAAACCTTAATATTCCCCACTCCCTTTCGAATTCTAAATTTTCCCCACTCCCTTTCAAATTCTCTTCTCCTTCTTTGCCGGCTCCTCACTTTGAAATCGATTTTTTTTTTTACATTCGGAAGTGATGAAGTCCATGTCGGAAGTGATGAAGACATGCTAGAAGTGATGAAGACCTTGCCGGTATAGATGAAGACCATGCCGGTAGTGATGAAGACCATGCCGGAAGTGATGAAGACCATGCCGGTAGTGATGAAGACATGTCGGATTTTTTTTTACATCGCCGGAAGTGATGAAGACCATGCCGGAATTGATGAAGACCATGCCGGAAAATGGTGCCGGCATTCTTGGTAACTAACATTCAATGCCGTAACTAAATGCCGGCATGCCCGATAGAAACAACTTTTGTACCGGCATAGTTTTTTGGTTGAATACTATGCCGGCTTGAATTTCAAAATGGGGGATAAGCTCGGTGCCGGCATGGACGTGGTATGAATACCATGCCGGTATGGATGCTTCCGGCATTGTATTCATACCACGTCCATGCCGCACCGAGCTTTTTCAGCTGCAAAAATGGTGGATTCAAAGAAAAAAAATCAAATTTTCAACCTCTTAGCAGCAATTCTCTCTTCACAATCATCCTCCATTTTCACCAAAAAAAGTTCTCTCTCAAATACTTTTTCCCTCCTTCTACTCTCACCTCACTCACCCAAATACAAATAAAAATACACACTAATCATTTAACAAATACTTAAGATTTTTCCTAATTATAATTAAACATTAAACCTGAATAGTGAATGGTAGATTAGGAATTATATAAAATACTTAGATAAGGGGTGACCCTGATTCGATATTTAAATCCAGTTTTTGTCCTTTTCCTCTATCCCCCAATTAGTTTTAGTATCCCCCAATCGCGCGTTCATATTTATAGGGTGTTTGAATACAATTTAAGGAGCTGTTTTTCGATTAATTAAGAGGAAAAACTAAAAACTAGTTTAGGAATACAATTTTACATTGCGGTTTTGAAAGAAAACAAATTATAATGCAATTTTATTTGTTTTTTTTACTTTTGACTTCTGAAAATGACTTCTATTTGTGGTATCCAAACACATCTTAGTTTTCTTAGTTTAGTTGTCCTTTTTTTCTTTGAAAGCATAGTTTTGCTATCTAGTTTAAGCTTTACTCGGCAAATGTTCTAGTCAGTTTTTTTAATATTTCCTTCGCAAACTAATATATATTTTTGGAAAATCTACAAAACAGTCACACAATTAACACCCGTTTTACAGAACAGTCATATTGTTATAAACTATTTACAAAGAAACCTATTATAGGGGAGTCACATTCCAATAGAGGGGCTTCACCTAATAGGACAAAAACGGGTCACCCATTAGTAAATTCAAAAACCCCTTATCTAAAATATTTTTATAATGACTAAACAACCCTTATTTAGTTAATGTTAATTTTATTTAATTAGCTAATAATTAAATTAATGAATTTGTTATACATACCTGGTGAATTTTGGAGTAAGTTTTGGTGGGAAGAAAAAGTATAGAGAATAAATTTTTTTTTTGAAGATTTCTTTTCAAAACCTAGATTTTGATTTACTCAACCAAAATGAGTGAATCCAGTTGCCAATTCGAGGTGGGTGAATCATTATATGATAGAGAAAACAAGTTTTACATACCTCTTGATGGAGACCCAAAGATAGCTGATTTGTTAGATGGTAGAGAGGTTTAAACACAAAGAGATGGTCAATCTCAACCAATTGAAAAAATAAATCGACAAAATGAAGAACCAATGGCTGAAAATGAACAGGTACCTCTAAACTATATCCCATGAGCTCAATTTCGCTCAGACTCAGCTAAAGTTTGTAGCCTTGCATACCAGATTACGGTTGGGTTATCCATTCATAACCAACCATAACCATCACTTACGGGTAGGTTTTGATGAACTCCAAACCGTAACTGGTGTATAATAGGAAACCCAATTGTAGAAATATTACGGTTGGTTTTTTGGCATTCCAAACCCAACCGTAACCCATTATGTGCATGGAGGTATTTATTGCACTCTCTACGGTTGGATTTTGACACGAACCAAACAGTAAGTCCTTCAACGGTTAGTTCCGTTTGTGTACATTCCCAACCGTAAATAATCTTGTGTTTTGGAATTTGTTCATAAGGTTGGAAATATAAATGTTACGGCGGGTAATCTGACCTGCGGCTGGGTTTGTGGTTCTAAAAACCAGGCCGTAAGTGGTGTTTTTATGTCTTCATTTGGACTAATGCTTTAGTTGATAGATCTTGCTTCCACCTAATCTAATGCCTGCTCAACCTGATGCAAACGAAATTCTAACTGAAGATTCTTCCCATCACTATTTGAATGACTTTGTAGGGTCTTTTTTTCTAACTTGGTTGATATGTTTGTCATTCATTTGGACCATATATTTATTTTGACTAACTTTGAGTTCTTGGACCATGTAGACATGAGAATCGAAACAGAAGGCAAAGCAATGGACCAGAGAACGTGGCAAGTTAATTATGTGTGTGATAGTTTGTAATGGATCAACAAATGACCGCCACTTTAAAATGGTTTGCGAGTGTAGTGAAAAGCATAAAAGTCATGCGAAAAAGGGTACCGAATATAAAGAAAAGACGAAGAAGAAGTATACTACTTTCACTAAGAAGATTAAGTGCCCTTTCAAGCTTCAATTTAAAGTCAACTCGCAAAAAAAGGTGGTTTTTGGAGAAAGTTATATGCGGTCATCATAACCACCTAATACAGGAGACTTTGCTAACCCATCCTTATGCGGCGCGACTTAATGATGAAGAAAAAATGATTGTAAGTTTCATGACTGAAAACCGTATGAAACCCATTGATATACTCGGTCATATAAAACGCCTAAACCCATTGAATTCTTCTACTTTGTCAACCATCTACAACTCCAAAGCGAAATTGAAAAATGAGCAATGGGAAAATAAGAATCAAATGCAACAATTAAGGCATTTAGGGGAGAAATATAATTACTCGGTTTTCCATGCTGAAGATGGGGATAAATAAGTAAAACATCTCATATTGGCTCATCCCGAGTTTATAAAGTTGGTGCGGTGCTCCAATCAAGTGCTTCTAATGGATTGCACGTACAAGACCAACAAGTATGAGCTCCCGGTGTTGAACATTGTTGGACAAACTTCCACCAACTCTCCTTTTAGTGTCGTGTTTTGCTTCTTGCAAAACGAGCTCGAAGAGAGTTATGTATGGGCACTAGAACAAGTGAAGTTATTCTACATGGAGGGATATACTCCAAAGGTGATTGTTAACGACAAGGAACAAGCATTGTTGAATGCAATAGCGAGGGTTTTCCCGGATGCTCATAACCTTCTTTGGACATTCCACCTATGGAATAACATTGAAACTAAATGTAAGACCATCATTCGTCCAACAAAGAAAAGTGAAATGGAGAGAATAAAGAAACTAATGGTAGATCAACAAGAAGAAGCCAAAGAAAAATCCAAGAAGGATGACAAGTTGGCGAAACTAAAAACGAGCTAGTTTCCATGCGGATTGGGATGACATGGCATATTCTCTCACCACGGAAGATTATGAAGAACTATCTCATATGTTATTGGCTAATTTGAGAAGTTATCCAAGTATTGTGAAATATTTGGTGGACAATTGGTTGGATGCGCACAAAGAGAAGTTCGTAGCGGCATTCACGAACCAATATAAACACTTTGACAACCAAGCTACAAGTACGGTGGAATCGTCTCACAACCGGTTGAAGAAGAAGCTTCATAGTTGTGATGGTGGATTTGTTACGGTATTCCAAGCCATGTACAACTATTTCCTCTGTGATATCGATAGAGTTAGGAAGCATTTTGAAAAAATCCGATCTAGTAAACACATTAAATGGAAAGATAATCCTTGGATTCGGGAAATTACTTTTAAAGTATCGCATCGTGCAATTGATAAGATCATGAATGAAGTGCAACACTTTGAGTTGGGAAACTTTGACGGAAGAGAGTGTGTTTTTCCTAACATGACAAATTCGGGCCTCCCATGTCGGCATGTCATAGCCAATTACAAAGACAAAGTTATTCCGATTCAAGATGTTGATCCGTTTTGGAAACAATTATCATTCAATGAAATAATAGTTGATCAAGATTTTGGGGGAACGTTTGCCGATACCGACATTAGAAAAGCGCTATCCGCGAAATATGATACATTAATACGGGGGCAAAGGCATGGTTGAGTAACTTGAGTAACTTCGTATACCCACAAACTAGGTACGATATGAAGGAAGCACCTGAGAGGAAGAGAAAGAGGAGGCTTCTACAAAACAGAATAGGTGTGTAGGAAGGAAAACAACAAGGGAATTGTTCTAAGAATAAAAGAAAAGAGATCCTTCGGGTTTTGAGTTGTTGCAAAAATTCTGTGAAGCGGAGGATGAGATGGAGGAGGATGTTCAAGGTAGAAACAAACGAAGAAGAGGTCAAATGAAAAAAATGAGAACCAAGTCATCGTAATGTACAAGAAAAAGATCTCGATCTTACCTATCAAGAAAGTTCAACAAGCAAAGTTAATTTTAAAGGAAAAGGTCCGGTCTTTCGTTCCAAACAACTAGAAAAAAACGAAGTTGTTGTTAAAGGAAAAGGTTCCAAAGAATGCGGAACAAAAGATGGGGGAGTTAAAGGACAATGTTCCAAAGAATTTGGAATAAAAAATGTGGGAGTTAAAGGAAATGGTTCCAAAGGAAATACAAGAAGAAGACTTGGTGGTGGAGACGATGTTAAAAAATTAACAAGAAATTTGGGAGAAAGTCCGATGGTGGAAATAATTCTGTCAAGTGAAAGGAAGGGGATGGTTCGTATTCCAAACGCAATGTAACCACCCCTAGAGACGAGGAGGGTCGATATGTCCGGAACTGATATATCATTTATGAAAATTACCTTTTTTTTTTCCCCGACTTTGTTCGTGAGTATATTAAGGCCACTGATGAGGCACATGCAGATGGGAATTGTGGTTACCACGTCTTCGTGGATCAACTTGGACCCTTTGAAGACGCGAAATATCGGGATTGTGACCAAATTGACTATGTAAGGTAAAAATGTTTATTGAAACTACATTATTACCAAGATTATTACAAACCAATGATGAGATTTGGAAGAGAAGAGTCTGAGACGGTGTTAAGCGAAAGGTTTGTTGCATGGGAACGGCGGCTACACGGAAATAAATGTTTGACAAGCGAGTATTGGATTTCCATGCCAATATGCGGCCAACTACTCGCCAACACATTCAATTGCTTCATTCATTTAATCTCAAATTCATTAAGTTTGACATTTGCACCAACAAAAATACCATTTGATGAAGAATCGGATAAAACAAGAAGAGTGGTGATTGGTAACGTGAACGGAAGCCATTACATTGGTCTCCAATTGAGTGAAAGAAGCCCATTACCTCCATTATTCGATTGTAACGAAATGTCCAAGTCTTGGTGTAATAGATTCGAGGAAAGTATTGAATTTCGGAAGGCATTACTAATATCTAAGAATAATGCCTCCTTCGTATTTATAAGTGACGGTGAGGATGAATAAATATGGTGAAGGGTGGTGAAAAGCTTTTGAATGATTCACTAGGAATAAAAGATTTTGTCTAAAAGTGACAATAGGGTCATATGTATTTTGGTATTTTGTCTAGATGGATAGCGACAATATTATATTTATTTTGAAAGAAATCTCATTATGAATGAAGTATTTTTTTGAATTGATTTTGCATTGATAAAAATTTAGCGATGAACTTAGTTACGGTTGGGTTTTGTACCTTCTGGACCGAACCGTAAATAATCCTGTTGCATATATAAATGAAACTACAACCAAATTGCATTACCTAAAACCATATTACAACCATTAAACCATTAACTAGTACATATATAAATGAAACTATAACCCATCAAATCACATGATATTACAAAAGTACCAACAATCAGGTTTACGGGTGAGATAAAAGTCCTTTAGGATATTGAAATGAGGTAAGTACTGAAAATTTGATCTTTCTATCTTCTCCACTCCTGAATAGATCTCTCTAACACTTCAGCGTCAGTTTCACCCCTAAGTCTTATTTGACCAATAATACAAACTAATGCCATAAATTCTTTAACTTGATCCTGTATATTTCCATATTGACGAAACAACTTAGCAAAATCACGGTTATAAGGGTTACCGGTTTCAGAACAAAAGTTCTCATAGATGGTTCTCCAATAACTTGTACTCACAAAACCAGCTCGACGTTGTTTTTCTCCTCGTGATCATGAGAACCCAACCATAAGTAAACCTTCAAATATATTTTTCATGTTTTGATGCATTCTAATTTGAAAATTCAGCTAATATAATCCAAAGATAAAACTTGTTCGTTAATTCTAAGTTAGAATTCATAACAAACCACACAAAATACCATTAATTCGTCCTAAATTTCAAAGAATTTATAACAAACAACCAAAGGAAACTAAAAAGTCTTCTACAATTATGATATTGATAGAGTTTAAGGAGAATGTCTACTCTTTACAAGCACGAGCACGACCTATTTTGGAACCACTAGTACGAGGACCTTCACGACCACCATGACCCCGACCCCGACCCCGAGCTTGCACATCCTCTTCCGCGGATTCAGAACTTGTGGCTTTCACTACTAGGTGATGGCTAACATTGATTAGTACCCACACCTCTCGACTAATGTTTACTCCTCTTCAAGCCCCTATCTAAGTCCTCAAATGATTCATTCTTGTTTGGCAGGTCCTTGATTTGGTTTTGTAAATCCCTTAGTTGTGCACTTGTGAGGACCTCACCCTTTTTGGTGCATGGAGTCAATGTTTGTGTCAAGTGAAGGCATCGCTTTTTCTATTTGACATATCAAAATGAAACATATTAGTAGAAACATAGCGTCATGAAACATAACTACTTTACTTACCGTCATGAATACGGAGTTTTCCAATTTATATATCAAATGCACCTTTCTTCTCGGTTTCACACTTCTTCTTTTCTTGAGCCCTTTGGATATATTTCGCCGCATCCGGATCATTATTGATCACATGAGGATGACCAAAATTATAATACTGAACTATATCTTGATTTTCAGTCTATAATTAGTTAAGTCTTGGACTAGGATAGAAATGTGGTTAAAAAACAAAGGATTACAACAGTCATCATTGCATTCTACCGTTTGAACGTGAACATCAACCAAAGATTTTGGAGAACTTCATCAACAAAAGGTAAGTGAAGATTGAACCACCTATATCTCAAGTTATATTCACTTTCTATCATTTTGAGACGATGTCACATAACTAATTAGACTAGTATGCATAGACAAGAATTTCGAGTCAAGTTTATCTTGATAATTTCTCGAAATATAATGGCTAAGCTTAATGAACATTTGTTCATACTTGATGAATTTCGATTTAGGACAATTTATTATTCGGAATCAAAATCGTGATTCAAGTTTATCATTCGGAAATAACCTGGAACAGTGATATGTGTTATTCAGGAGTGTTTCGATTTGATTTAGAGAAATAAAGAACTGTTATTGATTCGGATACAAAACAATGGTATCAGTTTTACTGGGAAAATTGTTATAAGTCTGAACCCGTATTACATGTATTCGTACAAGTAGCAGAGTAGCTATATAAATATCAACTTACAGATTAGTGGTAAACATATTCTTATGTATATCATATTAGAAATCTGTGTGACTCGTGAAACCGGATAGGTGTTCATACTCGTACGCAAACCATTCTTGAACTGTGGCTACGAACCGTTGGTGAGTATCCAAACCAGTACGCAAGCTTAAACAGTTTTGTGTTCTAGAACTCGGTAATATTTCCAAACCGGTACGCAAACCGATCCAATTATGTGAACTCTGGAACCGGTACAATCTTTGAGTTTCCAAACCGGTAAGCAAACCTAAAAAGTTCTGTGAACTCCAGAACTTAGGTTTGGTGGAAAGTTTGCAAACTAGTACGCAAACCTAAAAAGTTATGTGAACTCCGGAAATCGGTTTTGGTATAAATTTTTCAAACCGGTTTGCAAATTGTGACTGAACTGACTCACGAACTACTATGTATTTGTATTCGTACATATACTAATCATGTCGATTATACTTTCAAGTTTGTTTAAATTATTTCTTCGAGATAATTAACATTTGATTAATTCTCTATAAACACTATATTTAAATGATCACATGTTTGTGACTCGGATTTAATGTCTTGTGTGTTCAAGTAAATGAAGATTAAGCTTTTAAGTTCGTACCAGCTATTTTCGGCTAACAATGTTGAACATAGTCTTTGTACACGGTTCGGTTACGGTCTCACCTAACCAGAGTGTATATATTGTTTATGTAAATCATATTCAAAGTTTCATCTAACGGTGAATATTGATTGCTTGGTTCCAAATCTATCTTAGCTTAAACCTAAAGCAACCTATGCTTTGACTGTCTATAAAAGGGGAACTCCAAGCAACTGGGATCTTTGAATCTTGACACTACTTTTTGGTGTTTCCTAGTTGTATCTAGAGTCGTCTTCTCCAGAAACCCTGTTAGGGTTTTGCAACTATAAAGACTTCATTGGGATTCATGAAGTCAGGTCCAGTTATCTTTCCTTGATAACTCGAGTATCCTGATCTTGATTGTTTGTTGTTTTTACTCCAACTATCAAGATAGATAGTGATCATCAAAGTTTTCTTCGTCTCAGACTTTGTTGATTCCATAATTTTTATACTTGTGAGGTGAATAATAATCTAGGCTGCACTTCGGGTTGCATAAGTCCGGGTTTTGAGGATATCTAGACTTTTGTAAAATTTCTATCGATTTACATCACCTTGATCATACCTTCAATCGCAATCAGGAAATCAATTATATAGGCTTAATCTATGGAAGGCAGATTTGGTTTAAAGTCTTCAATTTAGTTGAAGAAACTCTTAGTTGGTGGGACGTCATTTAAGGGAGTCAATTGTGTGAAGTCCTGCTGGGATTCAAGAGGCGTAAGGAGCGCGACTGTACCTTAATCGGTGGGATACCTTTTAGGGATCAACTACATTCCAGTCCGAAGTTAATTGGTAGTAGGCTAGTATGTGTAGCGGCTTAATACAGTTTGGTGTTCAATCTGGACTAGGTCCCAGAGTTTTTCTGCATTTTCGGTTTCCTCATTAACAAAACTTATGGTGTCTGTGTTATTTCTTTTTCCGCGTTATATTGTTAATCTTTATAATTGAAATATCACAGGGTGTGCGTTGATCAATCATAGTAGAGAAATCTGACATAGTTTATTGGATACGACTTGATTGATTCTTGGACATTGGTTTTTGGTACCGTCCAAGTTATCTCTTTGTGATTAGGTTCACTGATTCAACTCTATAAACGTTCTAAGCACAAGAGATATAGATATAAATCTTAATATTATTCCTTGATTGAGTTTTACTCTCGGAGTAGTATTGAGTTTGTCCATTCAGATTGCCTAAGAGAAAAGTGGTGGTGTATTTTGGTAACCCCGCGTTTTCAAATACCATGCAAAATAATCTTCTTCGGCCAACTTTGTGCCTAGAGCAGGAATGAGCTCCTTCATATGGACTTGGTATCGTTTTTTATTGCGGCCATTCCAAACATCAATAGTTGGCATTGGGTTGTAGTTGAGCACGATATTGGCACTTTTTGTGCTGGAACCATTAACACACAATTTGAAGGATTCTTTAGTGACTTTTTGTTGCACATAACCATATTGGCATAGAAATCGACGTGGGTTGGCCATTACGAACCCTAGAGGATGAAACAAAGGCCCGTTGTAGGATTCCAAACTTGAAAAAAATACGACCATCTATATCTTCTCCTAAAGGATCTTTCATGAGTCTCAAGTAAGGATCAAATATCACATCTTCAATAGTGAGAGAATCCATTTTCAACCTCAAAGCAGTTATCTTCTCTTCTTTGTTCTTTATTTGGGTACCAGTGAATATGATCTTTTTTCCTGTAGGACGAGTATCTACCTCTTTCCAAGATGTAGATGGTCTCATGCTCGGAAAGTGGTCATATACCCATGCCTAACAAATTATATATAAACATAAAACATATATATATATATATATATAACAAAATTGAAATTATAACAAAATAAAATTGAAATTATATAAATTACCTGAAAAAGACCAACATTCCCAGCAGCTTCAGTGGCTCCAGCCCTCGAAGCTTTTCGAAAACTATCAAGTAAATTAGCGAAGGTGGCAGTTGATGGTATTTTGTACAGTGGTAAATAAGGGGTTGTTTCACAACTTGTGAATATTGTGATTTTAGATTTAAATTTTTAAGACTAAAGAATATAGCAAACTCAATTAAAAAGTGTTGTGAAAAATATGGAGAGACTAGAGATAGGATTCCACCATTGATCAATATTAGTGATTTAATAAAACAAAAAATATGCAACTCAACATTCAATTTGATTCTAATAGTATTGCCTAGACATGTAAATTTTCAAAAGAATAGATGTTAATCGCAAGCATAGAACATCAAAACCCTAAAGCAAGCATGCTCTATGATGTGAATTTTAGTTGTAGTAAAAAGAGGGATTCGATTCTCAAACTTGTGAAGGATAACTTTAGACTTAAATTAAAAACTAAATAGAAA
>JAJJMB010000558.1:1505714-1750481 GCA_023531105.1 Papaver atlanticum | reverse complement strand
TAACAACATGATTAGATCTTTTGGATCCAAGCGCATGCTTCTTGTCAGCAGATTACATGGTAATTCCCGTGGATCCTGCGTTCCACGCTTATTTAGGCGACGGAGACAGGGAGAACACACACATATTGCTATCCAAGTGTTAATATTTATTCCGATTGGTCTAATTGGTCTGGTCTGGTCTTTTTTTTTTTTTTTTTTATCTCAATCACTCTATTTCACCCTAGCATTGGTAACAACTTGAATCGTGAGCCCCACCTAATCACTTAGAGAAACATATTTTTAAAAGAAAATAAAATAAAAATAGAAATGAAAAGGACTCAACGAGATATGGCGAAACTATCATGTTATTTCTAACACATGAGCTCCGTGCTTTTATGAATAGACTCTTATAGATGTTTCCATCTAATCAGATTGGTTCCTCAACTCCTAAACCAAAATGCTTCCATCCACTTAGATTGGTTAGTGCCATCCTTAATAGGCATAAATTTCTAGACTCTGGAGTTTATTTATTATAACAAAAAGTAACAAAAAGTTTCTACCCCACTCCCAAACTTAAATCTAACATTGTCCTCAATGTTTCTAATTAAAGAACAGTACCAAAAGTATAAATAACATGAGGAATCAGTAAAGAGAGAAGTCGGAAAGATAGTACCTGGGTGAAGTGGAATCAAAAACCTACAAAAATAATATACAACATACAAATCGCCTCGATGGTCAATCAAGGTAAACAGGGTCCTCCAGAGGGACCATTTCAAACGAAGGGGATGACCTCCCCTTATCCAATCCCGGTCTGTGCTTAGCAGCTGCCTGGAAATGGGTTACCCCTTATCCAAAGTGAGAGTCCGAATAGCAAATGTCCTCCCAGGAGCCTTTAACAACTTTTCGAGCCAATTTTTTTCGCAAAAGCCTATTTTTCCAAAAACACCTACAAGGGATTAAAATACCAAAATTAGTACAAAAATGGGTACTAACACTATACATAAAAGAGATGAAAATAGACACATAAATGTGTCTATCACTCTATCAAGAGAAAATACAGCTAACTAATCAAAATCATATAACCAATTTTTAGTTCAATGCAAAAATCATAATAGAATTGCTATAATTAATTTGATATAGAAATATATCACTTTTACCTAAACAATAGCTTCCTCCATCGCCTCAGGAATTGGGTTTAGCTCCCCATCATAGAAACACACTCAAAAATCATTTGCATTGCTTAAAGGGTGTTCACATATGATGAAATGAGAGAAAAATGATAAAACCGGGTTTGTAACACTTATATTTGTTACAAACTCAACTGTTACAGAGAACGATACAGATTATATGTCACTGTAGCTTAACGACAGTTTCTTAGAGTCTAACGTTCTTTGTGTTCTTCACAGCAGCGGAAAATTATTCATCCGCAACTAATTGTTTCCGGCTCTGTGATGCTCTAACATCTCCCCAAACTCTCCATCCCCCTGGTTTACTTTTCAGAAACTTATTTATACCTATAGGACCAAGAATATCTCCGTGTTAATGCAAATAATCCTCCATTAATCAATAGTGGGAATTAAGTGTTTGGCCTCTCCTCACTCTCTCTTACTCAAATGACCTTTGACTTAAAATTCATTTTTGAAAAAATTAACCCATTTTGTTGAAATGACCTTTAAAAAAGAAGGAAGGCCATTTGGATAAAGATGTTCGATGATGTCAGTTATCAAATAAACTATATCCTTTAAGGGTATAATCATCATGCACACTTAAACATAACATGTCTCACAAATCATACGTAAGAATTCGACACATTTTATATATTTGGAAAGCTTTTTGAAAGACCTACACAACGAGCGTAAATACAACTATCAAATTTTCATTTCATGGAATTTTTTATTCTCTAAATAATTTTTTAAATTTTCTTCATATTTTATAATGTGCAGACAATATGCACACTGATTTTTTTTACATAATTTTTTAAATTTTCTTCATATTTTATAGTGTGCAGGCAATATGCACACTGATTTTTGTAAATGATTTTTTAAAATTTCTTCATATTTTATAGTGTACGGGAAATATGCACACCGGTTATTTTATTAATCCTACTTCCTTTAATATTCCAGGGCCACTGGAATAATTTGCAAATTTTATTAAATAACCCTGGGGCCAAGAGAGTAAAACCCATAATTTATAGGGTCATAAGAATAATTTACTCAATCAATAATATCCTCGGCTGCCAGTTAAGGAAATATTTTTTTATTCTCCTCCCTTTCACGCGTCAACTGCAGTTTGCGCACTCCAAATTCATGGATTACAAGTTCCGGAAGAAGTCAGGCTCCCTCTTTCCTCACACAAACCTCCAGTTATGCATACAGAATCCCGAAAATATCTCTTGACTTTGTTTTCTTTAAACTCGGTGATACTTTCCCTTTTTTACGTTTCTGAAGTGTTTACCTCCACTGCGAAGAATGATAAATTGTCACTGAGTTTTATCATCAACAGTGAGGGTTTTTCTCACATAGTTCGTGTGTATGGTTTGATAATATTAATGGTGTTTTTTTGAAGATTGGAGAGCTTAAACTAGTAATTAGTTGTTGAAAATGGTGATTTTCTTACAAGATAGCGTCGCAATGTTCGCAAATATAATGAGGTTGGTAATCACAAACCTATATTGTGAATTTCAAACTATTTTCAGAAACCCTGATTTAGCAAATGTAGGGATTTCTTTTCATAAACCCTAATTAGGGAAAATTGATGGTTGTGTTTACTAATCTTATCGTGTATTAAATTTTGTTATGTGTTTGTGCAGGAAATATATGAGGAACCCAGTTAGAAGTTTTAGGTTTGAAGAATTTGGTACAAATAAGGTTAGGTTTTTTTGATAATGTTACTGTCAATTGTGGTGGATTAAATGGTTTTGGTGATGTTGTTCATGTTGCATATCATTTACCACCTATTAAGAAGGTTAACCTAACTTGGTTCAGTGAGACACACCTATTTTATATGGCTAATGATGATGAATTCTATGAAATGCAGGATAAATGAGTAGTTGAAGATGATGGGTATATTCATATTTACATGAATATTACCAACAAGAAGGTTCCTCTAAGTGATGAATTCCCTTCCAGTTCTAGTGTTTCAATTGCCAAGAGTTATTCAACACCTGAGAAGGTAAAAAGTACTTCAAAGATACACATTAACAGGTCTGCATCACCAGTCACTCTTGACCCATATGTGTTTGCAACACCTAAGAAAAGGATTTTGTTCAGTAAATCACCTGAGATAATTAGGAGAAGTCCTAGGCTGGTCTCTAAGTATATTGCTGCAGTCACTTGGGATTTGGGTAGTTTGAGTGGTAAGAGGTTGTTTGTTAATATGGATGGTGAAATATCAGTTGAAGCAAGACAAGCTAAGTTGGAGTATGAGAACATACAACTCACAAATAATGACGAAAATGTTTGCCATCCCATTGATAATTGTAGAAGTCCAGTTTCAGATGACGCAGAAATGGGTAGTGAAGTGTATACTGAATTTTTGAACAGCTACTTTGGGGGGCAGACTCTTTTGATTTCTTACATCCACAACTATATAAGAAAAATGCAGGTAATGTTTCTATCTCAATGTTTTGATTTTCTACATGTCTCCTATCTGCATCTTAACTTGTCTGCCTTTTGTTATAGATGAAGTAGCCAATGACAAAAATTATGGTGTTATTGAAGAGTATGACCCAAAAGGAAAAGAAATAGTTGATGAACCATCTGATGCTGACATTGGGTAATAGTTCTGGTAGCTCTGAATTTTAAGACGAAGAAGGTACTTTATCAGTTCAGGGAGTTGCAGAGGATGATGGTCAGAAAAAAGTTTGGAGTCAATCAGTATGAGCAAGTTTGGGGCCACATATAGAAGCTGTTGAAATGAAAGAACATATGACTTTGATGATGAGACTAGTAATGCTGAAGAATTTATAGATGTTGATACAATATTTGTGGGGATGGTGTTTATGGATAGGAAAGATTTTAAGAACCACTTTAAGGGCATATGCAGTCAATAAAAAAAATTCAGTACAAGTTGAAGCCCAATGACAAAGAAAGGATTAAAGTTAATTGAAAGTTTAACAAGTCTCAGAGTTGTAAGTTTTTAATATATGCAAGTGTTAGTAGTCATGAACCTACTTTCATAGTCAGAATGATGAACCTGGAGCATACATGTGTCACAAAAGGTGTAACTAAAAACAAGGAAACAAATGCAAAATTTGTAGCACAATTTTTGTATGAGAAGCTGAAGAAAGGAGACCCAATGACAATTCCATATGCTTTGCAGGATCAATTCCACATTACTCATAATACCAGTGTTCCCTATCATGTGGCTCTGAGAGCTATAACTAAGACACTAGAAAGAGTAAATGACAGTTCTGATGATTCTTATAGACTGGTTCTAGCCTTTTGTGATATGGTGGAGAAAATCAACCCTGGTTCTCAGACAAACTATACATACGGAAGGTGAGTTCCCTTTTAACATGGTTTGTAGATTAACTTATTTTTTTTCACCTTTGTAACTGTGAAATTGAACTTTAATGCATGTACTTAGTTATTCTTATATGTTTTATCTTGTTATTGCAGTATTGATCACTGCTTTGAGTCAATGCCAATTGCTTTTGCAGCACCACTGAAAGCATTTCATGCTGGATGTAGAAATGTGATTGGTATAGATGCTTGTCATTTGACTGGAAAGTATGGTGGGTGTCTAATGGCAGCAACTGCTTTGGATGAAGAAAATAGGATAGTGCTATTGGCAATAATGGTTTGTAGAAATGATATTGGTGAGAATCGACACCTATTTTTTGAAAGCATTGAAGCCCTATATTGACAACTATCTTGCAAGAAAGCTAACTTTTATTTCAGACAGACAAAAGGGGCATTTAAAATTAGTGTCTGGATCATTTCCTGATCATAACCAAAGATATTGTTTCAGGTAAGTTGGTTTGGTTAAGTTGGTTAAGTATTTTATTATATACTTTTGTAGTTGTTTCAGTTGGTTTGTTATATTTTCACCTGTAGACATATGTATGCAAATTTCAAAAAAAATACTATAAAGGTTCACGACCACCTTCACATAATGTTGCTCTATGTTATAAGGAAACATATTGGAAGGTAATTGTTGATCTTTATGTATAACTATTGTTGTTTTTGAGATTTTTTTGGTTAGTGAGTCATGTTATTTTAATGACTAGCTCAATATGGATGAGCTCTTGAAGTTGTCTCCAGCAATGGCAGACTATATGATGAAGGAAAACCCAAAACTGTGGTCTAATGTATTCTATGACCAATCAACTTGTTCTGGGCACACTAACAGTAACTTCTATGAGTCATTCAAGAACATGATTGGCCCAATGAGAGACAAGCCCATATATACTCTTGGAATGATGTATGCCCAACTTGTTATGGGTATGTTTTATAAAAGAAGAAATTTGTGTGATAAGATGGAAAATGGAAAGTTGGTGCCAAAAGTTGAGAAGTTGATAAAGAAGATACAGAATTGCATATGTCACTTGAGAGTTAATGGAGATGTCTATGCCAGGTTATATGAGGTGAAGAACATTGAAACCAATGCTCTGTTTCAAGTTGACATTGTTTAAAAGACTTGTAATTTCATTCAGTGGCAACTCAGAGGAATACCTTGCATACATGATGTATATATATTGATGGATATGAGAATCAATTGGGATTTATGAGTGAGTTTTCAGACCTTTTTTTTAGTTATTTTTTAAACCAATGCTCTGTTTCAAATTGAATGTGTGCTTTATTATTAGTTCAGGTGTCTTAATACTTTTATGTTTTATTGGTGGTAGTTATTACAGCAAGTACTATCTTGTTGATGCATTGAAAGCTACATATGCTCCTGAGAAAGGTCTATTACTAGGCAGGGAAGACTGGGATGAGGTAATATACACATTTACCCTTTACTATGCATGTCCTTTTATGTAATTTACTCCTGACATTGTTAGGCAATCTTTCACTTTATGTGCAAAGTATTTCTTTAATAATTAGGATTTTCAGTTCACTACTTATAGTTCCCTTATCTCTTTTTCAGCTCTTATGTATCTCTTCTTTATCTTTTCTTCATCTTTTTATCTTTATCATTGTGCAGCCAGAAGACACAGTTGATATGAAACCTCCTATTGACATAAAAAAACCAGGGAGACCCTACAAGAAAAGAAAAGGGGCTTATAATGAAAATCACACTGAGAAGAAAGTTAGAAGTTGTACCAGATATAAGACAATTGTACATAACAAGAGAACATGTGCTGGTTGGATCTAATCCAAAAGCAGAGAGGCAGAGAACCATGGTTCAAGGACGATCTCACTAAACTTCTTATCCAAATCCAGTTGATTTTAGTACTAGCAGGAGGGTCATAGGTATATGAGGAGGAAGAGGAAAATGAGTTGCATCATCATCTTCAACTGTAGGTGGTAAAGGTTCAATAGGTGGTAGAGGCAGGTCTGGCAGTGGACTACAAGTGCATCAAACACTGTCACAGAGTATTGTAAGTATTGATGGGGTGAGTCAAACACTGATTCATACTTTCACAGTTCCAAAACCAAAAGTAAATAAAAAGGTTACCTTTCCTTCTACTCAGTAAAGTGTTGTTGCTAGCTTATGGTCTTTGTTTTCTGTTTTTTTCTTAGTTTACTTTTGTTACTGCATCTGTTTACAGAAGTTGGTTAAGTTTTGGATTGATGAAAAGTGACTTCTGGTTTGTGTATATGTTATGTTAATCTTAATGGTGTGAGATTCAGACTAATTTTCTTCTTTTATTCAAACTTTTGCAAATTACAGTATAGATTATTACATTTATATATTTTCAATTTTCTTGCATAATTCTGCCATTTTTAGAGATGTCTGTTATACATTGGATCTTGTTGCATTAAAATAATAATCATAAAACCATTGAAATTAAAAGTCAGTTGAAGCATTTGAGGTAAGCAATATTTTAGTTGTGTACATTCTGGCATATCTTTAGCATCACTGTTCCCCTATACTTCTTCTTCTTGCAGGGTTAATTCTTTCATGGACAATTGTTGTACATATAGCTCTTGTCACCACAAGAAAAGCAGAAATGTGGAGTTGGGAGTTGAACTTTCATTGGTCTTTTTTGGTTTGTGTCATCTGCAAACCACTCAAAGTATGAGCAGATTGAGCATTACTTCATCACTCAATTACAAGGTATATTCTTACACCTTTAATAGATCCATGGACAATCAATAGGATCATGCATACCAATCTCACATAAACAACAAATGATATTGCTGCTGCTGCTTGATGCCTCATCTGAATTGATGCACCATTCACTTTTGCCTCCACCCATTTGTTATTTGAACATGTTATCTGTATTGTTTGTTGGAATAAAAAGATGAGTATAAATGTCTGCAGGTATATGAAGAAAAATGAAATTAGACCATTGGGAACGGTCTTATTTTCTAGCCACAAAATTGTTTCCACGCGTCAGGGTCTCCACATGTATCAATTGGTTAAGACCGGTGTATCAATTGGTTTATGTTCACCTTGATTTATCAAAATACGGAACAAAAACTCGTAGGTATTTCTGTGGGAGACATATTTATCTATTCAATAGACTTTTCCTTAGTGATTAAAAATCACTTGTTTACTCTATATATTTCTCCCCCTTTTTGTCACAAAATGACAAAGGTTCGAGCAAATCAAGGAAAAACCGAAAGGATCTTACAAATCTAAAAGACTTGTAAACAACCTATAAGAGTTAAGCACGAAGGTTTCACATACCACTTTAGATAACCAATATTAAAACAGAACTACAAAGTAATTTAGTTTAAATATGTTATCAAGGAAACAATTGCCCGAAGCAATTTTCCCTAATAATTTAACAAATGGACCAAGAAACTTAATTCCCTTGTTAAACCGATTGTGAATGTACAGTCGCTTATTTCGATAAGACCAAAATAAAGATAAGAATTAACTTTGTTTCTCTCATCATGCTCTAATTATTCAGACAATAACTTAGACCTTTTCCTTTAGACAAGACAAACACTAGGTTAGTTAACTATTCTTTCTTGTCAAGGCATTCAATTAGACTTGAATAACCAAATCCTCCAATTTGATAAGTCTAACTAAGATCAGAATTAACTTAGTTTCTCTTATCCGGAATCAATTGGACTAAACAACTAATCATGTATTTTGTTCAGCCTTAAACAATACATACAAACCAAAATAAATTGACTTGTACAATTATTTTCTTAACCGGAAGCAATTGAAACAAACATAAACATTATAGCACTGCAATTGCACATAATTTCATTAAGCAAAAACACTTGATACCCAACAGTAAAAAAGATACCAAACAATAGGCCAAATAAATTGACACAGTTTTTCTTAACTGGAAACAATTGAATCACACACATATCCATACACAATATAATGGAACATAACAATTGTACCGAAATTTTGTTAAGAAAAAGAAAAATATATGCAATATAAACAGGCTTTTCTTAAACAGGAAAACGATTAACGAACAAATTCGTTACCTCAAATTCCGCAGCCTCTTCTCCCCATAAAGATATATCATTAAGCGCAAGTTCAAATAAGAGCTCTCCCCCAGTGTGTTGTCATCCTCTCGCAAGAACAAAAGAATAACAACAAAAGCAACCTTTACCAGAAAAAGGTTAAAACTGTTTTAACTAATGAGTGCCAATAACAAAAGTTGAAAACCTGAAACACATATGTTATGCTAAACACAACTCATGAAAACATAAATTGATTCAACATATTGTGACTTTTCTCATATGACTTTCAATCGGAACACCTTATGATCCTTTGATAAAGCCTACCAACATGGGCAAGAACTTAATCCCGCTAAATCAAAAAGCCACACAAACCATAAGGGTTACATCATATGAGATCGAATATTAAGGTTAATAAAAACCAAAATCAGACATCCCATAAACCAAATACACATAGCAAAATAAAATATTAATTTTATTCATAAATAATGATAGTTTTATTCAAAAATAAACCTTATAGAATAATTGAAGTAAATCAAAACGTTGATGTCTATTTTTATGGAAGTAGAGTTTTAATCGAAAATCAAATTTCTTCATGATGTTGAGATCTCTTTCGTTTGATAGGAATAATTCTCCGACTTCCTTGAAGAGATCCATGATCGAACAATAATTCCCCAACCTTGAGTAAGTTAGGTTCTCCTTGTTTTACTCTTTTTAGAAGTAATTCTTGTTGCTTGACAAGGTGAGCTTGAACAAGTCGAGATTTCTCAAGAGAACGCTTCAACATCAAAACCTCAAATTTTATTTCTGCACAAGTTCGTGCCATCTTGTGAAACTTTTTCTTATAATCGATCATGGAATATGAAGATTGATATGATTGCAAGAGGTGGTTCCGATTCTGTTAGAGTTATAAAACCCGAAAGAATCACAAGCCATTTTGTAAACATATCTTTCCGAAACCCTTGCAGAGAGCCTTGCATGGTAATCTGTATTGTACATAATTCTTGTTCCAGAGAAGTAAATAAAAAAATTTCTCCTTAAGAGACAAAATTACCGAAACTTATATACCAATAGTTTCCAAAGACTTGGTCACCGATTATGGAAATCAAAAATGTTCTCCTTTAATATAGAAGAACCGAAATTTTTAATATTAAAGGTTTTAAGAAAGTGCCTTCTTGTGAATATTTCCATACATCTCGCAAGTTTTAGACTATTGTGCTATATACACTGAACTCATCAAACATAGTTTGAGCACTTCATGAGTCCGCGTATTCAAACAAGATACTAAGTATCTAGTTGAGACAGATTATTCTCTTCAACAGTTGTAGAGAATCTTCCTTTATTTGTTCTCTTTGGGATCTTACTCCTCTTATAAGACAGACCAAACTTATAATAGAAATGACTATCATCAAGATATGTAGGTATTACCTTATGTATTTATGAACTGGAGAACTTGCAGTATTCCTTTTTGTTTGGTTACACCTTCTTCTTTGGTACCCATTCCATGAGTTGCTAGTCTTTCGATCCTCTTTCCTTTTGTGATGAACAACTCTTTGAGATCCCTTTTGAGAATTCTTGTGAGAACTCTTATATCTAAGAAAATCAGACTTATGCATGGTTTGTTTCGAAAAAGGTCTCATGTTACAACATTGACTAGAAGTTGTTTTTCCAGAGCTTGAACAAGGTGATAGTTGATAATTTCTTAAAACATGACCTTTGATTCCACAATAAAAACATCACCTGTAATGATGTTTATAATGATGTGGAAGACTCTGGTGTGAGTAGTTCATCATGGGATTACCAGAGAATACAGACGTTTCTTTAGAAGATGAAAATTTCTTTCGAGAGCCTTCGATGTCATCCTTCTTTCTTTTCGAGGAAAAGATCAAATCGGATTTTATGGATTTATCCAGGGAGGATGTAACCAGAAGATTTTTTGACATCAATGGACGCATTTCATCCTTTAGCCTATTGACACATTCAGAAACTGTCTTTATCTTAGAATCATATGAGATTTTTAAGGCATTGTATTTGTCTGCTGCTGTTTTTCTTAAGATCTCATCTTGATCAATGCTTTTCCTTAGTTTCCTTCTAAGGATTGGATCTTCGAAGAAGATGTGATCTTGAGAGAGTCTAAATCAGCTTTGAGGGTAGTTAGATCAAGAATGAGTCGATCATTTTCAGCTTTCATATGACACAAGTCTTCAAGAAGCTTTCCTTCATTTCCTAGTGCAAGAGTGAGTTCGGTTGCACATGAGAGAAATTGTTTACTTAGTTCATTTAGCTGAGATGTTTTTATATTCACACAATCAATATCTTCTTTATCATTATGAAGAGATTTCGGAATCTGAATCATTGATTGTGAATACAGGGCTTAACTTAACCTCTTCTTGAGAACATACAGAAATATTTTCAGAAGAGCAAGTAGAACTTGTGGAAGAAGCCCCTTTTAAACATTTGCTAAAATTAAACCCATAGAGAGATTTTCCCAAATCTTGTGATACGTTAACTGAGTCTATTTTCTATTTTATCTTACCTCTATGTAGAATCATTTCTTATAGGTTGGATCGCACCAAACAGAGATTGTTAGATCTTTTCGTTTTTGCCTGCTTAGATACCAAATTGAAAAGATGAGGGTACCCAAATACACCACAATCTTTTTGTTTCAACCTATAAGTCCTCTACCGAATGTGATTATCTATGGACAGAGTTGAGACAATACGAGAATTCGGTTCACACTTCATGTGATCATCTATGGATACGAGATCGAGACAATACGACAACAAAATAACTTGTGTGATTGACTATGTATACAAGATCGACACAATACAACAACGAAGTATGTTACTTGATAATAGGTTCGGTAATAACCAAAATCTATAGGATCGCTATCAAGTAATGCAGAGTTAACCTATATGTGTATTTTACTTTATTATAGTAAACAATTATAATATTGAAATCAAATTAAAAGACACAGCAAGATTTTGTTAACGAGGAAACCGCAAATGCAGAAAAACCCCGAGACCTAGTCCAGTTTTGAATACTCTCAGAATTAAGCCGCTATACAAAATCTAAACCAACTTCGTATAGTTGAGACCAAGCAGACTATCCCTAGCTACTTAGTTCCCTCAGTATCCCTGCGCCTTCGACTTCTAGAGTCACGCAGGTGAATAGCTAGTCCTTTGGATCGTATTCCAAACAGCAAAGGAAGAATCTGTTTGGTAACCACTCTAATCAATCTTTGCTATAAGATTTAATGAGTCGTTGACAAAGGCCCTTTCGTTTAATCTAATAAACTCCTTTGTCAGGTTAGATCAATCTAACTTTAGCTACCGAAATAGTCAAGTATAGATTCGCACTCAATCAAAATAAATCTCAAAGAGAAATATTTAGAATGTCAATCTCATACAACTAATCAATCGAATAAATCTGATTCTAGTTGGATCCTAGGCTATCAAGGTTTGTGCACACAATTCACAAGATACGAAAACCAATAAGAAATCTTATTCATCTTCAAATATTCTTTAATCTTCAATAACCTGCACAACACCACTTGAATCTCTTGTGATCAATCACGCACAGAACAGAGTCTGTTAACAATGGATTATCACAAGATGTCTTTAGATCTAACAACAGTTCTAAAGATCCTGTCGATACTTCGATCTAGTTTGAGTGAATCTTATATGAGAAGAGAAGATTCTCTAGCATAAACAAACTACAGGTGCAATCAAAGTTTCAACACGTTAGTCAATCAAATCAATTGAAAATTAATAACACTTCAATTATCTAGTTTCCCACCAATGGTACTCGTAGAGCTTCTTAATCCCATAGAAGTCTTTAAACGGGCGGTTGTAAGATATTTCACCTAATTAGGATACTTTCCTCTGCGAATAGACGGCTCCACCAGTAACAACAAGAAATGAAGTTTGCCTGGCTCTCAGGATAGTTTGCTAGAAATGCAAACTTAGGTATTTATAGACCAAGGATGTTTTGACACCAAATAATTTCCAAAACCGAAGATATTCTCAAGATATGCAATGAATGGAAAAATTCGGTTTTCCTAATTCCAATAAATGCTTGTCCAATATTTCCGAAATCTCTCAATAGAAAATCTACACTTAGTAAATGCACATTACTAATTTTTATTCTACAGAGATATGCATTAATTGCTGGTAATTAAAGCATATAAAACCAAAAACCTTAATTAAAAGATTCTTAATTTATTTCGACACAAGATCACCTTGAGTACTAAGGAATATCTTTGAACAATAAATGATAAGAGTTACTGTTCGTGTTCAAAGTATGTTGACATCTTTTCACTGCAAATCCTTATTTCATATTCATGGATTTACATTCTTGGAATCGGTTATACCACACTTCTAAACAAGTTTAGAATTGGTTCACCTATTTTCCAAGATTACTATGTGATTGATCAAATACCAAATCACATACATGGGCTCAATCGGTTCTACCAATCACTAGGATCGGTTATACCTGAATATGGAAACACTTGTGATCGGTCATACCAGTCACTAGGATCGGTTAACCATTTACAAGGATCGGTTAACCAGTTACAAGGATCGGTTCCATCTACACATGGTATTACTTGTGATCGGTCACACCAGTTACCAGGTCGGTTACACCAGAATCAATATCGCTAAATCTGTGGTAGTTAGTATTGCGGCACAAGAATTGAACTGGATGCAATTTGGGTTGTCAGAATTAAACGGTTGCCTCTCAGATAGATATGGATACCCATTGGGGCACATTATAACTCATGAGGAATTTGGGATGATGTAATAAGGAAATCTCAAAAAAGATTGACTCCATGGAGAAGAAGGATGCTATGTAAAGCAGAGAGGTTAGCCTTGGTAAAAAATACTCTTGCATGTCATTATATAAGATGCCGATGAAGGTAAAACAAATATTAACAAAAACCATGAAGTAGTTTTTATGAGGTTTTATTAGAGAAAAAATAGAACTCATCTAGATTTCATGGAAGAAACTGAGTAGACCTACGGAGTTTGGTAGTTTAGCTATTAAAAGTTTGAGAATTACAAACCAAGCTTTAATGACAATATCAGCAAGAAAATTCTCTTTATGGGTTATTCAAGAAAAATAGATGGAGCTGAAGAAGATATATGGGTCAAAGATACTTCTAAGCTTCATGCAAGAGGTATATGGAAAGATATCCATAAGTGTAAGAAAATTGTTAAGCAACAAGAATCAACAAATATAAGTAACGGGTCTTCAATTTATTTATGGTGAGATACTTGATATGCAGGTGCAAGGCTTAAAAGAGCAATTTCCTAAAGCTTACCAACCGGTAGAAAGGAAGAATGCAAGGATTAAAGACCTAATATATGTTGGATCATGGGTAATTCAATATTAAGAAAACCTTAAACAATGCATAATTGTCTGATATAGTAACTTTAATGGCTCAAATTATCCCTTCCATCTTTATCTCATTCAGAGGATGCAATAGCGTGCAATTCAGGTAACACCTTTTCTGTTGAAACTTTTTATGAATGGCTATCAACTAAAGAACATGCAAATATGTTGTTTTTTTTCCACACAAGGTTATCTTGATCAAACATAAACCCGCCTATTTATATTGAGAAAATCAATAGTCAACAAGCAAATCTTTTAAAAGAAGGTGGTTGGATCGATGCAATGACCATAGTGCAAATTGTTGCGTATGGTGTGTATATATAGTACCGGCGACATGTAACTAACTTCCAAAAATATGTGACCAATCCTAATTGGGAGGTTGAAGTATATGGGTATGATGGTGACCTTCATAAACACGTGATTGAAGAACCTGCCGAACATATACCCATTCCGCCTCAACATATGGGTATTACTGTTATGCCCATACGGACTTATAACGTCCGCCCCACCCAGGCGAACATTATAACCATGCCTGATATCAGGTGGGTCTATTATGAACGTCTGGTGGGCGTACGTTATATCAACGGCCTACACAGGCGAACATTATAAAGATGCTGTGATATCAGGCGGAGATAATACTCACGTCTGGTGGGGCAGACGTTATATGTTCGTCCAGTTCATGCGGCCTTTATAACTTTGCTCTGCCATCAGGCGGTTACTTCCATCTGCGCCCATTGCGAGACGCTAATTATACCATCGCTTACTGTCAGATGCACACAATATAAATACTCAAGCAAATATAGTTTTGGTCAGGATTTCAGACGAAATTGGTCCCATACCTAGGAAATCCGACCAAATTCGGTTTTGCTTCATTGTTAAGGGCCCAAAGGCTCTGAAGGCCTTATTTGCTCCATGATTCATGATTGTGGACGCTCGAAAGGCCTCATGGTCGAGTAAAATCTAAGGAGGCGGAAGCTTTTATTACTAATGTAAAATGTTATGTTATGGGCTACCTTATTGAAACCTTTCTTCTTTTCGCTCCACAATTCTCAATGTTCTTAGCATAAACCTTCTTAGCATAAACCCTCTGAATTGAATTCCAACAGAGAAGAAGAAGAAAAATAAAAAGAAGATTGAAATCGTCTCAAGGTTACCTCCTGATTTTATCCCCACTTGTGCTGTCATCGTCTTCTTTGATGTCTGAACATGTACTTATGATCACCTAATTCGTCCGATGTACAGAGAAATTGTGGGTCTAATTTAGTTTTGAAATTTGGGTGATTTTACTCCAATGAAAATGATGACTATTTTCTCATCTGGGTATCCTCCTCCTTCAATAAAATATGGGTAAATCTCTCTATACTCTTCTACCCAATTTCACTACTACTACTCGTATGATGAAAATTCTCCATTATTCTACCAAAAACAATCATCCAGTTTCAGCAGAAAAGTTAGTTTCTTACTTGGAAGAAACCTGTATAGATATCAGTTCTCTAAAAAAGGTTCATGCTTTCATTATAACTTCAGGTCTATTTAAAAACCATGTCTTTTTAGGTTCTAAACTTTGTGTTTGTTATGCAAAATTTGATAAACTAACTGATTCAAAAAGGGTTTTCAGCAGTATTATCATAAACAACAGAAACACGAACCCCAACAACATAGAACTAACTTCTCTTTGGAATTCAACTTTGGTTGGGTATTTCAGAACTGGTCGTTTCAATGAAGTGTTAAAATTGTATTGTGATTTTAGAAAACATTCTTCTAATAATATTAACATAGATAGTTCATCAATCACATTTGGTTTGAAAAGTTGTATTGCGAATGGATCGATACAATTTGGAAGAGGGATTCATGTGGATGCTTTGAAATATAATTTACATAAACATAGATTTGTGGGTTCTTCACTTATTGGATTTTATTCCAAGTATGGATGTATAGGCGATGCCAGACAAGCATTCAATGAAATATCTGAACGAGACGTCGTTGTTTATACAGCAATGGTTACTGGGTATGCTCATAGTTATCATTGTTATGAAGCTTTTGAAGTTGCTAGACTTATGCAGGAGGAAGGTGGGATAGATCCTAATAGGGTGACTTTAGTTAGTTTGCTTCAAGCTGCAGCCAATTTAAAAGTACGGAAAGAGGGTCGAGCAGTTCATGGATATGCTATTAGAAGGAAAATTGATTCTTATGATGAGATACTTGAGACTAGTCTTATGGACATGTATAGTAAATGTGGAGACTTGAAAATGTCGGTATCCGTATTTAATACAATGAAGAAGAGAGATATTAGTTCTTGGAATGCATTGATTGCTACCCATGTTCAAATAGGTCAGCCGTTCACAGCTTTCCAGCTGTTTCAGATGATGCGGCAGGAGGATATAATGCCTGATATGATCACTCTTGCGAACTTGCTTTCGAGTTGTGGTGATCTGAAGTTCCTTTGTCAAGGCAAAAGCATCCATGCATACCTAATCCGCACAGAAGTTCAGATGGATTTAGTTGCAACCACTTCGTTGATTGAAATGTATTCCAAGTGCAATAGAACAAACCAGGCAAGGATACTGTTTGTTCGGATCGAAGCACAGGACGTGATTATGTTTAATGTGATGGTTTCCGGGTATCTTCAAGCTGGGTTTACTGATAAAGCTTTAGAAACAGTTTGTCTGATGATTGAAGCAGGTATAACACCTAACCCTGCGACCATTCTTAATCTTCTTTCATTGTCTGCAGACCTTAGAGAAATGAAAATTGGCAAGGAAGTCCATGCTTACATAGTTAGGCAAGGAATGGGATCAAATGTCGATATAGCAAATCAGCTTCTTTCCATGTATGCAAAATTCGGGCAAATTGAGATTGCAAGACAAATCTTTAACAGGATAACAAGGAGAGACTTGGTTTCATGGACATCGATGATTACGAGTTATGCACAACATGCATATACCAGCGAAGCGCTAATGCTATTCCGGTTATTAGTTCAAGAAGAAAGACTCCAGCCTGATTTAGTCACCTTAGTAAGTTTGCTCCAGGCCATTTCAGGGCTTTGGTGTTTAATACTAGCAAAAGAGGTTCATGGTCACATATACAGAAATCAATTAAAGAAAGAAATACTGATTATCAATTCCCTGTTAACAACTTATGCAAAATGCGGAAGCATAGATATTGCGGAACGCCTGTTCAAGTCCGTAGTAAAGAAGAGTCAAGTTTCATGGAACACCATGATTTCTGCTTTTGGGATGCATGGGAAAGGTTTAGAAGCACTTGACTTGTTTTATCAGATGCTTAAGGAAGGTTTTCAACCGGATGATATCACATTCACATCAATCCTCTCTGCTTGCAGTCATGGAGGATATGTGGAAGAAGGATGGCGTATTTTCCAGTCCATGGTGGAGAAACATTCTGTTACTCCGAATACAGAACACTATAATTGCGCGATTGATTTATTCAGTCGGTCAGGTCAGCTCGAAGAAGCTTATGATCTTGTTCAACATTTGCAACCAAGAGAAAGAATTTCTGCATTGGATGCATTACTATCTTCTTGTAGAGTTTACAAAAATATGGAGCTCGGTGACATTGTTGGGAGGGAATTACTGAAGTTAGATCCTAATAACTCAGGTGCGTACATTTTGTTGGGAAATTTATACGCAGAAGCTGGTAAATGGGATGCAGCAGCTAGAGTTAGAGAGATTGCAAAGGAAAAATCTTTGGCCCGGCAGCCTGGTTATAGTATGATAGAGTCTGGATCTGTTAAATACCGTGACAGTCTCACAGCCTGATCTGTCAGCAAGGGATGTCATTCTGTCGGTATTTGTCACACCAGATCTTACTTGATCATCCTTGCAAGAAAAATCCCCATCCCGAGCCGGGGTTTCATCTGATATAGGATTATTTCTGTGGTGGAGTACAGCAACTGCAACATGATAGTCCATCGAGATCTTAAGCCTGAGAAGTGAGGACCTGCTTTTGGATTCAAAATACAATGTGAAAATTGCTGATTTTGGCTTGGGCGATATCATGCGTGATAAAAACAAGTTGTGGAATCCCGAACTGTGCTGCCCCCGAGGTATTGCAGAACACACTAAATCTTGGTATTTCTCATAGTTTAATGAGACTGCAACATGATTTAAGGTCCAGTTTGGTTTAAATACCAAAGACTTATGTTATATGTATTTGCTTAGTAGGTCATATACGGAAAATTATATGCTGGGCCTGAGGTAGATGTCTGGAGCTATGGTGTTATTTAGTATGCCCTTCTATGTGGTACTTGCCCTAAATTGTTCAAGAACATAAAGGTAAAATCCTACTCAACTTAACTAGTTTGTATCAGTAAACCAGGATGTATATAGTGTCAAATGCTTGATTCTGTAGAGCCCAAGCTACCATTATTGGTTTTACCTTGAACAAACTGTCAGTCGTTGATGTTGAATAGTGCGTGTCCTACCTGGTTGTTTTGTTCCCATGGTATGCAAATAGTAAGATAGATGCAGCTAATATAAACTTCTGCTTTATGGTTTTGTTACTCTAATGCTATCTTATAGTAATCTATTTAGTCAATAATACAATCTTTTTAAGCCTAGAGATTAAAGTCTTATGCCTTTTGCTTCGCTTGGTCCTGTACTTCAGGGTGGAAATGATACGTCACCAAGTAATTTATCAGCTGGAGAAACGGATTTGATCCAGAGGATGCAGAGGATGCTTGTGGTTGATCCCGTGAAGTGAATGACCATTCCTGAGAGCAGCATCCATGGTTCCATACTCATCTTCCACGCTATAAGCTATTTAGTTATTCCTCCACCAGACACAATGCAACAGGCAAAGAAGGTAATTGTATACGATAGATTGATATTTTATGGTCTAACATATAATTATGGTGTGCTTTTTGTTCCTGTGTAACAAGTACATGAGTGATGAGTCTGGTTTGTCAGCAAAAGGGTTTTTGTGATGAGTCTGGTTGGCATTGTGTCAGCAAAAGGGTTTTTACATTGGCTTATTACTGCCTTAGTTTAAAGTATTATCAGTCATATATGTCGAGCACATTTTGAGATGTCTTATACTAATTTACTAGATCATCCCAAAGATAAAAAGAAATAAAGAATACTGGTCTATGTGGCCAACTTTGTTCTTTTTGTGCTGAGATAATTTTTTGAAGTTTTAGAAACAGGTTAGCATCTGAATTTCTAATCAGTCCCAATATTTCTATACACCGTAAACATATACACATATTGAGAACTTGACTTTCCATGCTCGAGAGTTCAGAATAAAAAAAAGTTGTAAAAATGTCGATAAAACCAGCAGACAACTGACGATTCTACACTTTGAATTTCCTCGATGCATCCAAATTTACATAAGGGATTTAGTACGGTTCTTTTCTTTCAGTTAATCAGACATTCAAATTTTCCAGCAGATGCTGCTTCTAAGCAAAATGTGATACAGAAATAGAAGTTACATACATCTGTATGGTCTTGGACTTGGAGGGGCACCAAGCATTTTCGGTCTTGGACTCTTGTGGAAAGATTGGATCTGACATTTTCGTCAGAAAACGCGAAAGTCTCCTCCTTTGTGCGTTGGCCTACGTCCTTAGTCAAGGCCGCCGCAATTTGCACATGCAGTTTTGTGGAGAACATCCATATAAGGCAGTATCATTGGACGGTGGTCAAGTTGTTGCTTACATCAACACGCATGCTGCACGCAGGAATTTACTGGAAAAGTAAGATAAGAAAACAGACAGATTTGTTTTCTCTTTTAAAAGTTTGATTACCAACCTTAATTAGTTCTCTCTGTCAATCTTTTTTTTTCTCGGTTGAGTTGGACTTTCAGGGGTTTGTTAGTTATACCATTTTACTTCTCAACTACGGCTATGATGTGGTCGTGGCCCCTTGTATTTTTGTCACACCTATTTCTCACTTAGACTTTCAGCTTATTGGATTTTGAGTACCTTCTTCTGGATTTCTTATCTACCTCCAAAAATAAAAATCTAAAATTGAATACTCTTTAACAACTTTGGCATTGACAATAATGACTGCTTGAAATTTGAACTTTGGAGTATCATTTCCTTTGTTCTTTTGTTTATACAGAATTTCCAGGGTGACATTGCAAAGTTGAACCAATGGCTTGTCAATTAAGTTTTAGTTAATAAGTCTAGTAATTGCCATCTTTCTTCAGCATGCCGATGGCACCTACGTAGTCATGCTCACTTGACTTTACAAGATTCTTATGTTGCAGCTCTGGAGAGACTACCACACTTCTAATTAAAATATGATCAAAGGGGTAAAAGTCCGGTGAGAAAAGAACATTTTCAACTACTTAAACAAAAAAAAGTTCTAAAGTCAAATAAAGTTTAAATTCCCCCCGGTGGTAGCTAGACATTTCTCCCTGGCTGTTAGATCTTTAACTTTTCTGTTCCATTGGTCCCTTTTAGTAAACGTAAGATCAGATTTTCATTTAATAATTACCATCCCCACCTTATTTAAATGTGCCATTTTGTTTGGAATAACCACTGGACTTGGATTATTTTAGTTTTAGACTTTTAGTAATGTTTTCTTAGCCTTGTAGCTTACTGTTTAAGCGAACATGACCAACCACACATTCATACTTTAGGTCTGAATTAGCCAAGTATGAATGTGTTCAATTTCCAGAAAGGAAGAGTTTAACACTGTACACAAATCGTAAGTGCAGGGCAACCTTTCATTGACTATAGCGGAAAAGTGAAATCACCTAATTCTGTAGATTCATGTACACATATATTGCGTATAATACCCTCTCTTTTTTTATAAATAAGTAATTTTTTCATTAATGGGATTTCAAAATTATAATGAGTTTAAGATCGAAAATAAAAGAATACAAAATAACAAGAACATATCGTAAGAGTACAATACCAAGAAATCCGACAAGAGAAAGAGAAGGATTACCGGAGTAAGACAAATACAAGTATGAATAAGATCCGATTAAATCGGAAGAATGATGGTTTTTCTCGGAATTAAATTCCAACCATTTAGTTTGTTTTTCTTCTTTAGAAAGAAATGCTCCCAAAGTAGGAGTGATTTGCTCAAATCTCTTATAGCTAGTGATAAAGCTTTCGTCGTAAAAAAGACCACCTATGAAGATTCCGTCGCCGGATAAGTTGATGACGAAGATTCCGTCGCCGGAGACAACCAAGATGAAGATTTCGTCGTTGGAGAGCGTGGAGAGCATCACTATTGATCTTAAAACCCAACCCAATAACCAAGAATCGCCATTAAAGCGAAGATAAACCTCAAAAGAGTAGATAAAACCACCAAAATGGTGTAGATAAGTAGAAAACATAATAAAAACCAAACTAATCTACTAACTAACCTAGAAAGCAAGGAAAAATGAAGAAATCTGTTCAGATCTAGTCCAAAAATGGACTATATCTGAGCAGAGAAGGGTTGATTTTGATGGTTTTGCTGGAAAAGAAGAAGGAGTGAGAGAGGAGGGAGGAAATATTGCGTATAATACCTGATGATCCTAATCTATGTACACTTCCATGCAAATTAGACAAGTAAACCTCCAAAAAAGAATAGCGAGGGTTCTCAATCTTACAATGTGTTCATGCATGATAGAATCCCAAATATCTAGTATACTATAAGCTCAAATAAGTTGACTAAATACATACATGAATCATTGATCAAATTTGACAAAATACACCCGCTTTTACGTAACTTTTTTTTTTTTTTTTGGCAAATCTTGAAAAGGGTTTATTTATCAAACGTGAAAATCAAACGGATACTAAGGGAAGACATAGTTTATACTATCCCAATTTCAAAAAAATAGGTTTTATATGAAACAAACATATCTTTCTGAAGGCAAGGCATCTCTATCTTTTTTTTGGCGAAGGCATTTAAATGGATCAATAAAAACTTATATGAGTAGTAAAAGACAATCGAGTGGATCATTGCAGACAGCTAATATTCCCCTAATAATCTTATAATGCCGGCCCGGGCACTATGTGCATATCTAGACTAAGATTGTTGTACTTCATTTGAGTATCTATCAGCAACAGAAAGAAAAGTAATAGTAGTAGTTGATTAATGCAATTTGCTAATTAAACAATTGTTCCGGCTTACAATAACACTCAGATTCTAGCAAGTGTCGGTCAGTGAGGCTATTCAGGTTTTAATAATATACTCGAACAGGAAAATCTTTGATATGAATTCCACTTGTAATCCAGGAGCTAATTTTCTCTCTTTCCCTCTAGTACCTACTCTGTTGGGGATCGTAAAGTAACAAGAAAAATGAACATCTTAAAATACAAAGTGAATTAGCATCGGCTGATTGTGCCTAACAAGACATTGTTACAACTCAACATGGTCAAACAGAAATTAATTGATAACTCTAAATTATTACACAAACAAATCATATTTTTTTATCAGCAAATATTATTAGTCAATGATGATTATGTACTACAATCCCACACAGTTTCTTGAGGTAGTAACTCCTCCATCCACAACCAAATTATGACCACTTACATATCTTGATTCATCACTAGCAAGAAACAAAGCAGCCTCAGCAATATCTCTTGATTTAAGGGTTGGTCCTTGAAGATTTGCTAAACCTCGTACAAACTCTTCTGTTTTCTCAACTTCTTTATCAGAAGGTCCTCCAAAATCCATACAATCTTCTTCATCATCATCATCAACCTTCCTCCATGCATTAACAAGCATTGAAGTTGCAACACCAAATGGAGAAATGCAGTTAACTCTAATTCCATACCTTCCTAATTCGCAAGCCGTATTCTTTGTAAGTCCGACGATAGCATGTTTCGAAGCCGTATATCCGTGAGGTCCAAGCCCTCCCATGACTCCGGCTACACTGGCTGTAGAGATGATACATCCGGTTCCTCTCGGTATCATAACTCGTGCAGCGTGTTTCATACCTAATGCAGTTCCTCGGACATTAACACGCATAACTGAGTCGAACTCATCAGCATCAAAGTTCAAAATGCTTTTCCGTTTCGATTGGTTTCCGAGAATACCAGCGTTGTTAAAATGTATATCCAGTCGCCCGTAATGTGCTATCGTTGAATCGATCAGGTTCTCGATATCTTCTTCTCTGGTAACATCACAATGTACAAATGTAGCTGAGGGAGCTAATGAATTTGCAAGTAAATTTCCAGTAGCATCTTCAACATCGGCTATGACTACTTTTGCACCTTGTCTTACAAAGAGTCTTACAGTTGCTTCCCCAATCCCCCTCGCACCACCGGTGATGATCGCAACTTTTCCTTCCAACCTGAAGAAACATCAAATTCAATTAACAAAATTGTACCATTTGCTAATCAAATGACATGATGAAATTGCATACAAATGCAGAGTATAGAGAAAAGAGTTTCAGAATAAGAAATGTGTGTATACCTTCTTGGTGCAGGGGAGTTCATAACATGGTTCATTCCTGATCCTTGAATGGATGCTGCTACATTCTCATGAGTCATTACTGGTGCAGGCATGATTTATTTGCTTATTGGATAATTCACCACGCTCAATGAGAGAGAGGGTGGAGAGAGAAGAAGAGAGAGAGATGGGAGACTTGAAATATGTTGGAATGAGATGCGTAGAGAAGAAGAGGGAGAATTTATAGGGCATGAGAAATGAATGAGAAAAGAAGAAGAAGAGGTAACTTTCTTAGTAATGTCCCTCACCCTAAGCGTCGCTTGTCCCTCAAGCACATGTTTTCCTCTTTCTCTTCTTCTCTTTTCTACACTTTCTATCTTAAGTCTACCATAGTACCCGTATTTTCTACTTTCTTTGAATTAAACCCCTTGCCATCGGACTTGGGCGACTCAAATGATGTCTACAGAATACACAAACTGGGTTTGACGGCACAACTAATTAAAATCTAGGGCTTTTTGATAAAGTACCCCTATTTTTCACATTACACTAAAAAAGTGCCTCCGTTTTTTAGAAATTTGTTAAAGTACCCCGTTTTATTCAAAAGGCAAATTCCATCCAGTTAAGTGCTAGGTGGCCGTTATCTTTCCAATTAAAAGTCCTATTTTTATCTGAACTATATCTCCTTGGTGGGGAGGGTAAATGATCCGATGATCCTGAAAACGGTGTAACGATCCTAAACCGGGCTCGATGAACTTGAATGCGTTGTCACGATCCTGAACCGGGTCGACGAGCCTAAAAAAATGTTGTAGAAGGTCGATTTTCCTCCAACCAAAAACCCCAAAACACTTGAAATGAGATGAACCCTTTTTGGGAAATGATGTAACGAACCTAAAAGCAGTGTACCAATCCTGAACCGGACTCGACGAACCTGAAAAATGATGTAGAAAATCAATGTGGCAATAAGTAAAGGGCAAATATGTAAAGTAAATTAGTTTTTAACTAACACTAGATGGAAAAACTAACGTGAGGGTACTTTAACAAATTTCAAAATAACGGGGGAATTTTTTTTTTGGGTTCCTAAGAGAGGGGTACTTTATCAAAATTCTCTAAAATCTATAATACTGTTCCGTTTCTGGAAAAGAGTTATTATCATTTTTGGGCTATTTTTGGGCTAAAACACAAAAGTGATAGTATCTCTTTTCTAGAAATGGAGGTAGTATTTTTTTCTTCAAACAATGCAAAGTATCCGGAAAGAATGGGTCTTTCACTCTTCAGTTTTACCTAGTACAGTAAAAACTCCATATATTAATAAACTCTATATATTAATAAAAAATCATGATCCCAACTTGGGCCAGTTATAAATAGTAATAAACTCGACATTTTAATATTAATAAATTTTTCTAGTCTCACCATAAGGAATTTACCTCCATATATTAATATAATAGATATAATCGGAAAATTATAGATCTTGTTACATTAAAATTTAAGATAAAGAAAAATATGTATCCATAGTTGTTTGAGAAAATGATGTAATTTTTTGGATTGTTATCGCATCTTCTGATTTGCATATGCGTAAGACCTCGTTACTATGTGCACCTTCTTGTTGAAGCCAAAATATTTCCAAGTTATGGAGCATGTTTAAAGCTTCTTGTCAAGCAATTTTTTTTGGTATACCTCCCTATATTAATAAACTCCATATATTAATAATTTTGTGAAGTCTCAAGGCTATTAATATATGGAGTTTTTACTGTACTATATTATGGATAATGGGGATGATGCAAAGACATACAAACAAAAAGAAGGAGATAAATGAAATTATTGGGAAAAAAATTAGTAAAAAAAAAAGAGAGTAAAATATGTGCAAGAACTTAATTAAAGTGAAAGAAACCCAATATTCCTTATTCATTATGTCCTCACCCATGGCGTATCCAGTACACAGTTAGCAGAATCGGGGACTGCCTACACAGATTTAACTCCTTTAAGTTCAGGTTCGTCAAAAAGGAGGCCAATAATGTGGCTCACTCCTTAGCTGCTCACGCAGTTTCAACCCACACTTTAGATGTGTGGTTATTTCCCCCTCCCTCTTGCTTCTCTCATTCAGAGTGAAGCTTCTCCTTATCTGTAGGTTTTTGGTGTCTTTTTTTCTTTTCTTTTTCTTTTTGTCTCTCCCTTCAAAAAAAAAACAAACAGACAAGATAGGCATGCAAATAACTGAATAAGCATGCGTAATAGGGAGTAAGTCAGCACCCATGTCATTTTCGAGTATATAAAGATAGTTGAAGAACCCGAATCTAAGATATAAATTGGGCGATTAAACAAACTATGCTGTATGAATAAGCTCGAAATTAGGAAATGATACCATTCCAAACTTCCATTCTGGACCTAGTAAATGTGGTACCATTAGTATAACTTCCAAACTTCCATTCTGGACCTAGTAATGTGGTAACATTAGTATAACAAGTTGTAGTAAATTTATGAGTTATTAAAGTGTGTAACTTTGCAGCTTATAATTGGTTCATGAATCTTCTCCAACTCTCTAATGGTAATGTACGATGGACCCTTTTTCTCTTTTTGCTTTTGGAAGGAGTAAAATGTTAAACATATGTTTATTTGAATAACCATTTATAAACTTTTTCTAATAGTAGTGAATGAATTATTTTCATAGCAGGCAAGCGAGCAATAAGTTGCGCCGCAAGTCCCTCAATTGGAATAACCATCTGTGTTTTTTTGATCTGACTCGTCTGGATTTGACTGGAATTATTGTACTTAGCTGGATCTAACTCAAAAATATGAGCCACGAAAATTCCAAACGTATCTGAATCAGGAATTAGATTGAGTTGGTCGCAAGTCAGATCTGACTCAAAATAATAATAAAAAAAAAACTGTTTGATATCAAACTCGTGCAGAGTCAAGAACCAATTCAAATCCAGACAAAGAATCAGCAAAAAACAAACACCGTGTCAGATTGATTGATTTGAGACTCAAGACTTTAACTGTTTGGTTCTTACATAGGTATTAACAAACACCATGTAAGATTGATTGATTTGAGACTCCCATAGGTAAAGAATTTGGTATCGACGAGTTACGAACTCATGTCACTGGTATCATCACCCAATGACTTTACCACTGTACTATAATGATACCAACAAAAATAAAAATTATATGTATCTTTGTGTTGGGTTGGGATGATTAGGAATAAACGAAATATTTCCGTCATCCGTATCCAAATATCCAATGATACCAGGAAGTTAGGAACTTCAAATCTTATAGACAATTATTATACCGGTGTACGTATCTGTGACATATTGTACACGCAAGATGAGCAAAAACTAAACATTAAAACCCCACTCTATCAACATATTTAATGTTCATTTTGCAAATTTATCTGTGGAGTACTATTTTTCTAGTTTTTGCGAAGTACCTTATAATTTCTGGATTCGTCAAAAACACTCGTGCCCTCAGCTGTGTGCTTTAGCGATGCTTTCGAGTCCCAAATGTCACTCTTTTGTGCTGTTAGACACTATTGATACCTGGTCTCACCTCGTTGATGCCATTATTCGTTGGGGCGTTTCCATGAAGAATCGAAGGGAAGCCGACCCGTATCTACAATAGGTTTCGTGCTTACCAGCCTTGCAGGTGAAAGCAAAATAGTAGATAATAAAATATAAGGGAATGTGGGCTCATCACCCCTAGAACTGCCTTCTTTTCAAAGGTAGAAAGTCTTATAACTGCTCTTTCTTTTCGACTACGAATGTAGCTGTAGCATTCCCATCCCAACTTATTATACTCCGGGTTGCTCCAATCCCTTTCTTCTATCATTCAAATTTTAAGGCTTTGCTTTGTTCATATTCAGCATGGAGTTATTATGCACAAAAAATAGTAAAAAAATTCCGTAACTTACTTTTTGCCTATAAAGGAAAAGGAAAAATGAGGGGTAAGTATCAATTTTGGACATCTCTACACGACTAAAATGACCAGACAACCAACTTGTCAGGAGACCCAGACCTACAAAATAGGGCCTAATGCTTGAGCATTAACAACATAAAATATGCGCTCCCTAGAATCAATTATGAAACATAATCCAATATCTTATGCCAACGTAATCTTCAACCCTTAAATCTTGCCTACCTAATTTCGAAACAAGCTGGAAATAACTAGCTAGGTTATAGGGCAATCTTATTCTAATCTACCAGTAATCTTGCCCGATTGGAATTATTATTAGTCACTGGATCGTAGGGGAAAATGTACTTTAGTACACCAAAAATCTAACTTGATATCTGTGTCTAGTTTCAGGATCACGAAAACCTATCAGCCAGCTGTTTTTTGAACTTCAAATGCTGACTTAAATTTTGATCCTAATTTTGTTCGGAAGTTACAAGAATTTCAAATCCAACCATGACTTCAGTCATTCTGCATTCCTCTTTTCCTCTTTTACAAATTACTTAGACGCAATCTTCAGGCACTTTTCCAAGTCATTGTTCACACTGGTACATTATATGCTTTGCTCGATCTATTCTCCTTTGGAAAATGCCCCATTTCTATTATGACCAAGAAATCGGTTGCCAGGTTACGTTATATTCTTTCACATTTGAACTCTCCATCGACAGCAACTTCCATTTTGGAATCCGTGTTAAGAAAAAACAATTTGCAGTATTATATTTATGGTACTTGGTAGCAGGCTAGATTGCATTGCATAATTCAGACCCTGGCAGCTGGCTAGACTACGCTAGGTTGCATATCTCTGGGCTCGGTAGCTGGCTAGATTGCGTATCTTAGGCCTAACATGGTTAGCTAGATCATGGTATCTATGATAAATTGGCGTAACATGGTTAGATTATACTGTATATTCGGATCTATCATAGATACGTACGACCTCAAAAATCTTGTGAAGAATAAGTGTTTTGATGATCATCATCAGAACTAGTACCATAAAAGAAAAAGACATTGATGTTTCATTATAGTTTCCTGTCCCAGACTGTAGCTATAGGAAACAATATTATCCTACTACAGTACCACTTTCGGTCGATACCGTGTCAACTTGACAATCAAATTTTCGCCAGCCTGCTATATTATCATTTTTCGTACATGGATGATGGATACGAAAAGATTGTTCCAGATTCCTGATCTAAACTAGCTTTAATGGGTCTAAAGTACAATATGAAAATATCAAAGCAACCTCTTTAATTATTCTTATTGTAGATAAATTTCAAATTGGTTCTTTAATTTATGTACAAATGTTGAAGAACTTAACAAGTGTGATAGGCAGGCCGCAGGGAATATGGGTACCACATTGCTCTTTTAAATGGCAACAGCTCGATTAAAGTACACATTAGTGTAATCTTTCTAAAACGACTTTGTTTATTAGCTTTGCCATATAAGCTTATTTGTATGAATGAGAAAAGTTCATGTATCGATGTAAAATTGATCTATGCAAAGAATAGCTAGATTGGTCCCCGGTCATACATGTAAGATTAATTAGTTGGCCAAGAGGTTCCCTTAATAAGTGGATGCTTTGACAACTTTCTATTGACAATAAGTTAATACTAACCAACACGTGATTTATATGACAAAGAATCAAGAGCTATTATTTTAGTTGCAGAAAATTAAAAGGTTTTCCTACATCTTGGACGCGTAAAAAGAAATGCAGTCATTTTCTAAATCGTTTGTTCTTTATCCTCGGAAAAGATCAAAAATAGATCGAAAAAGATTCGTGAAGTCACAGGACGTAAACAAAGGGAACCACCAAAGTTATACGGGACTGGACCCTAAGACCAGCTCTATAAGGAGACGTTAATAGGTTCCTTGTAGAGCCACCAAGAGGCTCTTTATTCTAAAATCAGTAGTAAGACTACATTTTCACTTTTTCGAGGACTTGCGACACCTTAAATTTAATCGGAAAATAGGTCATACGCCCAAAACTCATAAAACCAGGTAGCAGTGAATTGTGGACTGCAAAACTACCAAAAACTCATAAAGCTTGGTAGCAGTGGATTGCAAAACTATGTGTTTGGGTGAAAAAGACATTAAAAAAAAACGGAATACCCGTACAGTTTTTATCCTTTTCAACTTCAGTCATATCGTTCTCTTTCCAAACCCATATCTTTTCCACCACCATCGTCGACAGTATCCTTTTCATCTTCTTTTCTCTAGAGAAAAACAACCACCATCATCACCAACATCTTCTTCTTCTTCTTCTCCATCATCAATGTCAACACCAAGACCACCCTCAAAACTGACCTAAATCTGTTTTTTCAGATGCCCTAATTTTCAATTCAACTATTCCGTAAAGATCAAAGAGATTGTATATTTCATCAATTTCACAAGATGAACATCGAAGGACCTAGAACTCGTAAGCTCCTAACCCTAATTTTTAATTTTTGATTGCTGAATTAGGAAATGGAACATTAGGTTATCAATTAGGTATCTATTTTGAAATTATCTTTTTGAATTGGGTATCTATTTTGAAATGAAACTTTGGGTGTATCAATTGGTTGAATTATTTTTGTTTGAATTGATATTTGAACAGGAACACTTTTCTGGTAATACTACATGATTAAATTGAACTTGGTTATGTAACATACTGTATTCAGTGAGCAATAAATTGTGAAGCTCTGCGAATCGGGAGAAAAAAGCGATTCAACTCACTCATCGTCAAAAATCAAAACCTTACCATCTGTAACCCTAATACCCAATCAAACTATTATGATTGTTCAAATTCTTATCAGCTAAACCTCATATCCACCGGCCCTTTCACGATGTAGTCGATTAACTTCGAGGTGGTCTGATTAAATGTTGGTGTTTTCCCTAAACCTAATTTTATGATGCTGCTGATTTAACCCAAACTTGTTCGTGCTGTGGTATCTTCAATGGAGCTATCTTTCGATTGATTACCATATGATATATTTTGAAGAATTGATTTGATGGATTTTCTACCTGGATCTGATTTTCTCTCAACAGTAACTCTGGTTGCGCCCCTTGCAGAACAATTTCATCATGAGCTTTCACCTTTCTCTTCTCTGTTGAGACAGCGGGTCCTCAATACAGCTGGTCTTCTCTACAAGTTCCAAGGAGCACTGTTCATCCCCTGATGTATTTCTGTCTTCTCATAATCAATTTTATATACCCCTTTCAGATGAGGATTTTGAAGTGGCAATAGGAGATTAAAACAGGTAATTCTGAGCCTTATTTTTTAGCTGTAACCAATATCAATTCATCAAATACAGCCCCATGTTTTCTGCAAAACCTAATTATCACAGAACCAAAATTTTCATTCTTTTATTTTCATTTAAAAACAAGTTTCTCTCTGTTCAATTCACATATAAATACTGCTCAAACAAACCTCTTTTTCCTTCAACCCTCTCTCTTGTTTCTCCCTAGTTCCTTGCCTGTGTTGTTCCTGCTCTGGTTTATTGTTCTGTTTACCCCTGTGTTGTTATCTCTATGTCTAGCTGTGTGTTTAGAGATGTTTCTTACAATAGTTTCTTGGTAATCATGCTAGGAATGCTTCTTTTCCTGTTAGGCAATGACAAGATCAATTGGTTGGTTTCTTTTTAACAAAAATGAACAAAAATTCCTTTCATTTGAGAAATGCTTTAAAAATATAGATAGAAGCTGCTTGGTGAGATTTCTGTTAGCAAGCTTGGTAGGGGCTTTTATCTGATTAGGTTTGAATCCAGTCTTGAAATGTTTAATGTTCTTAGGAAAGGAACTAGGGTGATTTATGGAGATACCTTTTTATTTCAACCTTGTAACTTTTCCGTGCTTCCTGAAAAATTTGAAATCATCTCTGAGATATTTTAGATAACTCTTCATAAACTTTACCCTGAGAAGAACAGAATCATTAATGTCATGAAGAACACTCAGGTTTTTGGAGAACTAATAGCTTATGATGATCCTATTCACCACTACAATGGTTACAGCTCCATGAAAATAAGGCTCAGAATGGATATTTCTCAACCACTGCCATTTGGTACTTATGCCCCTAATGATAGATTGAGTGTTAACTTGATTGACTTTGTTTATCAAGAGATTCCCAGATTGTTTTGCAGCTTCTGTCACAGACTTGGACATGAACACCAAGACTGCATTGATGTAATTTTTCTCAACAAATAACATATGCTGCCTCAAGCTCCTTCACCAGCTCCTCTTCAGCCCAATCTTCATGCTCTTGGACCTTTCGTTGAACCAGAATATGATGATGATTAGTATGAAGATATGATTCACAATGTGGATTTTGAAGATCATGATCCTAAGTGGAGTGACTTGGGTTCAAACCCTTTTGGCTCCCCTGCATCCTCTGATCAAAACAAGTCTGCTATCTCATTCTTCGATGGAGAGGGGTACCAGCAAGAAGGTTTTCACTTTGATTCATCCTCGGACTCTGCAAGAACCATCTCTGAGGCTTGGCTAGTTGAAGCAAACAACATATTTGAAGATCCAGTCAATGAGTTTATGCCTCTACCACCATCTCAACCAGCTGAACTGCAGCAGCCTTTCAGTCCTTCCATTTTCCTAGTATCAGACATTGAAGAATCAGAGCTAATATCAGATACTGACCTTCGAAGCCCAGCCATAAAGAGACTCAACCCTGAGCAGCAATCCTACCTTCATAGTGCTGACATTGGTTCTTCATCAGGCCCAGAGTCTTCAAGAATAGTCACTGCTGAAGACCATGATCAGTGGACTAACATCTATCAGCTGGCTAAAAGGTCCAAGCCTGACACTATGGATCAAACAATAACTACACCATCTATCAGTTCCATCATCTGCACCTTCAACACTGCCTCTATTGGAGAAAGATCTACACAGCCTACCACTTATGCTTCACCTGCAGCCACTAAATAATGACAACACCAACAACTTGTCATGATCATACGCATCCAAAGCAAAAAAGACACATTTAAGGGCCGATGGATATCACAAATTTTTTGGTTCACTCTGTTAATATTTCATCTATGTATGTATAAATATGCTTGCTAGTTATCTCAGGCCTTTTCCTCATTGCAAGCCCACTTACACCTTTTTCTCTCCTTCCCCCTAGTCTTCCCACTCTTCCCTCCTTCAGCGAAGCCCATTTAAACTAGTAAACATAAACTCACAATGACTATTCTAGCTTGGAATTGTCAAGGCATTAACCTCCCATCATCTATTCAACATTTAAAAGGGTTGGTTTCCCTACACAAACCTAGCATACTATTTCTCTCAGAAACTTTAGCTAACGAACAACACATGAGAAGATTATCACAAACCCTGCAATTCATACCAAAAATATGAAGACGAGGCGGACTATGCTTAATGTGGGAAGACAACCTAAATATCCAAATAGTACTCCACTCTCAAAACTACATCCATACAAAAGTTACGCCACCACCTCCAGACCAACCATGGTACTGCACGGGTATCTATAGCCCACAACACCCCCGATACAAGGAAAATCCTTTGGCAAGAATTTCCAACAATCTTTAACAACGTCAATCCATCCATACCTTGGCTTTTACTAGGAGATTTCAATGACGTCCTAGATCAATCAGGAAAAAAAGGAGGAAGACAAGTAACATATGCTCAATCTCAACCTCTACTCAATCTGATGGATCAGATGGGTTTTATTGATTTGGGATTCCGAGGAGACCCCTACACCTGGACAAACAACCAAATGGGACAAGGCAACATTCTAGAAAGATTAGATAGAGCTCTAGCAACCCAACATTGGAGAACGACAAATCCACATGCAGTGGTTACTCATCTTCCAAGAATAGCATCGGATCACACACCAATACTATTACAAGAGAAAGCAATGGATTGGTAGGGAACAAAAAATTACAAATTTGAGCACCTATGGCTCTCTCATCCCCAACTCAGGCAAGTAGTTGAATCGGCTTGGGAGCAATAACAAGATAATGAACCTGCTCTCGATCTCCAACTCAAACTCATAACAACCGGACAAACTCTCTTGGAATGGAACAAAGTAACTTTTGATCACCTACCAACTATGATCAAGAAATCGACAACCAACATAAAGCACGCTCAACATCAATGTGCAACCCAATCCGACTCCAATTTGGAATATTGGCTGCATCAAGAGAAACAGCTACGAATGGACCATGTAGAACAATTACAATGTCATGCGACATACTGGCAACAAAGATCTAAAATTCAATGGCTATATGAAAAGACGAGGGTACCCAAATATACCTCAATCTAAAACTTTTCCACCTATAAGTCCTCTTACCGAAAGTGATTGTCTATGGACTGAGTCGAGACAATACAACGAATCGGTATTCACACTTTGTGTGATCGTCTATGGATACGAGATCGAGACAATACAACAATCAAAGTGTTATTACTTGATAATAGGTTCGGACTTAACCAAACTCTATAGGATCACTATCAAGTAATACGGAGTTAACGTTTGTGTAATTTACTTTAAATTATAATAACAACAATTATAATTGCGGAAAATAAAAGTAAATGACATAGCAAGATTTTGTTAACGAGGAAACCGCAAATGCAGATAAAACCCGGGACCTAGTCCAGATTTGAATACTCTCAGAATTAAGCCGCTATACAAAATCAACCTAATTTCGGATAGTTGAGACCAAGCAACTAAACCTATAGTTCACCTAGTTTCTTCAGTATCCATACGCTTCCGACATTCAATAAGTGCACGCACTGGACAATTCCTTTGGTTCATATTCCAAACAGTAAAGGAACAACAAATCTGTTCGGTATCAACTCTATTCAATCCAGTGATATGAGTTAGACAAAGGCTCTTATGTTTAATCCAATAAACTCCTTTGTCGGGTTTAGATATATCTAACAAACAACTAAACAAGTTGTCGAGTTTAGATTATGCAATCAATAATAGGATCTATCCAGATACTAAATACTGATGCTGATCTACGCAACTAATCAATCAAATCTACCAAAAGGTAAACCGATTATAGTTGGATCCCAGACGATCAAGTTTTGTGCACACCAAAGATTATGAACCCAAATCAGAAATCTTCTTCGTCTTCAAATCTTATTAAATCTTCAATAAACACCTGCACACAACAACTTGAATCTCTTGTGATCAATCACGCACAGAACGGAGTCTGTTAACAATGGATTATCACAAAACGTCTTTAGATCTACAAACAGTTCTAAAGATCCCGTCGACACTTCGATCTAGTTTGAGTGAATCTTATATCAGAAGAGAAAATTCTCAAGAATAAACAAACTAGGTGCAATCAAAGTTCAACAACCGTTAGTCAATCAAATCAAATTGAAAATTAATAATACTGCAATTATCTAGTTTCCCACCAACGGTACTCGTAGAGCTTCTTGATCCCACAGAAGTCTTTAAACGAGCGGTCGTAAGAGATTTCACCTAATTAGGGTACTATCCTCTCCGAATAGACGGCTCCACCAGTAACAGCACAACAAGATAGTTTTGCTGGATCTTAGGATAGTTTACATGAAATGCAAACTTGGGTATTTATAGACCAAGGAAGTTTGGACACCAAGGAATTTCCAAAACCGAAATATTCTTAAGATATGCAATATTCCCAAATCGATTTTCATAATTCCTAGAAATGCTCTGTCCAAAAATAACCGAAATCCTACTAGAAAATCTCCAATTAGTAAATGCACATTACCAATTTTTATTTTCCAGAGATATGCATTTTAATTGCTGGTAATTAAAAGCATTTAGAAATGAACAACCTTAATTAAAAGATTCTCAACTTATTTCGGTCTGGGGTCTCCTTTAGCTATTAAGGAATATCTTTGAACAATAAAAAAATAAGAGTTACTGAACATGTTCAAAGTATGTCGACATCTTAATTCTTTGTAAATCCTCTTTCATATTTACAATCTTGGAACCGATTATACCACACTTCCAAACAAGTTTAGAACTGGTTCATCTGATTTCCAAGAATTATGTGATTGATCAAATTAACACACTAATCATGGGTTTACGGTTCTACCAAACACAAGGATCGGTTCTACCTTAATATGGTTACTTGGACCGGTTACATCAGTTACCAAATTGGTCACATCAATTACCAGGATCGGTTACCATATTCTCATGGTATTACTTGTGATCGATCACACCAGTTACCAGGATCGGTTACACCAATTACCAGGACAGGTTACACCAATTACAAGGATCAATTACTACTCTTTTGTGATTGGTCACACCAATTACTAGGATCGGTCACACCAATTACTAGGACAGGTTACACCAATTACAAATATCGATCATACCATCTTAGGTGATTACTTAGTATCGGTTACACTAATAAAAGTCATACCAATACATAAGTCAGGCATTGTGACTAGTTTTACCAAGATACATAACAAGTTATGATCGGTTATACTAACTCACACATATTGGTAATCCAAAGATATGCAATGAATAGCAATACCAATAAGCCTAGCGATTTCCCTTTCGATTCACAAAACAAGTTCATGAATGTACTTCCTTTAAACAAATGTAAACATTGTTTCCTAGGACGAAATCTTCACCCATACCCATACACATAATCACAATAGCATTCATACGATTATGTCAATGTCTTATATACAAAGTTCAAAAGATAAGCGTTATACTTCGTATTCTAATTCCTTAACACTATGTCTACTAGAGTATAATCATTCACAGCTTCGCAGTTATGTTTTCAATATAGCACGACTTGAAAGATATGTTGGGAGTGAAAAAATTTAAGTTAAAATATTATTAACCTCAAGAGGAAGGATGATGTCGTCGATGTAGCTTGTTACTTCTTCACATTCTTCAAGTCTTCGAGTAATACTTGTATGTCTCATTACCTAATCTTTCTAGCCTAACCTATACGAAGTTGTCTCTAGTACATAATCAAGCGACTCTTAAATTGAGTTTTGATTCACTAAAATATGACAACCAAACTTGACATACAACCTCTTGGTGGGTTCAACCGATCTATGCTCTAACACTACAATCAGGCGATCTCAACACAACTTTTTTTCACACTAAAGCTACCATTCACAGAGCCTGTAACAATATACAACAACTACAAGACCCACAAAACAATTAGATTAACAAAAAAAAAAGACGTTGCTCAACTCATTCTAGATCACTATACTCAACAATATACGATGCCGCCTATAGTGATAAATGAAGATCTCTTTACAAACATCAGACCAAGATTAACTCCCAGACAGTCGGAACTACTTACGAAGCAAGTAACTACAACAGAAATCAAACAAGCCCTCTTCTCCATAAATTCTGAAAGCGCTCCAGGTCCAGATGGCTATACAAGTAAGATTTTCAAAGTTTTCTGGGAAACAACTCAACCCCAATTGATAGAAATGGTTCGAAGTTTTTTTGATAACTTAAATATGCATCCTCTCATGAATCAAACGAACATAACACTAATACCTAAAGTCGACCATCCTTCAAAACCATCACAGTACAGACCCATTGGGCTCTGCAACGTCACATATAAAATCATTTCAAAAAAATTAGTCAACCGAATTAGACCCCTTCTCCCCTTCTTAATAAGCCCTTACCAAAGTGTTTTTTTCCCACAAAGATCAATACACGATAATATAGCAATTGCCGGGGAACTCTTCCAGCATATTAGAACTTCGAACCTCACCAAAAACCCAAAAATAGCTCTCAAACTAGACATCCAGAAAGCCTATGATAGCTTAGATTCGGGATTTATCAAAACTTCATTTACAAAACTAGGATATCCACCAACCTTTATAGAATACATTATTCTATGCGTAACAACAGTTACATACTCGATCAACATAAATGGTACGCCCCATGGCTACATCATCCCAAGTAGAGGTATTAGACAAAGAGACCCACTATCTTCCTACATTTTTATTGAAAAGACGAGGGTACCCAAATATACCTCAATCTAAAACTTTTCCACATATAAGTCCTTTTCCGAAAGTGATTGTCTATGGACTGAGTCGAGACAATACAACTAATCGGTTCACACTTTGTGTGATCGTCTATGGATACGAGATCGAGACAATACAACAACGAAGTATGTTTACTTGATAATAGGTTCGGACTTAACCAAACTCTAGGGATTGTCTATCAAGTAAAATAGGAATTAACGTTTGTGCGATTTACTTTAAATTATAATAAACACAATTATAATTGCGGAAAATAAAAGTAAATGACACAACAAGATTTTGTTAATGAGGAAATCGCAAATGCAAAAAAAACCCGGGACCTAGTCCAGAATTGAATACTTTCATAATTAAGTCGCTATACAAAATCAAACCAACTTCGTATAGTTGAGACCAAGCAACTAAACCTATAGTTCACCTAGTTTCCTCAGTATCCCTGCGCCTCCAACTTGCAGTAAGTCACGCATTTGGAACAATTCCTTTGGTTCGTATTCCAAACAGTAAAGGAACAACAAATCTGTTCGGTAACAACTCTTTCCAAACAACGTGATATGAGTTTGACAAAGGCTCTTCCGTTTAACCAATAAACTCCTTTGTCGGGTCCTTAGATCAATCTCTCAACAACTACCGAAGTAATTGTTAAACAATGCAATTAATACTATTAATCACAAAGAAGTGTATTGATGCCGATCTACTCAACTAATCAATCCAATCTATCACAAAGATAAACTGATTATAGTTGGATCCCTTTCCAGCCGAAACAAGTATTGTGCACACCAAAGATTATGAACCCAAAAAGTCTTCTTGTCTTCAAATCTTCTTTGATCTTCAATCAGCACCTGCACACAATCAACTTGAATCTCTTGTGATCAATCACACACAGAACGGAGTCTGTTAACATTGGATTATCACAAGACGTCTTTAGATCTACAAACAGTCTAAAGATCCCCGTCGAAACTTCGATCTAGTTTGAGTGAATCTTATATCAGAAGAGAAGATTCTCAAGCATAAAAAAACTAGGTGCAATCAAAGTTCAACAACCGTTAGTTAACAAATCAATCGAAAACTAAAATAAACTGAAATTATCTAGTTTCCCACCAACGGTACTAATAGAGCTTCTCAATCCCAAAGAAGTCTTTAAACCGAGCGTCCGTAAGAGATTTCTCCTAATTTGGGTACTTTCCTCTCCCATAGGCGGCTCCACCAGTAACAACACAACTGCGGTAGTTTTGCTGGCTCTGAGGATTAATTTGCTAGAAATGCAAACTTCAATATTTATAGACAAGGAAGTTTGGACACCAAGGAATTTCCAAAACCGCATATTCTCAAAGATATACAATAAACACAAATTCGGTTTTCATAACTCCTGGAAATGCACTATCCAAATATTGACCGAAATCCCAATAGAAAAATCTATAATCAGTAAATGCACATTACTAATTATTATTTTCTAAAGATATGCATTTAATTGCTGGAAATTAAATAGCATATAAAAACTAAGAAACCTTAATTAAAAGATTCTCAATTTATTTCGATCATGGGATTTTCCTTTAGCTATTAAGGAATATCTTTGAACAATTAATGATAAGAGTTACTGCACATGTTCAAAGTATGTCGACATCTTTACTTTGCAAGTCCTTTTTCATACTTACAATCTTGGAAATGATTTGCCACACTTCCAAACGAATTTAGAAATTGTTCATCTGACTTCCAAGAACTATGTGATTGATTATCCTATCAAATCACCAATCATGGGTTTCACGGTTCTACCAAAACAAGTTTGGTTCTACCTCCATATGAGTACTGTGCATAGTCACGCTAGTTACCAAAACTCGGTTGACTAGGTACTAGGATCGGTTCCCCACATACTTATGGTAACTACTTGTATTTGGTGCACATGTCCATAGGATCGGTTCCCCCATCTTCTAAGAACTTCTTGCACATGTTCATAGGATCGGTTCCCCCATCTACTAAAAACGTGTTGCACCTCTTACTAGGATCGGTTCCCCAATGGCTAGATAAAAGTTGCTATTTACAAGGCATCGATCATACCATCTTGAGTGATTACTTAAGATCGGTTTCACTAATAAAAGTCATACCAATACATAAGTCAGGCCTTGTGAATAGTTTTACCAAGATACATAAACAAGTTTATGAGCGGTTATACTAAACACACATATTGGTAATTCAAAATAGATTTGCAATGAATAACAATACCAATAAGCCTAGCGATTTCCCTTTCGAATCACAAAACGAGTTTATGAACTTACTTCCTTTAAACGAATGTAAAACATTGTTTCCTAGGATGAAATCTTCACTCATACCCATACATAATCACAGTAGCATTCATATGATCATGTCGATGTCTTGTAAACAAAGTTTAATGGTTAAGCAATAAACCTCGTATTCCTTAATACTATGTCTAACTAGAATATCATACACAGCTTCGCAGTTATGTTTTCAATATGCACGACTTGAAAGATACGTTAGGGAATGAAACAGTTCAAGTCAAATATTACTAACCTCAAGAGGAAGGATGATGTTGCGTTGTAGCTCCATACTTCTTCACATTCTTCAAGTCTTCATGTAATACTTGTAAGTCTTATATCCTAACACTTTAAAGCTAACCTATACGAAGTTGACTCTAGTATATAATCAAGCGACTCTTTAAATGAGTTTTGATTCACTAAAATATGACAACCAAACTTGACATACCAACGCTTGGTGGGTTCAACCGAGCTATGCTCTAACATTTATCATATGTGCTGAAATCCTATCTATAAATCTAGGAAACCTTTAAAACCAAAAATTAGTTCAAGAACTTAACATATCAAAAAAAAGCACCACCAATTATTCATTTAATATATGAGGATGATTTATTGATCACATACAAAGCTTCAGACCAGAGTAACCAACACCTTAAAACCCTACTCCACTCCTATAACACTTCTGCAAGATAAGTAATCAATACTACCAAATCAGAAATCATCCATCACCCAAACCTAGACCCAACCAAGATAAACGATCTTTCGCAATTTTTCAATATGCCGGCTACATCAAAACCACCAACTTATCTGGGAGTCCAGTTCAAACATGGAAGTACATCCATTCAAACCTTCGCTCCCCTCCTACGGAGATTAGCCCGAAAAGCTAAAGGATGGATCACAGAATGCCTAAATCCAGCCGGAAGACTCACTCTAATCAAAACCTCCCTAATTCCAACCTCAAATCACATCATGCAAACATAAAACCTACCCACCAATATTCACAAACAAATAGATCGTATCACCAGAGATTTTTTCTGGGGACACGACTCAACAACTAAAAAACTACACCCTATAGGATGGGATAAAGTAACAAAACCATTATCAGAAGGAGGATTAGGAATAAGGAAGAGCAGTGATCATAATAAAGCACTTCTCATGAAAAGAATCTGGAATCAACATGAACAACCTAACTCTATCTGCGGAAGTATATTCAGTGCAAAGTATCTTGATCAACAACCAATTCTACAAGGCATTGATTATATACCCTCCTCCAGTCCTCAATGGAGACAACTGGCATTAATGGTCCCTACCATGCAACATCTAATATTTCATCGTATTGGAAATGGATTATCAACCCCAATAGAAGCCAATTTGATTCCACACTCAACAAATCTAGACCCAACACAATGCGAATGGTAGCGGATATCATCGACCCAATATCCCATTCCTGGAATCTTGAAAAATTAAACACCCTTCCCAATCCTATAATCCAAAAAATCATAAACATCCACCTTCCCCAAAATAGTCTCGTGGATAAAATTATCTGGCCACACTCAAAATCTGGAAACTACACTACCTCTTCAGGATACAAATGTCTAACCCAGGGTGAAAGACGAGGGTACCCAAATATACCACAATCTTAAACTTTTCCACTTATAAATCCTCTTACCGAAAGTGATTGTCTATGGACTAAGTCGAGACAATACAACGAATCGGTATTCACACTTTGTGTGATCGTCTATGGATACGAGATCGAGACAATACAACAATCAAAGTGTGATTACTTGATAATAGGTTCATACTTAACCAAATTCTATAGGATCACTATCAAGTAATACAGAGTTAACGTTTGTGTAATTTACTTTAAATTATAATAACAATAATTATAATTGAGGAAAACAAAAGTAAATGACACAACAAGATTTTGTTAACGAGGAAACCGCAAATGCACAAAACCCCCGGGACCTAGTCCAGAATTGAATACTGTCAGAATTAAGCCGCTATCCAAAATCACACCAACTTCGTATAGTTGAGACCAAGTGTTTTGGGGTAAAAATTGATTCTGCTGGTTTTGGTAAATTTGGGTGTGTTGATGAGAAACGAATTCAAACCCTAAATAAATGCACTGCATGGGAGTACTTTAGATTCGAGAGAATGATCTGTACAATCCTGGCCTAAACCAAGAAATTACCATTCCAGTCTTGCTTCGGTCACAAAGTGAAGGAGAAGGGTTGATCTTAGGGAGGGAAGGGAAGAAGGTGTTGAGATCAGAATGGTTAACTCTGAAGGTGTGGCTATTTTATGACTTGTATCAGAATATGGAACTGGCATGCAGAATGTAAGCTATCAGTTCTTTTATGATTTTCTGGATACTGTGTTGTTAACCAAAACTCTGTTTTTGGTTGAAATAGGTTGAAAACCTATTTATATCAGTCATAGTTGCACGCACCCTGTTCTCATAGGAACTGGGAATAGTTGAGTGATGGAGGAGTGGGATCGTGCAGGATGGTGAAAACCATGTCTCCACTATGAGGGGAAGACTGGGTGGTTTCTTCCCCTTACTTCTCTATCATCACTAACTGCCCGCCTTTCCTGACACTTTCTTGTAATAGGCGTGTTGCACGCCGCACGTTGTAGACCGCCAGACCAATACCCTGATGAACATCCCCCAGTTTGTGACATGTTTGATGTCTCGAGTATTTTCATAGAAAATATGCATCAGGCTGCTGAATGGGTCTTGTTTGCAAGACCTAGTTATTCTGACCAATCACTCGCAAGCTATGTGGCGGGTGGTCATGTGTGAGTAGCTGCCAGGAGCTATCTATGTACATTAAAGATGTGGTGATCGGTCCCTATAGGAGAATGGTGGATGGTAGCCATTTTGACATCCTATTGGTTGGCCCAAATTAAATCTAAACCGGTTAAGTTGGCTAGCCAAGTTGGATGGCTGAGATGATTTGCAGAAGTTTGTGTTAATTCATGAAATTTCGTAATCAGAAAATTCAGATGTGAGACCCTCACTAAAACTGCTGTAGAATTCTCATACGAACTCGGATTTTGACGATCCGCCCCTCTATTCTTATCAGAAAAGAATTCCTATCTTCCTTCGCTGGAATATTTAGGTTTTGAGCTCGCTTATGAGGTGAAAACAGCCTGACAGTAAAAACTCAGGAAGAATTCGGGAGGAATTCTGTAAGTTTTCAGCCATGACCTAGCTCGCCTTTTAAGCTGTATCTTTTAGCTCGTTAATCCGATTGATGTGATTTTTTAGTATGTTATGCTAGACATACATACGAAACTTTTGGAATGTATCTAATACTAAAATTGTTTACCAAATGCTCCCAGTTGTTCGTCCAATCTTTGGGTGATAGTTTAGAAGCCATATGGGTAGGCCGCGGCGTGGCCGATTGTTCCTTATGGAAGAGGGGTGGACGTTGATAGTAGCCACAACTCGTTATGGAAAAGGGGGTGGCTGTTGATCATGGCCATAGCTCGTTGTGGAAAAAGGGTGGCCGTTGATCACGTCCACAACTCGTTGGCTGCCTAAAATAAGGGTTAGGCCGGCCGATTCATAGCCTTAGCATGGCGCGTTCATGGCCCGCATAAAGTGGTAAAAATAACAAGTAGCATAGTAGCGTAACGGCGCTACAATGGCGCACTGGCGCCTTCCAGTGGCATAGTGGCGCCTGGCAGTGGCATAGTGGCGTAGCTGCGGCCACTATATCTTGGCATATTGGTGTTAGATCCAAATATGACTCAACGATATTGGCTTCTAGTTGCTGTATCAAACTTAATGCCTAGGTGGTATTATTTAACATGGGACGGCATAGTGGTCCCGGCCAAATTAGGGTTTGGCATGTCGAAACCCTAAGTGGCGCGTGCGTCCATGTGGCCGCGGTATGGTGGCATGGTGGTGCTTGTTCGGTCGCGTCAGGAAGCGGCCAAGCTTGATAAATCGACTGGCCAAAACGTACGGCCGTGATCATTTTAAGACTGACATGAGACGTCTATATTAGATTCCTTAAGGAATTAGGCGTGTCGACCAACCAACTTCCAAGTTTATTTAAAAGTGCGTGTGGCGCGTTTAAAGCGATTTGATTGGTCGATAGGAAATGGGGCCGGCAAGCAGAAACATGGAGCGTGGCCAGCCGGCCACAGGTGGCGCCTGCTAAAGCCAATCGGTTGGCCAAGTGGCACGGCCACGCCTCCTTTTGCCGTTGCTCTTACTTGATGCAGTTCCTCTTTATTTCTTTTTTTCTGGTTTTGGTAGGATCTTGCTCCTACTAGCTCCATGATGGATCAATTTCCTAGCTTACCGAGGTTTGGTCTCGACCAATGGGGTTCGAGATATTGCGTAGGGCGCCAAAAACCTAATTTTTGCAAATTGATTAGGTTAAAGGACTGAATTTTGCGGGTTGCCGCAAAAATCACTAATTTAATGTTAAAGGGCAGCATAACTTCGCATGCCTCTGATTGAGTACTTCTACACGCATCTCAATCCTGACATTTCAGGAGATTCATGCTACTCGGCTGAGAGCGAACATTAGTCGTCATGTCATGTCAAAATAAAGAGTTTGGCTGGGAACATAGCATGGAATGAATACTCGGCAGGCTCCGGCATTAGTGATTAATGCAACTAGGAGCTTAAATACTCATTAGGCTCTATATTAGTGAACAATTCATCTAGGAGCTTGAGTTTCAATATAATATGAAGAGAGACATAGGCACTCATCAGATTCTGATATATTCTTCAAATTTCTTGCCGAATATAGACATATCAAGGTCTACTACTTCTGATGCTGGGTCAGGTAAGCTGACTTTTACAGTTTTCTGATAAGCACGTAAGTGTGACGCATTTTCACCCATAACTACATTATCTAGGACTCATTTTATTTCTAATAAAGTTGTTTTAAGTCTTTTCCAGGGAATAAGCTCTTGCGGCAAAATTGGCTCGAAAAGTGGTGATTTGCACCCCATAAGACAAGTGCTAAAGGGACACCCGTGCAGGATTAGGGGGAGGACATCTTCTTCTCAAATTCAAAAAATACATTTTGGCGGGAAAACCATTTCTTCTCTGGCAGAATTTCGATCGGATGTTTGGACGTGATTTAGTGAGATTCAATCCCTGAAACTTAGTGGGTAGACGTGATATGACTATAGAAAGCTGGTATGGGTGTTCGTTTGGATCAGATTGGCTGAATCGTGTCATGGAGCAAAACAGGGCAACACGTGCATGAGAGAAATATTTCACGGGATTGCATGAGTTTTGGAGAATTTGAACGTGTTCTGAATGTGTATGATGACTAGAGCAACATTTTGGAGCGTAAATAAGTTATATTTTGAGATTAATCCAGCTGCAAACGCGTGGAGAAGCTAAAACAGGAAATTATTGCCGTGAGAATAAAAATAATAAAGAGAAGATTTTTTGAAGTTATGGAGGAGATTCGATGCATCTTTCGGGTATAAATAGATTACCCAGGTCATATAGAAGGGGTCGAGAGTTTGGGGTCGAGAGGATAGCTCAGGAGGCGTGAATCAAGAGTTTTCAGAACTCTGTTGTTGTTGTTGCTGCTGCTCGTGAAGAACAGGGAAACAGTGACGGTTTCTTCAACTGGTTGTAACAGTTTCTTCAACTGGTTTGCAACATTTATCTTCATTGTAACAGTTTCTTCATCCTCTTCTGCAACATTTATCTTCAGATTTGTAACGATTATATTCATCATAACAGTTGAGAGTTGAAACAGTCGGTCTGTAACGCACCTGTGCTGTTGCAGATTTCCTGTTCCATTATTTTCTCTTCTTGTAAACACTTTTTGAGCCATGAATACATATTTTGAGTGTGTTTTCGACATGATGAGTTAAACCCCAACACTGGGACGACGGAGGAGGCCGAACTTCATACATGGGTAAATTTATTTTATTCTTTTTTATGACTTTTGCACTAATATTAATTGAAATATGATTTTGATTAATTAGTTATTATTTTATTAGATGGGTCATGCTTGCTTAGATGTTTGATGTCCCATGCTTGCGATTTATAACTAATGTTTTTAGAATCTACCTTGGCAAAAATAAGAGTCCATGTTTACATTTCTTGAGATAAAATTGTTGAGAATAAATAATTGAACCTTATGTTATGAAGATTGGCCGAATCTTTAGTTCCAGTACCTCTTGCACCATTTGTAATATTATTATATATTTTTATTAAATTTAAAAACTCGAATCTTCACAAGTCTAAGAGTTCGAATCCTTTTTACCACTATATTAAAATCACATCATTTTCGCCCTGTACTAGATACCACCATCAACACCAAGCAACTAAATCTATAGTTCACTTAGTTTCTTCAGTATCCCTGCGCTTCCGACATTCAATAAGTGCACGCACTGGAATAATTCCTTTGGTTCGTATTCCAAATAGTAAAGGAACAACAAATCTATTCGGTAACAACTCTATTCAATCTCAGTGATATGAGTTAGACAAAGGCTCTTCTATTTAATCCAATAAACTCCTTTGTCGGGTTTAGATCAATCTAAATAACAACTACCAAAGTAGTAGAGATTAGATTTTACAATCAATAATAGGATCTACCAAGATACTAAATACTGATGCCGATCTACGCAACTAATCAATCAAATCTATCAAAGATAAACCGATTATAGTTGGATCCCAGCCGATCAAGTTTTGTGCACACCAAAGATTAGGAACCCAAATCAGAAATCTTCTTCGTCTTCAAATCTTCTTAAATCTTCAATAAACACCTGCACACAACAACTTGAATCTCTTGTGATCAATCACGGACAGAACGGAGTCTGTTAACAATGAATTATCACAAGATGTTTTTATATCTACAAACAATTCTAAAGATCCCGTCGACACTTCGATCTAGTTTTAGTGAATCTTATATCAGAAGAGAAGATTCTCAAGAATAAACAAACTAGGTGCAATCAAAGTTCAACAACCGTTAGTCAATCAAATCAAATCGAAAACTAATAAAACTTCAATTATCTAGGTGCAATCGAAAACCATTAGTTTTCAATATAGCACGACTTGAAAGATATGTTGGGAATGAAACAGTTCAAGTCAAAATATTACTAACCTCAAGAGGAAGGATGACGTCGTCGATGTAGCTTGTTACTTCTTCACATTCTTCAAGTCTTCGAGTAATACTTGTATGTCTCATTATCCTAATCTTTCTAGCCTAACCTATACGAAGTTGTCTCTAGTACATAATCAAGCGACTCTTAAATTAAGTTTTGATTCACTAAAATATGACAACCAAACTTGGCATACCAACGCTTGGTGGGTTCAACCGATCTATGCTCTAACACAGGGTCAACCAACTCACACCCCTCTACCACCTACCAAATTTCTATGAACTTGACCGTTTCTACCAAAAATTCGGCTTTTCTTGTGGAAATCCATCAATGAAGGATTACCAACCTTCTTTCGATTACATCACATCCATTTGACCAACTCAGACATATTCCCAAGATGCAAAACAAATCCAGAATTGGCAAGTCACCTTCTAATTAATTTTCCAATGACAACTAATTCATGGAAGAACTTATTCAGTCAATTTAAAAATTCACCAAACTCCAATACCCCCCCCCCCCCCCAACTTTCATCTTAACACCCCAAACAACCATTTCCCAAATCCTCCAACAACCTGCGTCAGCATCTATAATCTCCTTTTTCTGTTTCCTATTTTGGACCTTATGGCTGGCTAGGAATGATCTAATATACCAACAAAAGCAAACAACCTCAGAAGAAATCCTAGCATGGGCACAAAAACTGCAACAAGAATACTACGGGGCTCTACACTCTTCACCACCAATCATTTTAGGAGATACACCGATATTTAACCATCCAATAATAGATAAAAGGATATCAACAATATCGGTAAAATGGTCAATTCCAAACATAAAACTGGATCAAGATTAACACCGATGGAGCAGTCAGAGGTTATCCAGGATTTGTAGGTGCAGGGTTCATCTACAGAGATTCATACGCACGAACTTTATTGGCTCTAGCTAAACCACTAGGAATTACATCTGCTTTAACCGCGGAAACTTGGGCTATGCTTTTAGCTTCAAGAACAGCAACAGAAAGACAATGGTCAAGAGTTCTCTTTGAAACCGACTCAGAAAACTTATTGCGCTTCATCACTTCCTCTACACCTCCATCTTGGCACAAAGCAGGAATGATTGAGGAAATAAAAATTAGATTTCAACAGATCCCGCAGGCTGCTATTCAGCACAACTACAGAGAAGGAAATCAAGCAGCCGACGGATTGGCCAATCATGCTGTGGAAGTTCGTCAACCAAAATCTGGGACCAGGCAATCCCATCTTTTATTATCCAAATTTTATTTCATGATTCCGTGGGTACCACACACCCACGACAAATTGTAAACTAATTTCTTTTAATAAAATGCATGCTTCAAAAATAAATAAATATTGTATTCAGTGATTTGAGATACACCTGGGTGCATCTTGAGTAAATTAGGTTATGTTTGGTTTGCATGTTACAGTAAACTCAGATGCACTTAAGTGCATCTGGGGTAAATTTGGGTAAGTTTGGTTTGCATCTTGCAGTGAACTCAGATGCACCTGGGTGCATCTTGAGTATTTTTTTGGCTATGTTTCGTTTGCATGTTGCAGTAAACTTAGATGCACCTAGGTGCATCTTGATCCTATTTGGTTTTGATCTTGGATACATTTTGTTGTTTTCTATTGTAGGAAGCAAAGGCAAGAGGAAGACTGCTGAATTAAGGACGATGAACAGACACGATGTTAATGTGAATGTGGATATCGCAAATCAGCGAGTGAAAAATCCTGTCAGTGAAAAAGAAGTAAGTAAAGCATTTCGATCAAGTTTGTTACCGACAATGACACTACTGTATTCATTGACATTCGCGCCAAAACAGCTGAAAGTGTTAATGAAAACTGAATTTGGGAATATATTTTGTGCACTCAAAGCACAAAACAAGATGGAATTTTGGAAAGCACCCAAAGTTTTAGAGTACCTCATTAGTAGTTTTGTTAAAGGCAATACTTTCAAATTTGCTGGTCAAACTTTGGAGACAAGTCCGGACAACCTTGCGGTCAAATTTTTAATGAAGAGATTCAAGATGAGTGAAGAAGATAGAGAAAGGTATGGGAAAAAATAGGATCCTACTATTAGAGATTCTTATTTTTACAAGGAGTATTTCCTAGTTGAAGTAAATTCTGAAGAAGATGAAATCAAAGAACCTAATAAGAAGAAGAAGCCAAAGAAGAAGAAATTTGAACAAGAAGATCTGAACAACAAGCCAGAGAAGAAGAAAAGTTAAATTAAACTTGAGAAAATTCGCATCTTGAAAGGAATAAAGCGTTCTGCTGAACAGGAATAAAGATTTTTTGAAACATTTGTCAAATTGCTATCAACTTCCATCACCTTGATCATACGTTTCGATCTTGATCAGGAAATCAATTTTATAGGCTTAATATGTGGGAGGAAGATTTGGCTTAAAGTCTTCAATTGGGTTAAAGCAACTCTTAGTTGGTGTAACGTCATCTAAGGGAATGAATTGCGCGAAGTCCTGCTGGGATTAAAGAGGCGTAAAGAGCGCGACTATACCTTAATCGGTGGGATACCTTTTAGGGATCAACTACATTCCAGTCCGAATTTAATTGGTAGAAGTATAGAGTCTATAGCGGTTTAATACAGTTTGGTGTTCAATCTGGACTAGGTCCCGGGTTTTTTCTGCATTTGCGGTTTCCTCGTTAACAGAACTTCTGGCGTCTGTATTATTTATTTTTCCGCATTATATTGTTTATCTTTATAATTTAAATATCACAAGTTGTGCGTTGATCAATCATGGTAGAGACATCCGACCTAGTTTGTGGGATATGACTTGATTGATTCTTGGACATTGGTCTTTGGTACCGTCCACTTTATCTCTTTGTGATTAGGTTCACGGATTTGTTTCTGTAAACGTTATAATCGCAAAAGATAGAGATATAACTATAAGATATTATTCCTTGATTGAGTTTAGCTCTCGGAGTTGTATTCAGTTTGTCCATACAGATTGCCTAAGAAAAAAGTGGTGGTGTATTTTGGTACCCCCGCGTTTTCAGTTCTCAATATATATTTTGATTTTTCTAAGAACCAACGCCAATTATTAACATTTTCCCCAGAAACAATACCATAAGACAAAGGGAAAATTGTTACAAAAAAAAACACACATACACACATCCATGATTATATGGAAAAAACCATAGGTTGCACCTGAGTGCATCTGGTAAAAACACTGACAAGGATATTAAAAACAGAGATAAAAACACATGTCCAGGCACAAGGATATAAAAACAAATGATATGAATTATGCTATCAATATAACTTAAAACAAACCTTGATTAGCATATTTCCCAGTAGCCGACATAAGGCATCCCTTGAACTTGCCGGTTAAAAAAGTTGCATCTACAAAGACCACCGGCCGTCAATACTAAAAACTGAATATGCAAGCATCAAAGGCTAGAAATAAGCTCTTAAATTGTTTTGTTGCATCATCCAAAACCAAATCAGCTACGCTACCTAGGTTCATTTCCTTCACGGCATCACAGAACCACATCAACTCATTATAAGAATCAACCTCCTCCCCGTACAATTCTTTTAAACATTCTTATTTTCCAGCATGAGCTTGATCGTAACTCAAATTTAAGGAATAATCACTCTTGAAATCAGCAATGATCTCACGAGGTTTCTTATTGGGGTTCTGTTTGATTTGTTCTAATATCAAACTCTTTACAAGGGCACGTGTAATGGGAGCGTCTCTAGCTTCATCCCTATAACTAGTTTACAAAATGAACTCATTAACTTTACTAGTTGATCCTGTAGTTACCTCTTGTAATACTGTATTATCTTCTATCTCCCGTGCCCTGTTTTCTTTATCTATCAAAATAGGAGTGGCTTCATCATCATTTACCCCAGAACCTATAGAAGAATCCATTGTTTCTTGATTTAGTAATCTACCCTTCCTCATCCACAGAGGTAGTAGTTTTCTTATGAACCCATTTATGAACCAGTTTTTGAGTAAGTCTCACCTTCTTAAGACAATAGGATAAGATATGACCAAAAACTGCACATTCACCGCACTTAGGGGGTCTCAACACGATCCTTTCCATCTAGATTAAAAGTGAATGAGTCAGGAAAATCACAATCCACTCCTGCTTCTACACAAATCCTAGCATAACTCATTCTAGTTTTATTTAGAGTTTGAGTATCCATCATTAGGGTTTTCCCAAGTAACTAACAATCATACTCAAACCCTTATTATTCAACATGATTAAGGGAACATTTTTAAAATTCATCCATACAGGAACTGATTTCAATTTAGCAATTTCCCGTTCGACCTTCCTTGACAATGGTTTTATAATAAACAATCGATTTGAAATAAACATAGATCCAATTTCTAAAGCATGAACTCTATCTTCAAAGCACTCAAAGTTTTAGAGTACCTCATTAGTAATTTTGTTAAAGGCAATACTTTCATGATTGCTGGTCAAACTTTGGAGACAAGTCCGGACAACCTTGCGGTCATATTTTTAATGAAGAGATTCAAGATGAGTGAAGTAGATAGAGAAAGGTATGGGCCAAAATAGGATCCTACTATTAGAGATTTTGATTTTTTACAAAGAGTATTTCCTAGTTGAAGTAAATTCTGAATAAGAAAAAATTGAAGAAACTAATAAGAAGAAGAAGCCAAAGAAGAAGAAATTTGAACAAGAGATCTGAACAACAAGCCAGAGAAGAAGAAAAGTTAAATTAAACTTGAGAAAATTCGCATCTTGAAAGGAATAAAGTGTGCTGCTGTACATGAATAAAGATTTTGTGAAACTTTTGTCAAATTTATATCGATTTCCATCACCTTGATCATACGTTTCGATCTTGATTAGGAAATCAATTTTTTAGGCTTAATATGTGGGAGGAATATTTGGTTTAAGGTCTTCAATTGAGTTGAAGCAACTCTTAGTTGGTGTGACGTTATCTAAGGGAATCAATTGCACGGAGTCCTGCTAGGATTCAAGAGGCGTAAGGAGCGATACCTTAATCGGTGGGATACATTTTAGGGATCAACTACATTCCAGTACGAAGTTAATTGGTAGAAATATAGTGTCTGTAGCGGTTTAATACAGTTTGGTGTTCAATCTGGACTAGTTCCCGGGTTTTTTCTGCATTTGCGGTTTCCTCGTTAACAGAATTTCTGGCGTCTGTATAATTTCTTTTTCCGCATTATATTGTTTATCTTTATAATTTAAATATCACAAGTTGTGCGTTGATCAATCATGGTAGATACATCCGACCTAGTTTGTTGGATAGGACTTGATTGATTCTTGGACATTGGTCTTTGGTACCGTCCAATTTATCTCTTTGTGATTAGGTTCACGGATTCGTTTCTGTAAACGTTATAATCGCAAAAGATAGAGATATAACTATAAGATATTATTCCTTGATTGAGTTTAGCTCTCGGAGTTGTATTCAGTTTGTCCATACAGATTGCCTAAGAAAAAAGTGGTGGTGTATTTTGGTACCCCCGCGTTTTCAGTTCTCAATATAGATTTTGATTTTTCTAAGAACCAACGCCAATTATTAACATTTTCCCCAGAAACAATACCATAAGACAAAGGGAAAATTCTTACAAAAAAAACACACATCCATGATTATATGGAAAAAACCATAGGTTGCACCTGAGTGCATCTGGTAAAAACACTGACAAGGATATTAAAAACAGAGATAAAAACACATGTCCAGGCACAAGGATATAAAAACAAATGATATGAATTATGCTATCAATATAACTTAAAACAAACCTTGATTAGCATATTTCCCAGTAGCCGACATAAGGCATCCCTTGAACTTGCCGGTTAAAAAAGTTGCATCTACGAAGACCACCGGCCGTCAATACTAAAAACTGAATATGCAAGCATCAAAGGCTAGAAATAAGCTCTTAAATTGTTTTGTTGCATCATCCAAAACCAAATCAGCTACGCTACCAGGGTTCATTTCCTTCACGGCATCACAGAACCACATCAACTCATTATAAGAATCAACCTCCTCCCCGTACAATTCTTTTAAACATTCTTATTTTCCAGCATGAGCTTGATCGTAACTCAAATTTAAGGAATAATCACTCTTGAAATCAGCAATGATCTCACGAGGTTTCTTGTTGGGGTTCTGTTTGATTTGTTCTAATATCAAACTCTTTACAAGGGAACGTGTAATGGGAGCGTCTCTAGTTTCATCCCTATAACTAGTTTACAAAATGAACTCATTAACTTTACTAGTTGTTCCAGTAGTTACCTCTTGTAATACTGTATTATCTTCTATCTCCCGTGCCCTGTTTTCTTTATCTATCAAAATAGGTGTGGCTTCATTATCATTTACCCCAGAACCCATAGAAAAATCCATTATTTCTTGATTTAGTAATCTACCCTTCCTCATCCACAGAGGTAGTAGTTTTCTTATGAACCCATTTATGAACCAGTTTTTGAGTAAGTCTCACCTTCTTAAGACAATGGGATAAGACATGACCAAAAACTGCACATTCACCGCACTTAGGGGGTCTCAACACGATCCTTACCATCTAGATTAAAAGTGAATGAGTCAGGAAAATCACAATCCACTCCCACTTTTACACAAATCCTAGCATAACTCATTCTAGTTTTATTTAAAGTTTGAGTATCCATCATTAAGGGTTTTCCCAAGTAACTAACAATCATGCTCAAACCCTTATTATTCAACATGATTAAGGGAACATTTTTAAAATTCATCCATATAGGAACTGATTTCAATACAGCAATTTCCTGTTCAACCTTCCTTGACAATGATTTTATCTTAAACAATCGATTTGAAATAAACATATATCCAATTTCTAAAGCATGAACTCTATCCTCTGTAGAATTAAAAAAAAAAAAAAAACATACTATCTCCATGGGTAGTCATTTGAAAGGTACCTTTAGGTTTCCAAGCTAGAATAACTATATTACGGACCATGTTAAATATCCTCATCAAACACAGCATAAGGAATATCCATAACCTTCTTCCCATCAATCACATGATACGAATAAAACTCTATTTCAACATTAAGAACAATCTATTTTTTCTTATCAAATTACTAAGACCAAATAGCGGGAGTGATAGAAGAATTAGGAGGAGGAAATTTTAGAAACCAGGAGGGATAACTGGATCTGAAATCAAATCAGAACCTGAAGAGCTTAAAACACGATAATCCTCCATAGAAAAATCCCCTAGAGTCTCGGAGGAAACCACTAGAGGGACCGATGCTAGAGAAGATGACTGCATCTTATCAGAGGAGATGTAGGAGAAAACGAAAAACCTTAACCCTAAATCGCCTCAAAATTACCTTTGACTTTAGTCAGCACTCAACAACCCTCAAAGTCAATGACCAACTCCTATAAAAGTTACACCTTGTTGAAATGGACCCTCAATTTAAGGTGTGTTGTAGTTTTGATAATGTTCAAGTGAACATTGACTGTGTTGTGAGACAAAATCATCAGTCTAGAACTGACATATATAATATTAATAAACCTTCGATAGCCATAAGAATAGTCACAAATGCTTAGTAGACAACCGGTGATATAGGAAAACCCCCCGTAATCGTTCCTTTAAGTTAATTTTGATGCTAATTTCTGTAAGGAAACTAAACTGATGGGTTTTGGTATTATGGTAATTGATGATTCATGTGAATGCAGGGTGCATGATGCTATTTAACAATAACTCGGGATGGAGAAAAAGCTGAGGCGTTGGCTGCATTGGATGGATCAAATGAGCTTGGAATCAACATGTCAGCAATATTTATCTGGAAGGAGATTATATAGAATAAATGCAATTGGCGACATTATAATAATTGTTAATTGGACACTAACAACATTTTCGGTGACCGTTTATATTTGTTTAAGTTTTTTAATCTATATGTATATAGTCATGTACCTAGGGGAGACTGATGAGGTAGCTGATTTGCTAGCTAAAGAAGCTAGAATTGGCCAAAACTCAGTATTTTAGACTCATAACTTACCAAATTAGGCTGAATCTCTCGTTAGAGAGAAACTTAGTGTAAGCAGTTGGTTTCGATTAAAAAAAATGTTCACAGAATAACCATATCTTGGTTTAGTCGATGTTGTGCAACACAGTTTATAAGGTGTTGTCTAATTCAGATTTGCAAAAGTACTCTCAATGGGCCTATGGCCCCGTATATGGTGATATGCACGAGGAAACCAACAAGCCTTGAGCGTGGAGCAACCGCTCAATAGTTTAAAGCTCAAAGCTCAATTGGCAGATTTGCAACTTCCATGCTTATGAAAATTGAATGTACCATGTCGAACATATCAAGGCACTGTTATTTTGGATTGGTGGCGCAATTAGAAAACCTATGGAGACGTCCCTCTTTGTGGAGAAATCCAATTTCTCACTATATCAGAGGAAGTCCCTTTATTTTCTCCGTCAAACCTACGGTTGGTAGATGTTTCTTACTTAAGACTTTTTTTTTTGCTAGGAAAGAAGAATTTCATTAATCAACGCAAGTTTACAACATTCTGGAGAAAGTAAGGAATGTTGGATTCATTCCATTCACCTGTGACTTTCCCAATCTACTGTGTTTAGCAGCTAAATCTGCCACACTACTAAGTTCTCTCTTAAGATATTTGAAACTAATAGGATGAATATCCTTTAAAAGAAATAAGCAGTCATCTAAAACATAGCAAGAGGTCCAACTAGTTTGGCCCTTGCAATTATTAAGATAAGCCATAACATTTTTGGCATCACTAATTAAGAATATATTTTGGAAGTTTTTTTCTTTGATCCATCTAGCAGCTTCAAGAATTGCCATACTCTCAGCACCTTCAGAACAAGCATCCCTTCCTGAGACTAGTTTGCAGCCTTTGAAATCACCTGCAGAGTTCATTGCCACAACACCAACACCGGAATTGTTAGTATCTTTATCAAAAGATGCATCACAAAATATAAGTAGACTATCATGAGGAATTGAATTTAAAAAGTTATTCTCAACTACAGAAATTGCATGAGCATTTAGAATAGATGCAGATGCAAGAGAGCTGATAGTTTCCTCAGCCAATCTTAAAGCAGTTCTGGAAGGGAATTGCGGATTTAAGGACTTATTGTCAAAAACTTTGGAGCATCTGTCTTTCCAGATGCACCAGGCAGTAGTCAAAACAGTAGCTGATTTATCCTGCAGATTCTTAGTTGTAATCCATTTAGATATCCAATCTTTAATGCTAATATCTCCATCCAAATCCTGTGAAATAAGATGACTGACAACAGGTATGTTGGACGACACATTCTTAACAAAATCACAATGAAGTATCATATGTTCTGGTGTTTCACTAACTCCAGAACTACAAGATTTGCACCTGTTGTCATGGTTGTTGTTATACCTAACTAACTTACTGCCTGTAGGGAGAATATTCTCAACACATTTCCATAGGAATAATTGAGTTTTAGGCAACAGTGGGGACTTCCAAAGGGCTTTATGGGTATCTAGATCTGGATTATGACTAGAATTATGTGGAAGCTCATTAGCAAGTAGCTTATAAACTGATTTAACAGTTAGAATACCATTCCTATTATATGGCCAAATTAGAGTATCACTACCAGATATTGGGATTCTCATCCTGCATATTTTTTGGATGTTTTCTCTAGTAAAGAAATTCTCAACTAATGCAACATTCCAAGTTTTGGTATCATGGTTTGTGAATTCAGAAACCTTGCCGTTATGATTGGGAAGACTAAGGCATAGAGGCATAGTAAGGTTTAAAATCCAATTATCAGAAAAAGCATTAATGACAGAACCATCTCTAAAATCCCAGTAAGCATGTTGTTTTAAGATATCTAAGCCATGACATATACTAGACCAAACCCAAGACTGAGTCCAAGGTTTTTTGTAATGAAGAGGGTGACAATTTTTGAAATACTTACACTTTAAAATTCTTACCCACAGTTCATTAGGAGAGTGAATCAAGAGCCAAGCAGTTTTAGCTAAAAGGGCTAAGTTCATTTTTTCAGATTCCTAAAACCTAAGCCTCCCTGTAACTTAGGAGTACAAACTTTTTCCTATTTTTTAAAGTAGTAACCTTTGTGACCATTCTTACCCCACCAAAAGTCCCTTTGGGGCTTCTCCATTTTATCAATTATGGAGTCTGGTAGAAGAAAATAATTCATATGGTAGTTAGAAGATGACTTTAGAGTATGTTGCACAAGTACAGATCTACCAGATTGAGCTAATTGTTTACCTTTCCAATTGGATACCATAGAGTCATGGTGAGTATTTAAATGGAATATACTCTCAGTTCTATTTCTAGTGATAAAGAGAGGGATACCAAGGTATTTTTCATTAAGCTCTATTTTCCTAACATTCATGGATCTGATAAGAGACACACAGTGATCAGGAAGAACATTTTTACTGAAAAAACAAGCAAATTTTTCAAAGTTTATCATTTGACCAGAGATACTACTAAAATCTTTGACCAAAGACATGAGGTTATTAGTTTCAGTGTGAGTTGCTTTAGTAAAAAGCAGGCAATCATCTGCAAAAAGTAGATGAGATATACTAGGAGCCTCAGTAGTAACTTTGAGACCATGGATGATATTATTTTGCTCAGCATGGATGAGATACCTTGAAAAAGACTCCATACACAATATAAATAAATATGGAGACATGGGATCTCCTTGTCTCAGACCTCTAGCGGGGGTAAAAGAGGGGCAAGGAGATCCATTCAAGAGGATAGAGATATTAGTTGTGCTAATACACTAAAAGACCAACTGACACCAATGATCAGAAAAACCAAATTTTTTAAGCGCAGCAATTAAGAAGGGCCATTCTACTCTATCAAAAGCCTTAGACATGTCAAGTTTAAGGCCCATCACCACATCTATCTTTCTTTTTCTTCATAGTATGAACCAACTCATGGGCAATCACCACATTATTTTGGATATTTCTACCAGGAACATATGCAGCCTGATAAGGTGATACAAGTTTGCCTAGTAATGGTTTCATTCTATTGACTAGGATCTTAGAGATGATTTTATAGTTAGAATTGCAAAGGGAGATAGGTCTAAAGTCATCAGGGATGGTAGGCTTGTTCACCTTAGGAATTAAAGAAATGAATGTATGATCCATTTCTTTTAAGAGATGTTTAGGATGAAAGAAGCTTTGAACAGTTTCCCAAACATCATTTTCTAGCAAATTCAGGTTTTGTTTGTAGAAACCTGGGGGAAACCCATCTGGACCAGGAGCAGTCCATGGGGTCATTTGCTTGATTGTATTCCTAAACTCTTCAAGAGTAATGGGACTCAAAAGATGATCATTGTTCTCATCAGTGATACACTTATCAATGCAATTCAGAAAATCATTATTCAAGACAGGATTGGTGGTGGTAGATATGTTCTTAAAATGAGAAACAAGTAGGTCTTCAAGATTTTCTCTATCCTCAGACCAAAGGCCATTTGAAAGTCTCAAAGAGCTAATATGATTGAAATGTCTTCTTCTATTCACATTAGTGTGATAGTAAGAAGTATTTCTATCATGGTTTTGAATGAAATCAACTCTAGCTTTTTGAGCATAAAAGGATTCTTGGGCTTTTTGAGCCAACTCAAGACTTTGTCCAACCTCCCTTATGGCCTCATTGTTCTGGATAGAGTATGGATTACTATTCAGATACTTGAGTTGATCAGTTAGACTTTTTGATCAATGTTACCATAATGGGATACATTCCATTTCTTTAGCTCATATTTAACATTTCTAAGAAAACTGACCATTTTAAAAGCATTTGACCCTCTAACATTAGTTAATAAGCATCCATAATCACTTGTTGACAAGTAGGATCTTTAAACCAACACTTAAAATATCTATAGGGCCTTTTACCTTGATGTTCATTACAATATGTAACTAAGAGGATGGGTAAATAATCAGAGCCTATTGCATCAATATGAAACAATTTGGAATTGTTATAATGTTGCAGCCAATGACCATTTATCATAGCCCTGTCAAGAGTAGCTTTCAAATTATCAGGCCCAGATTGCCTATTTGACCAAGTAAACTGAGATCCTATATAACCTAAGTCACTCAAATCAGAACTATCGATGACTTGTTGAATGATAGGATACTTAAAGGTTGTTAGTCTAGTATTGGAGGATCTTTCATGGGCAAACATAGTTATATTAAGGTCTCCAATTAAAACCCATGGAAGATTAACAAAAGTTCCAATACTATTAATGTGATTCCATTGTTCTATTTTCTCATCATGGTATGTAGAACCGTAGAGAAAAGTAGAGAGGAATTCAGGTTTACTTGGATCATAGGAGATGATTGTATGAATCATCTTATCTGTACATTGAAGAATACTAAGTGTGAAACCACTCTTCCATAAGAGAGCAATACCTCCAGAGAGACCCCTAGAAGGGCATATCCAATAATTGGGATAGTTGAATCTCTTAAGGTATTGTTTCATTTTCACAGAGTCATTTTTGGTTTCACATAGAAAAATAACATCTGGGTTTTGACTTCTAATTTGGTTCCATAAACTATTCCTGGTATCGGGTTTGCCGAAGCCATGACAGTTCCACGACAAAATTCTCATTTTTGAGTGGAAAATGCACAAACCAGGATTATTATGTGACCTAAGAATTGTAGAACAGACAGAGCTATAGTTAAGTATTTAGAGAGGTGGCAAGATACAAAATTGTGAATAGTTATAAAAATGGGCAAATGGTAGACACACAAGCAACAATCAACAGAACTGTGAATAGTTATAAAATGTAATCAAGGTGCAGGACAGGACAACAAGAGCTTTGTGTGAAATTGGGAGAGGAAAACCGATTATCATACAAAGTATTGCTAATTGATAAACTTAATCTACTATTGAGCAAACCACATCAGTAATTACTAGGAATATAAATAAGAAAGGTGAAATTAGGGATTCGATAAAAAACCTGAGTGAAAGGCGCAGCATTTCCATAGCGATTATGTGCAATTGTTCCATTATGTTCAGATTCTGCACTATCAAATGCCATTGATTGATTATCATCAACTGGATTGAGTTGGTATTCCATCCTATTTTCAGCAGGGAGATCACCATAATCAATCGATTCTCCAACTCCGTTGTGATTACTATTTTTCCCATAGTCTACGTGATATGAGCAGCTCAGAGGATCATATACTAAGTAGTATGGATACCTCATTTGAACTGATACTGCTGAGTAAATAAAAGGTATGTTCGAAATGAGATCTGCTCGGAAGATCATATACTAAGTAAGTAAAGATACTTCGTAAGATCAGATGATAAGAAAACAAAGGTACGTCTGTGAAACAGAGACGAGTAAGCAAATAAGCTAAATAAAGAGATATCTCAGATGAACAGATAACTCGGTAAGCAGAGATAACTAATAGAACAGAGATAAATCAGTAAGTAAATAGTTAATTAAGAACATAATATAAGTGCAACTAAGTTGATAGATCACACAAGAGATTACGTGGTTCGGTTAATCTTAACCTACGTCCACGGTTAAAGATAATAAGCTTATTATTGATCTTAGTACAAATGGGTGGAAGAACTACATTAAAGAGAGTATGAAGCTCCTAAAGTAAAATAGTAGAGAGAGAGTCTTTCCCTAATTCCTAACCAACCCAATTGTCCCCCTTCTCTTGAGATGAGGATGGGTATTTATAGCTCCACATGCATCATGGATATCTTTGATGTCTTATGTTCCATCGAGATCTGATGATCCTTGGTCAATCTAGTACCTTCGTTGGCCGCCCACCATCTCCAATCAGACAATGCCACTTTAGCTTCCTCCGTGTGCCATCGTGAACTGTGAACCCTCCGTACAATTTATACCTTCATTGGCCGTGTACCTTCGCCAATCAAGGGATGCCACCTTAGCGTCCTCCATGTGCCATCGTGAACTGTGAATCCTCCGTACAAGTTGTACCTTCGTTGGCTGCGTACCTTCGCCAGTCAGAGGATGCCACGTGCTCTGAGCCCACGTGGTTGATGACTGCGCATTCGCACTAAAATCTGTGTAGGCTGCTCAGCTACCTCTGACAGACAGACACACCCACGTGCCTATACTACAACCTATTGCTTAACAACTAAGCAATCTTGGTAGTGATTTGGTGTACTCCGTTGTAGTGTACTTTTCTACTCCCACCTTTAATATTGCGCCACATGTTGATGGAGATAACTTCATAACTAAGGAGCCTAAGAAGTGATAGTGTGTGCCATTGTAACATAATAAGTTGCTCCACCTTTAATGTTGTGCCACGTGGCACATCAGATTTTTGGTACTCACATCCGTTGCATGCACTTTGAAAGATGGGATTGTTATAGGTACTATTGAGATTGAGAAGGGATTACTCTGGGTGGGATCGATCTGAATACCTTCATCTCTGGTTCTCTTGTTTTTTCTATTCTCAGCATCTTCTATTTCGAGATCGAGATTTCCATCGTTGTGAGTAAGGGATAAAGAAGAGACGTTAGTTATGCACCTGGATGAATCCGCCCTAACTTCCATTATATTAGCATCCGAATTAGTTATATAGGCAGCCAGAAAACGTCTTCCTTCATCAGTTTGGCTCCATGCATCATATTCAGTTTCATTCATGGCCTCAACTTTCTGTTCTTGTGCGAGTCTCTTGTAGATAGTTTCTACATGATCTACTACCTAATAATCTTTGCAAATCTTGTATGGCTGCATTTCGAAATGATAAATAACCCATTGTTTTTGACCATTTGGAGTAATATACCACCCTCCTCTTCTTAATGGTTCATTGAGCTTGACCTCGACATATACTGTGCTCGTGGCACTTCCTCTAGGATGCCTTCTTCTTCCCGCTGGTTCAACTTTTTTACCCATATCCTTGCAGATTTCAGAGATTAATCTTTCATTAAGAATAATATTTCCCAGGTTTCTAAGCTTGACAGTCCAAATGTGTCGTTCAAACTTATGATCCTTAATAGCAATATTGGGGTCATATTAGATTAGAAACAACAGATAACCCATTATATCCCAAGCTTTTAAACTAATTCCTTCATAAGCTTCCTTCCTCTGGAACCTGAAAAGGAAAAGATTTGTTCCTTTTGTGATGATTTCATACCTTCTGTAGCTTCTCCATCGATCATTGATTTCCTTTTTAACTTCTTCATGGTCTAGGGGCTTGTGAAAGATGATTTTTCCAAGCAGACTAAAAGTGAAACCATCTGAATCTTCTGCGGCAGCTTGAGCAGAGGCTATGATTCTTTTTATAGGTCTCAGAGAAGTAGAACCAATATCAGGAATTTGCATATTTGAGTTGGGGTTTGCCAGTTGGTTGTTGTTTTGAGAAGACATAGTTTCACAGAGATTTTTGCAGGAGGAGAGGGTACTCGCAATAGTGTTATAGGTTTTAGGGTTTAGATTTAAAGCTGGGTACCTTATCGGATTATGAAAATCTTTATAATTATGAGAATAATTTTGTTTCCATGTTTGTTGGAATGGGAGCTTAATATACGGGCTTTCAGTTTTGACCAGAAATTTGAATTTGAAATGGGAAGAAACTTTCCCTGTGAATGTACGACAATCACGGCAGTCTTGCAGAACCGATTCAAGCGAGTTGATTGTTGAGGAAAAATTGAGTTTGATAGATCTCGGTACAAACATGATGAAGGATTGGAGGTTGGAGGTGTGATCTTTGTTGATGATATGCCGGGGACCGGAATACCAGATTCCCAACTACCTTTTTGGAATCATAGATGAGACAATGATATCGCAATAATACCATTGTTATTGAGGACAAACACTACTGTGACAAACAGCAGATAATCTGAACTAGTTATAATCACTACTGATTACCACCACTGGGAACAACACAAGAATCGACTATGGAAATCTGCAAAACAGATTAAAACAACATGAGGTTAGAATAAAGAGTCATTAAAACCAATTATAAGAGATACAAGAAGTTATAGAAATTTGAAAGCAAACTTCAAAACCTTCAACAAGCGTGAATGAAGTTATAGAAAACAAGTGTATGATAGAACATAATAAAGAAAAAAGAACATAGACAAAGTTTAAGGGAGATTCAGAGAGTTGAAGGTTGAAATCATAGCGAATAAATGCTAGAGAAAATGAAACTGAGTTAACTAAGTTTTCCCCGATTTGCAGAGCTCTATCGAACACGACTTTTCGATCCCGCCGGTTTGATAATTACCCTCGTTTCTTACTTAAGACTTGAAATAAGAACTTCAGGAATAGTAAAGTGCTATTAGAATACCGAAGTATTACACTGGTTGTCCCTAGTGTGAGCAGCATGGATCTTGATTATTCATAAGCCATTTGGTGGCAGCAGTACTATCACCACTACTTACCACTGTTTTGTGCCAACTATCAAGCGGCCATATAAGTGCACCAAATCAAGAAATTTCCAGCAGACGGATAGTACAAGCTGAAAGTGAGATCATCCAGCCATCCAGGCATCCTGTTAAATTCTCACCTTTCAGTCTATCACCTATAAGCATGCCAGCTTGCCAGAAGGCAACCACAAGTTCAGCTCCTTTGAAGCCCACAAAGCCCATTAATATCTGAGATATCTTCTTTCTTTCTTTTTTCTTTGAAAAACCTTAATTATATTAAAATCATCCGGAATCGGATTATAGAGTTACAGGACTGACTCGGCTTAGAAATTTCAGCAGTTACAAAGAGACTGAATAAACAACAATTACAACCAACCAACTTAACATAACAGTTACTGATTTTGATTAGATGAAGAGATCTAACTATTCCATGATGATTCCATTGTTTAAGAAGTAACAAGAACAAAAACAGGACAAGTTTAAATGGTTTGATTTGGATTGAATGTAATTTATCCAAATCACATAACAACTCTACTATGAGCAGTGATGTTAGGACCCATAGGTCAATCCATTTCTCAAGGGTTTTTTCATACAAAAAGTGACTAGGGTAACAAAGATAATCGAAATCGTTTATCTTGGGTCGGAATCAGTCTTGATCAGTCTGAATCTTCATCGGAAAAATCGGTCTTCTGTATATGTTGTTGCTGGTGTCTTTGGAGTACTTGTTGTTGTTGTTGTTGTCTTTGGGTAAAATCATTGTTGCTGGTATCTTTGGTGAAGCTTGAGTTGTTGTTGCTTCAGATCTGTTTGAAGTTGTTAATGCTATCATCTTAAACAAAACCGATTGCAACCCCATAATACAATAACCGTATCAGTAAACTCTTTGATTCAGAAACCTAAAAAGTTCTAAAACAGATTAGAAACTTGGTAGATCTGGAAAGAAAAAAAAACACACTAAGAGAAATACAAAATCAAAAGCTAACACTATGAAATAACAAAGGAAGAAAGGAAGCCAGAAAAGAGAAGAGGGATTGCTTGGGATGGCTGCTCTGATCCGCTCCATGGAGCAGATCGGAGCAGGAGGCGCTATTATGGTTTTGGTCAATGTTTTAATAACCGGACCAGTCATCGACCCAGTAAAATCACTGGGTCATAGTCAGCTGGTACAACCAGTGGTTTAACCGGGGTTATTGGGTCAATTATATAAGAAGCTAACAAAATCATTCATCATAAGAACTTGTCCATCAAACTTATTCCAATCGGCATCATCAGATCATCTTCATTTGCCCAATAATACATAATGGAAAAGTGAATGCAAACACAAGACATAACAACATAATAATCTCCTGCAATTAATTAAGAGTAAGTTTATGCAAATTGTTCAATGAAACAACCACAATCAAAAGTGTCAGATAAGTAAAAGTCGATATCGTTATTAACAGTAGCTAGAGTAAATTCTCTTAGCAAAAAGAAAGCTAGAGTAAACTCAAATACAAGTCAAAAATTGAATTCATGGAAATCAAATAATTGTACAGTAACTACAATCACATTTTAAGATTATCTAAAGTTGGATACAATGTCCACACTTCTGCTTTTCTTATAGTAAATTAGGGCAGATGGGTTTAGTGAACTAAACAAAGATCTAAAAAAAACTGAAATCAAATGGTATAAACTTGCATACCTTAGAACTTGTAATAGATCACATCAACGATTTGGATTCCTCTTTATTCTTCTCGTTTTAGGTTTTACTTTTAGAAGACTCTTGAATCTCTTGATCTTTTTGACAGTTGATTTCCTTATTTGAGTATCTTTTATAGATGCTTAGAAGAAGAAAAAAACATTGATTAAACATTTAGCTGTCGATTTGGAAATTGAAAAAACCCCAAACTGTTTTAACTTCTCGCAGAGAGAAGACGAGAGAAGATTCACGATTAAAAAAACAAAATGGACCGGGTAAAAACCCAGCTGGGTCGACTGGTTCGCCGGTTGGATCGGACGGTTCACCTGGTTCATTGGGTTTTAGAGCAGATTAGCGGGTCAAGGGTGACCCAATCTTTTTTTTCTACTGGTTCACCGGTTCACTGGTCAAACCGGCCGGTCCAGTCCGGGTTTTAAAATACTGGTTTTGGTGTTTCTATCGCATGAGAGGGAGTGAAAAAAGGGAGAGAGAAATGAGGAGAAAAAAACATTTGTCAAGATTATTGATGATTATCGCATGAGAGGGTTTTGGTCTTGGGTGCTATAATGTTTTCTGAAACCTTTCTTTCCATCTCCTCCATTACATTTGTCAAGATTATTGATGATTTTTTTTTTCATTGAATTGTGGTCTATGAAACTGCGGACATCTGCCACGAGAAATAGTTTAATGTTGCCAATTTTTCGGGCATTTGTAGATAAGGTAAACATTGACTAATATTGAGATTTAACTACTATGAACTTAATTTTTATTATCGTTGACTATTCATGAATCCTAGTTCAATTTGAACACAAATGCAACGTAGATTTTTATGTTGAACTAGACAACTAGTAATAACGGTAATAATCCACTTAAATTTGAATGCGTAGTTATATTAAACTAGATGTGCGCCCTTGCGTTGCACGGGTTTAGATTTGTTGCCCTAGTCTTAAACGTATATAGCCCGTGCATCAGTTTTTTAGATTTGGGATTATTTAAACCCGTGCAATTATTATTATGTATTCTATTCTAAATTTTTTGAAACAATATCCTATTGGTCTAAATATTCTCTGTGGGACTGGAAGCTCTAGAATTTATTACTATTTATTTTAAATTTTGTATAATAATTTCCTATTAGTCTAATTATTCTCTGGTGGGGCCAGAAACTCTAGAAATCAAGCTTGATTCAGTTTTTAACCACAACAGAGAAAAATCACCTGAAATCATATGTCTAAATATTCTCTGTGGGACCGGAAGCTCTAGAATTTATTACTATTTATTTTAAATTTTGTATAATAATTTCCTATTGGTCTAATTATTCTCTGGTGGGGCCAGAAACTCTAGAAATCGAATTTGATTCAGCTTTTAACCACAACAGAGGAAAATCACCAGAAATCATATTATTAATTTTTAAATGCTAAGTGTACTTACTCCTTGTTTAACATTCTCATTAGTTTATGTTCCTTGTCGGAACCTATCACTTTCTAAATATTGTGCTACTGAATATGTTGCCCTAGATGAAATCAAACCCCTTGGGATCGTATGGAACTTGGTTTTGTATATCTAAGAAATACTTTGGTCCAAATTATTATTCTTTGTCTGGACAATTTTGCAATGTACATTTATTGATACTTGAGTATGTATTTAAAGTTAGTTAAGCGTACAAAAAAACCCTACCAAGCTACCCTGGGCTAGGACGAGAGTAGTTGCTTCTGCATTAAGTTGGGGTTGTTGCTGGTTGAGAATATTGCAGGTCTGTTCTGCCAGGGATATGTATATTTTCCAGTAAAGCATTAAACAATGGATCAAATTATTAACGTCGCATATCATTACTTTCACTTTCATTTTACCAAAAGCTTTGTTCATCTGTCTATTTATTGAGATGTAGTTGCATTTTCCTTGGGATTCTTTTTCACTTCTGAAGCACAGATACAAATATATACAGAATTTAAAAAAAAATGTGCATGTGGAGAAAGCTATTTAAGAAAATGCCCACGTTTTTTTCATAATATATTTAAGCCCATACCCTTAAGGATTCCGTATGAACTCATCATTTTGGTAAAATCTCGTAGGTAAAGTCAACTTCTCATTTAACGAGATGAGATTTTGATAGGCGCAGTTACTAAATTGCCCATTATGGGATATATCATAATACCATCTGTTACCGTCCATTTGATTAATCGACGGCTCTGGGAAAGCCATTTGCTTGTTAAAAATATGTTTCTAAAGTAGTTTATAGCTCGTCTCCCACTCATCATAACTCATCTCCACCTTCGTCCCCTCAACCAAAGTTCTCTGTTCATCTTTTTAATGACAACTTCACTTGAAACCATCTCACTTCTTTAATGGCAACTTCACTGGACAGCATCAGTTCTTGGGACTAATCGATTTAGTTTTAGGGCGGATTAAAACGAGCTATTTTTGCTTTCATTGATATGGTTGGGTTCACATTCAATTATGAATTCCACGGCAACACATGATGGAATTTGGGATTCTTTGTACGGATTCATTTTGAGAGTAAATTTTTTAATTGGGTAGTTGTAATTTTTAAATGAATTGATGATTTGTGATTTCCAGTTGATGCAAACCCAAATTGGATTGAATATCCAAGGTGATCTAATTTTTCCCTGTAACTGTTTGTCAAAATGCTTAACTGAATAATGAGTATGGTTTTGATTTGCGGCAATTTTACCCTCTTCTTTATACACAGCTTTCATTCTGTATGTACACCACTTCCGTAGCTGATACCTTATCTGGTCATTCAGTGCTCGTGTAAGGTAGTCAGTATATTTCCATTATCACGTTTGGTCCAATGTATTCATTACAGCTGATTCCTTACAGGTATTCATTGCAGCCCCAGCAATTTAACTTCAATCTGAATTATATTCTCATCACTTTTGGTTAATGTGTATGGTATAATTTTGTCAATGATGGAAGTAACTAATTGATTTAGTTTTTTTTATGACTTCTCAACATCGAATCAAAAATTCAGTAACTAATTGATTTAGTATGTCTGTGTATGAATTGTTGAATGTACATCTCACTAGTGAAGACGATGATGGTAGTCATTTTGTTTATTTTTAATTGAAAGATTTTAAGAGGGATTGAAGCTTGTCTATTTATTGCTTTCTTTGGTTGGGATGAACACGGTCATAATCATCACTGGACTCACGAAAATATCAGTTATACTTTAGTGGTTGAGAAGAAGATATAAGACAAGACACGATGGAATGTTTATTTGTTACAACTCGGTGGACTCACTGTTCCAACCTTTCCCCGACCCACTGTTCCAACTCAAGACGATTCAAACAATTCAGGGACTGCAATGTCTTTTAACATGACCTATTTAAAGCCACCTGTCCTCTAACGGCCGTTAGCCAGGACGGAAAAGGTCAAAATATGGGCATTAAATATATTATGAAAAAAATGTGGACATTTTATTAAATGTATTTTCCCATATGGGCATTTTGTTAACATCCCCAAATATATATGTGCTAAATCACATAGAATGGTTATTGTTTATACCATTTCTAGCTAAATCTGTCAGTTTGGGCATTAAGCTTTGAGCTTTCTTGTTAAACTAACATAATCAATACAAAATTCAAAGAACCTCTTGCTTTACCCACCAGAATAATCAATCAATTAATGCAGAACCGGAAGCAATTTTTACCTATAAAAATCAGGCAATTGATGCAGAATTGAAAGAAATATCTCTGCGGAACTGTAAATAGTAAGTTCCATGCGTGATGTCATGAAAAAAAAATGCTTATAAACAAAAAAAAGTGTGATGTCATGATTTCATAAAAATGACTGGGAAAAATTTAGAGTTTTAATTACTAAATGCTTTTTCATATATTTGTAATCATGTCCATCAAATCATTCGGATATATCAAATCTCTTTGTCTCTGGATGATTAGGACTAGGATAGCTAATCAATATCTCTTTTTTTCTTCACTTTTACACTTGAAAAGGACTACTCTAATAAATCATACATTTCAATCATCATCACTAGCTAGTTTACTCAATAAGTTTAGTATCAAATAAAGAATACATTTCAATCGTCTTCACCAGCTAGTTTACTCAATAAGTTTAGTATCAAATAAAGATGGGCCATAAACAAAAAGGTCCTATTTTTGCTAATTCAATTACAAAACGATCGTATTTTTGTAAATTGTTTACAAAATGGTCGCACTCTGGCCGAGATAACCGTGGGGGCAAAAACGGGGTTAGATTTCTCCAAAATACCATCCATTTCAATCGAAGGTCTTTAACCGCAGTTAACCATTTAACCCACCCTGTTTGAGACTCGGTGACGTGGCAATCATTTTGTGACTAGAAAATCAGACCGTTCCCAACGGTCTGATTTCATTTGTTCTTTTCTTTATATACCTGCAGATAGTTATACTCATTTTTCCATTCCAACAAACAACACAGGTATAATGTTCAAACAACAAATGGGTGGATGCAAAAGTGAGTGGTTCTGCAATTCAGATGAGGCATCAAGCAGCAGCAATGCAGTAGTTATATCAAGCAGCAACACTAGCATTTGTTGTTTATGTGAGATTGGTATGCATGATCCTATTGATTGTCCATGGATTTATTCAAGGTGTAAGAATGTACCTTGCAATGGAGTCAGGAAGTTGTTGAAAGCTCAAACTGATGATCATGTTGGAGAGAAGTTCCTGCGATGCTCATACTTTGAGTGGTTTGCAGATGCCACAAACAAAAAAAAAAGCAATGCCAGTTCAACTCCCAACTCCCCATTCCTGCTTTGCTTGTGGTGACAAGAGCCATATGCACAACAATTGTCCATGGAAGAACCAACCCTGCAAGTAAAAGAAGTGTAAGGGAACTGTGATGCTTTTGTTTTGCCAGAATGTACACAACTATAACATTGCTTACCTCAAATGCTCCAACTGTCTTGAGTTTCAATGGTTGTCTGATGCTATTTTCAATTCTGCAAGATCCAATGTAAAACAGATGGCAGATTTATGCAAGCAAATTGGAAATGTACAAATGTAATGTCATGAGCAAGAGTTTGAATAAAAGAAGAAACTTAGTCTGAATCCAACTTAATATTAACATAGCATAAATACAACCATAAGTCACAATCCAAGTTAACCAACTGCTGCAAACAGATGCAGTAACACAAAAGTAGAGTTAAAAAACTTAAAACAAAGACCTACACATAAGCTAACAACAACACTTCATTGAGTAGCAGGGAAGAATGCATCTCATTTCCTTTTGGTTTTGGAACTGTGAAAGTCTGAGTCAGTGTTTGACTCACCCCATCAACACCTGCAATGCTCTGTGTCAGTGTTTGATGCACTTGCAGTCCACTGCCAGACCTGCCACCTCTTGCACCTCTACCACCTCTTGAACCTCTACCACCTGCAGTTGAAGATGATGATGCACCAAGAGCATAATTATTTGTAGGTTGAGATGATGATGCAGCAGCAGATGAAGATGATGCAGCTCCTCCTCTTCCTCCTGCTGGTACTAAGCTCAACTGGATCTAGATAAGAAGTGGAGTGAGATCCACCTTGAACCATGGTTCTCTGCCTCTTTGCTTTTGGATTAGACCCAACAGTGCACCAGCACATGTTCTACTGTTGTGTCCAATTTACTTGCATCTAGTATAACTTCTTACTTTCTTCTCAGTATGACCTTCATCATAAGCCCTTTTCCTTTTCTTGCAAGGCCTCCCTGGTTTTCTGATGTCAATAGGAGGTCTCATAACAACAATATCTTCTGGCTGCATAATGATACAGAGAAAAAGATGAAGACAGGATGAAGAAAAATAGAAAGGATAGATAAAATAGAGAAAGAGATAAGGATCCTATTATAAGTAGTGAATGGGAAACCCTAAATATTAAAAATATATTTTCCACATAAAGTTAAAGATTCTCTATAAAGTAAATTACATAAAAGGACATGCATAGTAAAGTCACATGTTAAAACAGAGCATTGCAGGTGAGAAAGTAAATGAAAGGAAAGTAAAGTAAATTTGTATATTACCTCATCCCACTCTTTTCTGCCTAGTAGTAAACCCATCTCAGGAGCATATGTAGCTCTCAATGCATCAACAAGATAACACTTGTCGCAATAACTACCACCAGTACAAAACATTAAATCACTAAACAGAGCATTCAATAACAAAGCACCTATTCAATAAGACCACAGAGCATTGATATCAAAAATGCAGTAAAGATAAGGTATGAAAACTTACTCATCCCAATTGATTCTCATATTCATCAATACACATACAACATGTATGCAAGGGATTCCTCTAAGTTGCCATTGAACACAACTGCAAGTTTTCTGAACAATGTCAACTTGAAACAGAGAATTGGTTTCAATGTTCCTCGCCTCATATAACCTTCCATAGACAGCTCCATTAACTCTCAAGTGAGCTGTGCAATTTTCTATCTTTTTAATCAACTTCAAAACACTTGGCACCAACTGTCCAAGTTCCAACTTATCAGCCTCAACTCTTCTTTTATAAAACATACCCATAATGAGTTGACCATACATCATTCCAAGAGTACATATGGGCTTGTCTCTCATTGGGCCAATCATGTTGTTGAAGGACTCACAAAAGTTACTGTTAGTGTGCTCAGAACTAGTGGATTGGTCATAGAAGGCCCTAGACCACTGTTCTGGTTTTTCTCTCATCATATATTCAGCAGCAGATGGAGACAACTTCAAAAGATCATCCATATTGGCCTAGTCATTCAAACAAAATGACTCACTAACCAAAATAATCTCAACAAAAAAAAATAATTAAGGAATAAAGGCCAATAATTACCTTCCAATGTCTTTCCTTGTAACATAGGGCAGCACTGCAGACAAGTTGATGTAGCTTTGAACCTTTGTAGTATTTCTTGAAATTTGCATACATATGTCTGCATATGAAAAAGAATCAAACAAGGAAAAATGAAACAACTAGGACAACTACAACAGTATATAACAAAATGAATGCTTAACCAACTTAACCAATACAACTTACCTGGAAATAATTCAGAAATGGACTCTAACAACCCTTTTTGTCTGTTTGAGATAAAAGTTAACTTTCCTCTAGGGTGTTGATAATGTAGGGTTTCAACCATTTCAAAAACAGGTACCAATTCTCACCTATTTCATTTCTAGTTACCATAATACCTAATGGCACTACTCTATTTTCTGCATCCAAAGCAGTTGCTGCCATCAGACACCCACCATGTTTTCCAGTCAAATGGCAAGCATCAAATCCAACAACATTTCTACAACCATCATGAAATGCTTTCAGTGGTGCTGCAAAAGCAATTGTCATGGACTCAAAGCAGTGATCAACACTGCAATAAAAAGATGAAACATATTCTATAAGCCACTAATTATATGTATTAATGTTTAAAAACATAAGTTAATCTACAAGAAGGACTCACCTTCCATATGTGTAGTTTGTCAGAGAACCAGGGTTTGTTTTCTCCACCATATCACAAAAGGCTGGAACCAATTTATATGAATCATCATAACTTCCATTTACTCTTTCTAATGTCTTAGTTCTAGCTCTCCAAGCCACATGATATGGAACACTGGTATTATGAGAGCTGTGGAATTGATCTTGCAAAGTATATGGAACTGGCATTGGATCTCCATTCTTCAACTTGTCATATAAAAATTGTGCTACAAATTCTGCATTTGCTGTTTTGTTTTTGGTTACACCTTCTGTGACACATGTATGCTCCAAATTCATCTTTCTGACTATGAAGGTAGGTTCATGGCTTCTAACACTTGCATATATAAAAAATTTACAATTCTGAGACTTGTTATACTTGCAATTAACCTTAATCCTTTCTGCATCATTGGGCCTCAACCTGTACTGAATTTTTTTCTTGACTGCATATCTCCTTAAGTGGTTCTTAAAATCTTTCCTATCCATAAATTCCATACCCACAAACATTATATCAACATCTATAAATTGTTCAGCATTACCAGTATCATCATCAAAGTCACATGTTCTTTCAGCATCTTCCACATGTGCCCCCCAAACTTGCTCATACTGATGGATCCAAACTGCTCTCTCCCCATCTTCCTCTGCAACATCTTGGACTGATAAAGCACCTTCTTCAACTTCAGAATCAGAGCTACTAAAGCTATCCCCACTGTCAGCATCATATGATTTATGAACAACTATTGTATTTCCTTTTGGGTCATCATTCTCAACTCTTGCTTCATCCACAACAAAAGTCAGACAAGTTAAAATGCATACAAGAGGAATGTAGACAAACAAAACAGTGAGAGCCCTAGAAATATTACCTGCATTCTTTTTCTTATATAGTTGTGGATGTAAGAAATCAAAAGAGTCTACCCCACCAAAATAGTTGTTGACAAATTCTGTATACACTTCAATACCCATTTCTGCATCATCACAATGTGGGCTTCTACAATCATCAATGGGATGACACACATCTATATCATTATTTGTCAGTTGTATATTGTTGTCATACTCCAACTGTGAAAGTCTTGATTCAACTGATGTTTCAGCATCTACAACCTCATCATCATCCACATTAACAAATAAGGCCTTCTTACCACTCCCAATTACTACAACAATAGACTTAGACACCAACCTAGGACTTCTCCTTAATATCTCAAGTGATTTACTATACAACAACCTCTTCTTAAGTGTTAAGAAACTAGATGGGTCAAGAGTGACTGGTGGTGCTTCTCTGTCAATGTGTAGAAATGAAGTAGTATTGGCCTTCTAAGGTGTTGAATAACAACTCTGTGCAACTGAAACACCAAAACTTTCAGGGAATTCATCACTAAGAAGAACCTTCCTATTGGTAATATTCATGTAAAGATGAATATACCCATCATCTTCAACTACTCCTTTATCCCACATTTCATAAAATTCATCATTACTACCAATGTAAAATAGGTCTGTCTCACTGAACCAGGTTAGGTTAACCTTCTTAATTGGTGGTAACTGATATGCAGCATGAACAACATCACTAAAACCATTTAATCCTCCACAATTGACACTAACATTATAAAAAAACCTAACCTTATTTGTATCAGATTCTTCAACCCTAAAACTTCTCACTGGGTTCTTCACATATTTCCTGCACAATCACATAACGAAATACAATTTGTGAAAAAATTAGTAAACACAACAATCAATGAAAATACATAGTTTCCCTAATTAGGGTTTATAAAAAAAATCACTAAATTACTTGATAAATTAGGGTTTACAAAGAAAAAATCGAAAATCAGGAAAAGGGTTTGTGAGTACCAACCTCATTATGTTTGCGTACATTATGACCTGATCTTGTTAGTAAACAACCGTTCGAAGCTCTGTTCTCTTCACAAAAACACCATTAACGTTACCAAACCACTGCTACGAACTAACTGACCTTTACCCTACTAGTATACACAAATTAACTGACCATAACCCTCACTGTTATTGATAAAAATCACTCAAAAATCAACTATCTGTCTCCATTTTTTAATCGCCTTTTCTGCAGAGAATAGAGAATATAATGAGCCCTAGAATGAAAGAGGCGGCAACAACGAAGAGAAAATGGAAACCTTATCTGTTATAGATTTGGTCTTTCCTAATCGTACAGATTATTCTCGAGATTCAACAGGTGAGGCGATCTACGGTTACAGATCGGGTTTGGTTAAGTCAGGGATATAAGGGGAATCCTACACTACCATTTAACTATGACTTCGAGGGACCCACCTGCCTAATGGCCCATTTAACGAAAGTAAGACCTTTTTGTTAATTGTTTGTTGCAGTGTGACTCTTTTGAAAATCGGGTCCTAATAGTGTGACCGTTTTGTAGATTTCCCAATTCGTAGATTTGATACTAATTCCCAAAAACTTCCTAATTCCCAAAAACTTATGTCATAAAATAGATTCTCATCTTAATAGATATTGGTGGGGTGAGGACCCAAGAACCAAAAAAAGAAAGTTGCACCTAATTGCTTTGGAGAGTATCTGTAAAACCAAGGAAGAAGGGTGATTAGGATTTAGGAATAGCCAAATCAACAATCTAGCTATGTTATCAAGGAGTGTGTGGAGGCTGATTGAGAACCCTAGTTCTCTTCTAGCTCAAGTACTAAAAGCAAAGTATTATTCTAACACAGATGCACTAAATGCTAATTGTCCAACTACTGCCTCTTGGGCTTGGAAATGTCTCCACCGCACCATGAACAAGATTAAGCCCTTTATTTCTTGGGTGGTGGGGGAAGGAAATTACATTGACCCTTGGTGTGACAATTGGATCCCTGGAAAAGGGACCGCCATACCAAAAGCCAACACTGTGCCTGATAAAAATCTAAGGGTGATGGATCTAATAGATCAAGATTTAAGAATTTGGGATACAACAAAATTGAGTGTTGTGTTTGATCAATCTTCCAAAGATTTGATTGAACAAATCCCTTTAAGTATCGAGACGTTTAGTGATAGAAGAATTTGGATACCATCTAAGGATGGCACCTTCTCTACAAAATCAGCCTATTCCGTGCTTAGTGCGAGTGGTGACACTTCTGATGCTGATTTATGGATGGTTGTATGGAAACTAAACATACCTGCAAGAGTACAATTGTTTATGTGGAAGGCTCTAAAAGGAGCTTTACCAGTGATGAAGATTCTTCATAAGCGTATACATATATCTGACCATCTCTGTCCCAAGTGTAAGATGCAAACAGAATCCATTATGCACGCTTTAGTGACCTGCAAAAAGATTGCCGATGTATGGAATATGATCAATGTTCAAAACCGACAATTTTTCAACTATACTTTTCAGCAATGGACTAGGTTTTGGCTTCAACTGCATCCATACAAGGATTCCTCTGGCAGATCGGAAAACTTCCCCTTGATGGCTTGCCTGCTTGGTCCATTTGGGATAATCGAAGTAGTATAGTTCATGATACAAAACAAGAGGATCCAGGAACTATTATAGCAAGGGCTAAATCGATGTTGGGGGTTTCTAATAGGACTCCTGTACTTCGAAGAATGGCAGCAACAACTGTGAATCTTACAGACTCTTCTTGGAAGATTCCACCTGTAGGGTGGACTAAAATCAACACAGATGGTGCATGGAATCCTAACTCGACAGTTGGGGGGATCGGTATAAAATAAGAGACTCGGAACATTCCTTCATCTTAGCTGAATCTACTAATTTAGTTTGTTTCTCTGCAGAAAAAGCGGAAATATTTGCAATCAGGAATGCTCTAAAGATAACTCTGAAGAGAAAAGAAAAAAACATTGTGATCGAGAGTGATGCTGCTGTAATCATTGGGAAGATCAACGGGAAGAACCAAAGATATTAAAGCTCTTCCAAGATATTAAAGCTCTAATTCCAAAATTTTAATATCTATCTTTTGTTTATGTTAATCGTATGGCTAATAATGTAGCCCACGAACTTGCCCAATGGGCCAAGTCAAACGGTTGATGGTGTGGTTTGTTCCACTAGTTTGGTTATTGCCTTACCTATGTGCTAATTATAGGGAGGAGTAGTGTTTTAATTTCTTTTTTTATTTACCTTGCTTAAAAAAAATAAAAAATCGTAGAATACCACCATTGCCCGGCCCCGGGTCCCTAACTTGCGTGCAAAAGTGCACCAATCTCATAAAACGTTGTAGTCGAGTCAATTTCGTAGCCGGAGATATATTTCTTCAACAATGTATACAAACCCAACTTAGGTGGTGCAAATTGCAAATGTAGGGGGGACAAGATAGGTTCCCTACAAAAATTAATGACAAGTACCCACAAAAAAGAAGATGGAATCATTGAACTTCATTAGCAGTACACAGCATTTAAATCCACACTCTAGGCCTCTCTAGCTAACCAGAATTATCTTTTCAGTCCTATAATTACAAGGCTGCAAGAGCTATCTTGAGGATGAAATTAAAACACACAGCTAGATTAGGATATTTAGTTTAAACCTTTAAACGTGGACATGATCCTCTTGCAAAAAATAAGAAGTTACGAGTCCAGGTTAATAAGTTAAACCACCATCACATTTGTCTGCTTGTTAATGTCTTTGTTTAGTCGTTTTCTTGGGATCGTCTTCCCAAGGGAATTCATTAAGTGTCCACAAACAAGAAAACAGAATGATAGAACAAATACAGTTGAAAGGTGAGGTCCTGTTTCTTGTATTTGTTCTCATCTTACACTGTATTCATGTGAACCTCTATTACATCATTTCACTAATTAAGCCATTTGCTTATTCTCACTGGGTTCACCCGGTCACAAAAAAATCCCCCGGCTGTGAACCGGAACCCATCCAGTTCCAAGTTGGAAGTCAAACGATACAGCAAGGATCATAAATATCGCAAATCAAGCGGCTGATGATAAAGACTAATGTGGGGTCCAATAAGATAAGCGGTCATTATTATACTACTTGGAATACGATACAGTGTATGTCTTTCCTCGAGTTCCGTGTCTAGTCTCATATACGTTACCAAGAAAAGAAGAGAAGTCCAGTGACCATAAAAAACGGAGCTAATGTGCGCTGGAATTCACAGAGGCGTATTTTAATACTAAATAAATGAAAATTTCATCAGTTTTTTTTTTAATTATTTAATGGCTCGCTATTCTATATCCAGTTCTTCTTCTTACTTTTACAGATTGTAATGGCAATGTCATGTGGGAATGTTTAGAAGAAGAAGAAACTATACAGAATAGACTGTTCTAGGTTTTGTGAAAGAAAGGAAAAATGCCTCTAGCAAGGTATTTGTTGAGGAATGAGTTTTGTTTGTCGGATCCAGAGTTATACAAAGCGGCAGATAAAAATGATCCTGAAGCTCTTCTTGAAGGTGTTGCCATGGCTGGACTTGTTGGAGTCTTGCGTCAGTTGGGTGACCTTGCTGAGTAAGTTCTTTTTATTTTTGTTTTTTTGGCTTCTACAGTGATCTACTTCACTCTGTAACTGAGAATGTTGAAATTTAGGTCATCTTTTTGGATCTGGAGTATGGAAATTTAGGTTAGGAATAGGTATTTTGAAGAGTTGAAAGGGGAATTGATGATATTAGTTATGGAATTTCTAGTTAATTAGTAAATTTTTTCTTTTTTCCTGTACTACTTGTATTCAATCTTAACTTGAACATTAGTTTCTAGTTGGCTTCGGAAGCAAATTTGAGAATCATTTTTGGTATTTTAAGTGTTAGTTGACTTAAAGAGTTCGGTTTTTGTATTCAAGATTTTATGTTTTTGTATTCGAAAATTAGTGTTTCCGGTACACCGGTGAATTCATTAGGTATTGAGTGAGGGAAGTAAATGTGTTTGTGGTTGGGATTTTGCTGTTTATTTGTTCTCGATATGGCTACGGCTACGAAGCAATGATGTTCTTTGCTACACTCAGATATACATGTTTTTTTATGTTGCTTATAATGTTTGATTTTTCTTAAATTTGTGTGGTGCAATAGGTTTGCTGCAGGGATATTCAATGACTTACATGAAGAAGTGATGTCAACTGCTTCTAGGGGACATGGGCTGAAGGTTCGTGTTCAACAACTTGAGGCAGAATTTCCATCAGTCGAGAAGGCATTTCTTTCTCAAACTAATCATTCACTATTACTTTATAATGAAGGTTAGGGGTTTTCCTGTAGTTTCTTGATTTGAATTCTTTTTAGCAATAGACGGAGGATTAAGGAATTGAAGACGATGTTGTGCGTCATTGTTGACTTTATTTTTCCGTTTTATTTCTTATCAATAGTGCTTTTGCTCTTGAGAAATAAACCATTGTTGCGGAATTCAGACTATTGATAAGTTAAAAGATTGGGAAACCTCTGAAAGTACCAAGCAGTTAGTAGTTGAATATTATATACTTGATCATCGTAGAACTAATGTATATATCAATAAAAACATAGCCTAAAGGTAGAAGCGGCTAAACTACCTCATTTCTTGGAGAAACATTTTTATTAAATACTACCTTTGGGCGTTTAAGGCCTCATCTTGTGGTTCGTATGTAACCTTTTGGAGAAAAATATAGCTGGGATATTATCACGGTTATCATTCACTTCATGGTTGGAGGTGTTGTTGACTCTGTGGATACATGATTTCGTACAGGTATCGACTGGCATCCTAATCTCCAAATGAGCCAGAATCTGATCACATCTGGAGACTTACCTCACTCTGTTATGGATTCTTATGAAGAATGCCGTGGTCCACCTCGATTATTTCTGTTGGACAAGTATGATTGCTTTATTACTTTTGCTTCCTAGGTTTTGGTATTACTCGTTATAACTCTCTCCTAAATCTTATCATGCACACTTATCCTCCCTCCAGGTTTGATAATGCTGGTCTTGGGGCTTGTTTAAAACGATACTCTGATCCGTCGTTCTTTAAGGCGGAGGTAAATTCCTTTGAATCAAAGAAAGCGGATACTCGAAAGGAAAAGAAAGCTCGCAAAATCAGGGTAAGGCATTAACTGAAGCAGTAGCTTGTTTGGTTTCACCGCTGAAATTGAGAGTAGCTGCAAAACAAGCATTAAGCAGTCGGCGCAGTTTCATAACAAAAAACAGTTATAATTTTGTTTTGCAGAGAAAAGGTTCACAATGGAGAATTAGAGAAACAGCAGAAGGATCTGCAAGATCCCATGCCAAGTGAGGACCTTGATCTTCTTCTTTGCCAGCATTAGCTATTCTTTGTAGTGGTTGTTCGGTTCGTCTTACCTTTTATGGTGCAAAATGTTGATTTCTTGACTGCCACTTTGATTATTCAGGTTGCATCAGTTGTTCTCGAAGGAACGCCAGCAGACTGATACTAATCTTCCAACGAACCGTGTAAAGCTGAAGAAGCGGCAATTCAATAGACTTCTTTTCGATTCTATAAGCGGAAAAAGCTATATGGAAAGATTTCTTGAATCTCGTTTACCTGAACGCTTGAAATCCAGGAACTTTAGTGAATTAAGTTATGAAGGGCTTGAGCTCAGTCCTCAGGACTCTGCCAACCAATTGGTTATAAGAGATAGAGATCTTGTTTCATCTCCTACTAGCCACGAAAAAATACTAGAAATGTGCATGGACGAACTGGATGAGGATGTCATTGAAGAAGAATTGAAAAAGTTGTCTTCACCCACGCCCAACTTTAACAAGCTGGTTGATAGGAAGGTAGACGTGATGGTTTCTAAGGAAAACAAAGGTGAAGGGAAAATCGATGGGTATCGGTCTGATGATCTTACCAGTGAGGTTGACAATTATGTGGATGCTCTTACCACCATGGAATCAGAAATGGAAACTGACACTGAATGTAGAACAATGAATGAGCAAGGCTTTTTCCACACTGAGAGAATGCGAATGGGTTCAAACAAAAGTGAAGACCTACAGGAGGTCCAAGGTGGGTTTTCAGATTCTCAGTCAGTTGAAAATTCAAGTGCGTCTGATGATGGAACTAATTCATTCAGAAAAGGAAGATCTAGTTTTTCGTATTCCGATACCCCGAGCAGTTCAGCTGGGCATGTGCTGTCAGATGGTGATGTAGCGGCTAAACCAGACCCATCTACTGAAACCGTCGGTAGGGAAGTTGTTGAGTTATCTTCTGCAAAGTTCTGTGAAAATGAGGATGCTTTAGGAACTGGACCTTCAGAGCATCGAGTCTCATTTGGTGCCTCTAGTGAAGCATCTGGATTTCCAAGTTACATATCTGGACGCGGAGAACTATCCCGTGAATCCTCACTCACGAATTCAAGTTTTACCGTCTCCCAAATTAGTTCAAAAGAAAGTGAGAGCAAGTGTAAAGCCGTGAGATCTGACTCTGTGGAATCTCCTTCAAGCTATCGGAAAGATTGTAAATTATCCACAAATTCTAATGGAGATAACAACTTCAGTCGAAATGTATCACATCAGGTAGATTTCTCATATTTTCCGTCCCATATGGTAGCTGATGCGCTCCCTGTGACATCTGGTGAAGCTCTACCAGATGTGTATCTGGATGGAGGGATCCATAATGAACGTTCTGGTTATTTGCTGCAATCGGTTAATGTTTCGAACCTGACTCCTGGAAAGAAAGACAGTGATGACACTCGTAAAGAGATTTGGGGTGAAGAATATTCTGATGATAACAGTTCGTTGGGAAATGTGTCAAAGACGAGGTTTGATTCGTCACATTTTGTTAGTTTGCCTACAGAAGAATCACACAATAATCTGACAAGAAAAGACCTGGAAACTGGCTCTCCGATAGCACCTCCACCTGAATGTTTACCTGACTCACTCTATGGTAGTTATCTAAACAAATTGGAACCTGCTGATTTTCTAGAATTAAACTTTCCAGATATGTCGAATAAGGTCCCAGCATCAACAAAGGTTGGCACTACAACTTCAGAAATTGAAAGATCGTTCAACAGCATGAAGGTGTCATCTGAGTGTACAGTGTGTCCACCCCCGAATCAGGCATCAGAAACGGAAATTCATTTGCAGCTAGCTGATTCAGAAAGTGAATTGTCATGTGAAGCTTATGATAATCAAAATGTTGTAGGTTATGATAAGGTCACGTTATCGTCTGAGAATCACATAAATTTACAAGAAGGATGCTGTTCTCAGATTGAGGATCTATTGCCTGACAAATGTGTTACTCGTAACGAGGATTCTGGTCGATTTAAAGTGGAGATGCCCAACCCTTTTAGTTCAGAGGATATTACTGGGTCAGATGTACAGAAAGAAGCTGTAATTCCGGATCCAGTTTCCCCTTCAGAACTCAAATTTATGATCTCAGATCCAGAGTTCTATGACCCCTGTGCTTCCAAGTTACTCGGTTCTGCGGTGCTTCTCAAGGACCAGTCTGATTTACATCCCAGTGATCATACTGGGGTTGCAACATCACAAAGGCGATGGGACCAAGAGTCAGAACTAATAAAATCACAGACTACTGATCTTACAGGGAGTGCAAACGATGTATCATTTCCATCTACCAACCATAAACTGTTAGATTTATCATTGCCTAACCTTGATGTTCCAGAAGTTAATGTGACTGAGATACCACCGCTTCCGCCTCTTCCTCCTATACAGTGGAGAACAGGAAAGCTGCAACACCAGCCTGTTTCTTTGGAGAGAGAAATGGTTCAGTGTAGTCTAAACCCATTCTCACCAACCACACTCTCTGAGAAGGCTCAGTGGTGTTTGCCAGAATTAGATTTCAAACTGGAGCGGTCTTTAAACCCATTCTTACCCATGAGCAATGAGAAGCTGTTAGATGTTTCCCTAATGGACACAGATATGGGGACTGCCAGTCTGAATCCATTTTCACCACCAGTATTGACAGATGGGGATGACAATATTAGCCAGGAGTTCCTTAAGCTAGAAAGAGTAGCACAACCTCTGAATCCCTTTTTATCCTCAGGCACAGAGTCGCAGGATTCTTCATATTGTTCCCTTCATTTAGGTGTGCATTCTGACTCTATCGAGTTCTCTCAGATACCAAGTAAGGAAAATTTGACGGCTCCACATATTTCATTAAATTGTGAAGATCAGAAGAATTTGAAATCGTTAGCAGCAGTACAGGATAGAGAAGAGGAGATGTCCAAAGATGCTCACGGATTTGCTCCTTTTCCAGGCAATGGAGATGCTGATTGCATTGAATCTTCTAGGGCACCAAGTAATGAAGTTGAGAATGTTCAACCTTCTTCTCTTAGCGTAGACGATGAAGTGGAGCAGACATTGAACTCACAACCACAAATGCAAGATAGAGAAGAAGAGGCGTCTCAAGATACTTATCAATTTGCTCATTCGCCAAGTATTGCAGATGCTGATTGCATTGAATTTTCTCCAACACCAAGTAATGAAGTTGAGAATGCTGAACCTTCTTTCTTAAGTACAGATGTGGATCAGACATTCAACTCACAACCACTAATACAAGATAGAGAACAAGATATATCTCAAAATACTCATGATTTCGGTTCTTCGCCAAGTAATGCCGATGTAAAAGACGATTCAATCAAGGTTTCTCAGATACCATGTAATGACGTTGTTAATGCTCAGTCTTCTTTCCTAAACTCCAGCAGTGCAGTGGAGGATGATTTTAACCCATTACCATCAAAACAAGATAAGGAAGAAGAAAAATATCATGATACTCACGGATATGCTCCTTCACCAAGTAATGCAGTTGTGAGTGGTGAACATTCTTCGTTGAATGTAGAAGATGAACTGAACTCACCGTCGGCAATACAGAACATAAAAGATACGAGGCCTTGTGCTTCCTTGACTTCAGAAGAAGAAAAGTTGCAGCCTCTAAGTTTGTTCAAACCATGTTCAACAGCGGAGGATGAGAAACCAGCATCATCTGGGGAGGATGAGGAACCACCATCAATGATGGAGGATGAGAAACAAACATGGGTTGTAGAAAACGAGAAACCTCAAAATGTTTCCTTGTCGCTGGAAAGAGAAATGATATGGCATCCGGATTTCTCCTCTATGATGCCACCAACGGAAGAGGAGAAGCCCATTGGAATTCGCAAGGCATGGCTTCACCGTCCACGAGACCCTCTCATTCAGGCTGTTGCTTCTCATGACAAAAGCACGGTAATTGTGGTTTAGCACATTCATTTCCATTTCATTATTTGAGAGATAGCTATTGGGTTGAACTTGAGAATTTGACAATTCTTAATATTTTGTGCAGTTGAGAAAGGTTTCTGAACGAGTTCAGCCTCAAACTGAGACAAAAGCAGATGAAAGGGATTCATTACTACAACAGATACGAGCACAGGTTAATACTAATGAAACCTTTTGTGTGCTTCTGCATGTTTGTTTTGACCCTTTCTTTTCAGTGAAGTGTTTAAGATTCTGATAAAGCAAATTTCTTATGTTTTATTTTCTATCAGTCCTTCAGTCTGAAACCAACGGTTTTAACGAGGCCCAACATTCAGGCTCCTAAAAGCAACTTAAGAGTTTCTGCCATTTTGGAAAAAGCAAATGCGATCCGCCTGGTCAGTATAGATTATCACTCTTTATGTTCTAAACCCTTTTTTGTTCTCTTGGATCATTAAATTAAGGATATTATCAACAAGTGGTATTTACAACTTTTAATACCTCAAAGTTTTTTTTTTTGTGTGTGTGTGTGTGGCTGTATAATCTCTGTTTTACCACTTGGTTGAAAATGATGAAATAGGCCTTGGCTGGGAGTGACGAGGATGATGACTCAGAAAGTTGGAGTGATTCTTGAAAACCCGTTCCTTCTCTGGTTCTCTATTGTTCGATATTCTTGTAATATATTGTACTTTACCCACGGTGTATCATGCGGACCAAACCGCCAGGATCGTGTAAACTGTGAACCAGTTTTGCGTATATATAATCTAGTTACCTTTGTCCCCCTTTTAACTTGTAATTTTTGGTTCACGGATTTTGCATATAGACCGACCCATAGCTGTGTATATAATCGATCTTCTTACTTTTGTCCCCTTTTTAACTTGTAACTTTTGCTATCCAAAACATTACAGAGCAGGACAACCTATTATTTGTTAAGGAAGGATCCCCTCACACTTTTATTATCACACTATCTCACACGTTGGACGTCATTTTTGCGAACAAAAATCATACCATAACGGATTTGAAGCTAATATTTTGGGGATATGTTATTACTACGTTATTACTGAAAGTGAGCATATTTCGGGATGTATAACACCACCATCTACTACTTTGAAAATGAGCCGTTGAAAATCAACGGATTTCTTGCCGTTGAAATTAAGACCGGTAGATTGTGAGATTTTATATTTCGGAATATCCTCATTTTTAGTAGGCATGTAAAACCTGGTAAGAGGAATATATCCTCAAAATATTGATTTTTGTTAGAGGGGGAGCAAAAACGGATTTGAGGAGAGCGAAACTCGTAGTCGACTCACTGAGTAGGACCTTTTCATCATATATTTTTACTTTAGACTAAATTAACTTTACCACTGTAAAACTCAAACTCGTTCTTCAAAAACCTCCATCGAAATTGGAAGAGATATACAATGGAGAAAGAGGACTTTGGGTTATAGAATTCTTAGAGCATCTCCAATGTTAGGGGTGAAGGTCTTAAAAAGACACGACACCTAGGATTTAACACTTTTTTAACCAAAAATTAATCTTCAGTGCTAGGGTCAAGGTTAATGAAAAACCATGACAAGAATGCCATCTCATAAGAAGGGGTAAAGGAGAAAGTCATATCTTCACCTTCTCCATGACCCTGGGTCTATTGACACATCATCAATTTTTTATTCTAAAATTGATTTTTCTTAATTAGAAAATATTGTTATTGGGTGATAGTTTCAAAGATATTTTTTCCTCATATCCAAAATTCATTTTAGGGTAGGAAGACTTTAGCATTAGAGATGAAACTTGAGGTAAAATGACCAACTTTTATTTGTTTTAGCCATATAGGAATGACCTCTAATAAAAAAACATTGATAGGACCCAGCCATATAGGAATGACCTCTAATAAAAAAACATTGATAGGACCCATATAGGATGACTTTCACCTTTAACATTGGAGATACACTTGGAAAAAGTAACAAAAGTAAGTGGCGGAAGCGACAAAGGAAAAATAAAACTTTCAAGAGAGGAAGGAGTGGTTGATTATGGAACTGTCTAGGGCTTGAATAAACAAATCCCAAGATTAAACTCGTTCAAGGAAGTTGAATAGGCTAAGACTATGTGCAGACAAGTCGTCCTTGTGGCCATAGGTTTATTTTTCGAATAGGCTAAGATTAAACTCGTTCTTGTGGCCATAAGTCGTCCTTGAATAGGCTAAGATTAAACTCGTTCTTTTAATTTATTTTTCGAATTTCAATTCTGTATTTAACTAAGATAGGTTTCGAGTCTCGAATCTTTATTTAGCTAAGATAAATGGACATATGGACATATGATAGGATTAGTAAATGAAGATCTGACCTATTACTCCACTGTCTACTTCAGCCGTGTTCGTGGTGGTGATGGTTGGGGTGGAGTGGAATTGTGAATCTTTTGCTCTACATTAGGTTAATGGATGTTTTAGGCTGTGAGCGTGTGAAGGAAATGTGTGCAAATAGAGGTATTTTGGTCCGAGTTACAAAAATACACTAAATAGGTTTTAATTACCGAGTTGACTATGAATTTTGCTCTCCTCAGATCCGTTTTCGCTCTCCCTTTAACAAAAATCAAAATATTAGCTTCAAATCAGTTACAGTTTGATTTTTATTCACAAAAATGACGTCCAACGTATGAGATAGTGTGATAATAAAAATGTGAAGGGATCCTTCCTCTTATTTTTTATATGGCCACAATTTAACTCATCTATATAGGGATGTGCCTCATATTTCACAAACTATACACATTTTTTTTGTAATTTTGTCTTATAAATAAGGCCAATTCCTATGGGGTATGGAAATTGCCCGCGCCATCGTGGGAAAAGGCATGGAATTTTTTCTACAACGACTATTTCTCTTCTGCGTATAAATAGATTTCTACGAATTATTTCTCTCCAAACTTTTTTTTCTTCTTTTCAAATGAGTAATTCAAGGGCAACAAGAAAAACAAACGGACAACCATCAAACAACCCAATGAGGGGCGTAAACTCGACTTAGGGTAAACAAGAGGAATTTGGAGATATTAAACAACAAGAGTGGAGTAAACTCAGCTTAGGGTAAACAAGAGGAGTTCGGAGATATTAAACAACAAGCTGGCCCTAATGTATTGCCTGAGCATATATTTAGCCATCAAAAACGAGTTGCATTTACCTAACTAAGAGGTGGGTGGTCTGAGTTCTCAGAAATGTACGAGTACCTTACCGCTGCTGCTCGAGACCGAGTCCGAAGATTTGTTGTGGCGTTTCTATTTCATGAAGTATAAAAACTGTAGGCCATAAACTACTTAGATAATTTTAAAACGTTGGTGGAAGATTACAATTACGTCTATTTTAAGAATATCGAATACAATAATTTTGTTTCGTCTACAATTAGATTTTCGAATGTATTATTAAGAATATGCAAAATTTGCAATATTTAGATTCTGCAAAATTTGCAAAAATTTGACTATGCAAAATTAGGATATGTAAATTCTGGATTATGCAAAATTTAGAATGCGGAAAATTTAGATTGTACACAATTTAGGATGTCCAAAATTTTGAGAGTACAAAATTTAAACTATGAACATGTTATTTGTGGGAGTTATGCCGTTAGATATGTACATTTTTTTTTTACTCAAAAAGGGCAAAATATTTTAAAAAATATCAGTTTCTTACCAAGACAGTAAGAAACAGATAGAAAAACACAAAACAAGTAAACTCAATTATAGTAGAGTTACCAAGAAAACAACCAACTGAAACCAAAAACATAAAACAGAAGCAGATCAGAGATGCATGATCGCTTCCCAATTATACAAAACCGAGTTTAAGGTAATCCCTTCAAAAATCTTAGTACCCACTCTCCAATTGAAGATGGAAATCTTGACACTATCAATGACTTCTTCCAGATTCTTATACTTTCCATTAAACAATCTTCCATTTCTCTCAATCCGAACTGCCCACCAAATTGCAAAAGGTATAATGTCCCATATTTTCCTTCTCCTATTCCACTCTCAGATTGCATTCCTAACGCTATTTTGGAAAACCCACTTCAACTTATAACTCTTCAAGAAGAAAAACCAAATTTCTCTAGTTGTTTCACAATGCAAAAAGAGATGTTGATTTGACTCAGCTGCTTTTTTACATAATAGACATCCTGAAAAAGCAGGGGTCTAACAACCACACCAAATATTCCACTTAGTAATTTGTATGGACTAACTCCAATATAATTTCAAGAGAATCAACTAGACAGTCAGACTCAATCTTAAGAAAAGTATATCCAAGAGTTATATATTTATTTCTCAATTCAGTCTGCAATCAAACAAATAGGAATTTGCGAGCCCGATTGAATATAAGAAATAACTTGGACGGTATCAAAAACCAATATCCAAGTGTTAATCAATTTAATCAACAACCCAAAGGTCGGATTCACAATTGATTGAACTTACGCACAACCTGTGATATTTCAATTATATAGAAAATATAATGCGGAAAAGAAATAACACAGACACCAGAAATTTTGTTAACGAGGAAACCGCAAATGCAGAAAAACACCGGGACCTAGTCCAGATTTGAACACCACACTATATTAATCCACTACAGACACTATCCTACTACAAGTTAACTTCGGACTGGAATGTAGTTGAGCCCTAACCAATCTCACACTGATCAAGGTACAAACGCATTCCTTATGCCTCTGAATCCCAGCAGGACTCTGCGCACTTGATTCCCTTAGCTGATCTCACCCACAACTAAGAGTTGCTACGACCCAAAGTCGAAGACTTGATAAACCAATCTGTCTCACACAGAAAAGTCTATTGAATAGATAAATCTTACTCCCATAGAAATACCTAAGAGTTTTTGTTCCGTCTTTTGATAAATCAAGGTGAACAGGAACCAATTGATACACCAGACTTATATTCCCGAAGAACATCCTAGTAATATCAATCACCTCACAATAATCTTAATCGTATGGTAGCGAAACAAGATATTGTGCTATCACAAACGATGAGACGAAGATGTTTGTGACTACTTTTTATCTTGCCTATCGGAGAATAAATCTCGAGCAAATCTTAGAGAAGATAGTACTCAATACAATAGAAAACATCTAGATCAGAACACGCAACTACAAAGAAAATAGTTGGGTCTGTCTTCACAATCCCAATGAAGTCTTCAAGTCGTTAACCTACAGGGTTTCGTGAAAAACCTAAGGTTAAAGGAGAACCGACTCTAGTCGCAACTAGTATCACACAGGAGGTGTGGGGATTAGGTTTCCCAGTTGCTAGAGTTCTCCTTTATATAGTCTTCAAATCACGGTTTGCAATCAATGCTACCTTGGTAAAAAAGCATTTAATATTCACCGTTAGATGAAAACCTGATTAGACTCAAGCTAATATCTTTCAACCGTTAGATCGAACTTTGCTTGTTACACACAAATAAAAAGTGACTTCATTTAGATATGAGTAACCGTACCTAAACGTGTACACCTTGTTGGCTCAACAATAGTTAACCGAAGTTAGCCATATGAACACTTTCATATCAACCATATTTATCTTAACCATAACTAGTTCAAATGACTCACATGAAACTAGTTCTAGAGTTGTTCAATTGTTTATATTCTCATAGAAGTATACAAGACACAATTGAAGCAAAATCGATTTTGATTCACTCGAATCAATTCATGAACATTATAGCCACGGTTTGTAAAAGATTGCATTCCTTATTATATAAATGTATTAGTTCATGAACAAACCGATTTTAGAACATAACCTACTCAAGTATGCGAACGGGTACGTATACCTAAGTGGCCGGACCAAGTCTGGGTTCACCAGTATGCGAACGGGTACGCATACCTTCCAAAACTCAGTTGAATTTCCGAAACTTGAAACTCATGCCAGTACGCATACCGGTATGCATACTAAGTTCCCGGACTTCTATAAACCAACCAGTACGCATACAGGTATGCATACTATAGTTCCCGGACTTGGAATATCTTGCAACAATTAGCATACAAGTACGCATACTGTGTTATATCCAATCATGGTTATTTGTTCTAAACTCCCATTTCAATCATTGAAACATTCTTATAAGACGACAATAGCCGTCTCACACAAACTATTAGCTTCGAAGCAATTTTCAAGTGATCGAATGATCAATACGAAACATTCCGAGTCTACATCAAATGACTGTCTCACACAAATCATGTAAGATGTTACAAGGAGATTTTCACATGATGATTTTTTGACTTTCGTCAAGAATATAAGATGAACTTGGTTAAAGCGAAAACTTACCAACACATATTTCGAGAAATATGTAAGCCAGTTAAACTCAGCTCGAAATATCAAATGTGTATAATCAAAGTCTATATAGCTATATGACTTTTGTCTCAAATAGGAGATAGAGTAGATAGACTAATGAGTGATAGATGAGTTCAAGTCTCCACATACCTTTTGTTGATGAAGTTCCACAAGCTCCCCTTAGTAGTTCTTCGTCTTCAATCGATGAACATCGTGAAGTCTAAAGCTCAACTACACTTTCTATCCTAATCCGAGACTTAGCTATAAGTAGACTAGAAATCAAGACTTATAGTTTTGGCAACTAAACTTGACAACAAGCTTGAGATAGCAACGCTTGCGAGTTCTACCGAGCAGTGCTCTAACAATCTCCCCCTTTGTAAATTTTAGTGACAAAACTATCAATACATATGGATTACAAAATAAATAAACTTTGTAGATTCTCACCCAAATGCTTGATTTCCTTGGTTCTTTAACATTACTCGAAATCTTAGTCACTTCCAAGTACTCCAGTGATTCTGAACGTGTTCAACTCAGCATCATAGTTGTTGAATATCCGTAGCTATAACAATGAGAAAACAGTAGCTCTCAATCATTGTTATACAGTGTCATAGTATTATTACACAACATCAAAGTCCAATTGTGTCACAACTTTGACAACAATACTATGGTAATATGTATCACTCCCCCTTAGTCAATACTTAATCTCACAATGAAAACCACTCCCCCTTACATAATGATCCGTAAACCATATGTATTTGTAGCGTGAACTACACATTAATTCTCCCCATTTTTGTCAATATAAATTGGCAAAGGTACGAAAACTAGTGGGATCATAATGAAATTCTCATAGAGATACTTCATGACTAAAAGAGAACATATCAACTTTGTTTCGATGATTTCACATAGTCGAAACTTAGTGTATTCATCAAGGAGTTTATAAAGATACATGAAAACTCCTACAATATTCCACAGCCGCACTCCCCACCAAGATTTGGTAATTAAGCACAATTAAGAACTCTCCCCTATAAAATGTCATTCCTGAAAGAACAACAAGAGCGACCTTACTTTTACACGAAAAGAAGGATTTCTTTAGACATTAAAAAATTACATGAAACATGAATTTGTATCCAGAAAACTCAATTAAATTAACCACAAGAGAACCCATGATTAATTTAATCGGAAATGCTCAACATAAGAGAACTTACGGAGCCACACAGTACTTTCACATAGAAGTGGATCAGGAAAAGATCAATACTGCGGAATATTCAAAGATTCATTCTATTTTTCATCAATATTTGCATAAAGACGTATAATAGACTTAATCTTTGCAATCAAAAGTTCATCCCATCTTCCATCAATATTTGCATAATGACATAATAGGCTTAACTTTTGACATATATGGGACAATCATAGTTCACGAACGCAAACACACATATCCCATAACAATTTTTGCAATATATAAAATCAATAAAGATTAATACTACAAAATCATCTTCCAAATAAACTTTAGAATTTAAATAAATAAATCTAAAAACATTGCAAGATGAAAAAGGTTGGCAATAGCTATGTGTACTCACAATAATTTCTATTCCAAACCCTAGTTATCCTTCTTAAAACACAAGAATAAATTCTCATAAGAAGTTTCCTAGACATTAAGAAATAAAGAGTTTAATCATCATCTTCATCATCGGAAACCATCCAAGAGGCTTGAATAATATCCATATCTTCCTTGATTTCGAGAAACTTAGTAGCAATCACACGTAATTGTTCTTACGCACATTTGACCTTGAAATTAATCTTACACACACCCTTGTGAATTTGATGAAGAAGACTCAAGGTAGTAGGATCACAAGAACCGTCAAGGGAATCAAATCTTTGTCTTTTGCAAGTATTCTCCTTCATACGTTTGAAAGTACAAGGACGAACAAGTTTGGGAGTTCCAATAGAGTTGCCAATAGGAGCAATAGAATATGCTCGACAAATTTGCTCAATTAAACAAGGAAAGCCTAACTTCTTGTTGGATGACGTCATTGAGAGCATTTGATGAATAATGAATCCACAAATATCAAGACTTTGAGAACCCAATTCAAGGAAATAGACCAACTCCGCAAACTCACGACTCCACCAAGAATTCTCAATTGTGGAGGGACAAAGATTAGATATACCAAGTTTTCTGAAAGACATCAAAGCAAGACTAAGATAATTAGTAGGAAATTTCCCTTCAATCCAATCAACACTCTTGCAACAAAGACCATTAGACATGGTTTCATAAGATGGTCTTTCTTCTCTTGGTCTAGGAAGGTGAAAATTACCCAAAGGAATTTTGGTAATCATTGAAATCAACTCTCTATTAACAAGAATCCTATCTCTATTTATCATGGTCTTGAATTCCATGTCATCAAGATCAACATCATGGATGTTAGCATAGAAGATTCTTGTGAGAGTATCAAAACCTTCACCAAGACTATTAAAGATGTTTCCAAGATTAAATTTTTCAAAACAAATCAAATCTTCTTTATGACCACTAACCATATCCAATTTCTTTTCTAGAATGAAACCATTAGAAGAAATCCTTTCAAAGATCTTACTACTAGTATCATTGATAAATCTAATTCTAATAGAATCTTGATTTTGAGGTATAGTCATGCTAGAAGATGATGAATCTAAGTTTTTGAAACCTTCTTTGAAACCTTGAAATTTCCCATGAGACCTAGAAATTGAGAGTACAAGTAGAAGGAAAAACTTTCTTGATATGCTCCTTGAAGATGAAGAAAACCCTTAGCCAATTTTGAATCTTCTAAGATAAATTTTAATGGAGATGATACGTGAACCCTAGAAAAGTTCACGTATGCGGACTAGAGAAGAAAGAAGAAGAGTACGCATACCATACTTCTTATATACTAAAAAATGGGCTTGGACCCATTCATGAACCGCGACCCGCAAAAGGAAGGCAGGATTTGTTCAATAGCCAAGGTTCGCACACTGACAGAATCAGTACAGTGCAGAAAAAAGGATAGTAGAAGAACTACATCACTTTATTTAACCTCAGGTGGAAAGAAAAAGTTTGTCGAACGAGTTTTTCTTCAAGGAAAAATAAATTTAATAAATAAATCAAACCCATAATACAAAGACACAACACAAATTAGACCGTTACTTGCCCCACTTCAAGTTATATACAAATGGGGTGATGCCAATCTTGTTACCAAGAGGCAAGATGAGCAGAGGTCTCCTCACGCATCTTCTCTGGTCGATATTTATGAAATGTACCAGAAGTATAATCATAGTAATGATGATACTCAAGGTTATTTGAAATTTTTGACTCCTTTTTCTTATGATTAAAGGAAGGAATTTTCAAACGGTTGGAACTTGCAACACCACATGTAAAAATCTTTTTATCGATTTTGACTGAGTTGTTGCAAAAACACGAAAGTATGTCACGAATGACATAATCAACATTTTTACCAGCACATCTCTTTTCCTTAATTAAAACAAGTCATTCCAGAGATTTAAAAACGTTTTCAAAAGCCATAAATAGATCTTTGTCAATTGATCCATCTCGATAGTATTCCTCAAAAAGATTAATAAGAAGTCTAGTGAGGTTCCATATCCTTGAGCTTTTATTCACACGTTTCCTCCAATAAACTCTTTTAAAGGAATCTTTAACTTTTCCTTTAGATTGTTTTTCATCATCTAGAATTTCTAGCGTTTTAGATGATGTGAGATTATCTTGAGAGACTAGCAGTCTTGAGGAGAATAAACTCTGAACAATCTTTGAAGATTTCTGGTATGCGTTACAGATGCCCAAAAAAAGTTTCCCAAAGTGATTTCCCATAGGGACAGTCTTTAGGAACAATCAAACACAAACTTATTAGGTTTATCTTATTTGCCCGCTCTGATACCAATTGAAAAAGCGGGGGTCCAACAACCACACCCAATATTTCGCTTAGCAATCTGTATGGACTAACTCCAATATACTTTCAAGAGAATCAACTAGACAGTCAGACTTAATTTTAAGAAAAGTATATCCAAGAGTTATATCTCAATTTCTTAATACAATCCGCAATCAAACAAATAGGAATTTGCGAGCCCAATTGAATATAAAAAATAACTTGGACGGTATCAAAAACCAATATCCAAGTGTCAATCAATTTAATCAACAACCCAAAGGTCGGATTCACAATTGATTGAACTTACGCACAACCTGTGATATTTCAATTATATAGAAAATATAATGCGGAAAAGAAATAACACAGACACTAGAAATTTTGTTAACGAGGAAACCGCAAATGCAGAAAAACCCCGGGACCTAGTCCAGATTTGAACACCACACTATATTAAGCCGCTACAGACACTAGCCTACTACAAGTTAACTTCGGACTGGAATGTAGTTGAGCCCTAACCAATCTCACACTGATCAAGGTACAATCGCATTCCTTACGCCTCTGAATCCCAACAAGACTTTGCGCACTTGATTCCCTTAGCTGATCTCACCCACAACTAAGAGTTGCTACGACCCAAAGTCGAAGACTTGATAAACCAATCTGTCTCACATAGAAAAGTCTATTGAATAGATAAATCTTTTTCCCATAGAAATACCTAAGAGTTTTTGTTCCGTATTTTGATAAATCAAGGTGAACAAGAACCAATTGATACACCAGACTTATAATCCCGAAGAACAGCCTAGTAATATCAATCACCTCAGAATAATCTTAATCGTATGGTAGCGAAACAAGATATTGTGGAATCACAAACGATGAGACGAAGATGTTTGTGACTACTTTTTTATCTTTCATATCGGAGATTAAATCTTGAGCAAATCTTAGAGAAGATAATACTCAATCACGATAGAAAACAACAAGATCAGAACACGCAACTATAGAGAAATAGTTGGGTCTGGCTTCACAATCCCAATGAAGTCTTCAAGTCGTTAACCTATAATGGTTTTAGGAAAAACCTAGTTTAAAGGAGAATCGACTCTAGTCGCAACTAGTATCACACAGGAGGTGTGGGGATTAGGTTTCCCAGTTGCTAGAGTTCTCCCTTATATAGTCTTCAAATCACGGTTTGCAATCAATGTTACCTTGGTAACAAAGCATTCAATATTCACCGTTAGATAAAAACCTGATTAGACTCAAGCTAATATCTTTCAACCGTTAGATCGAACTTAGCTTGTTACACACAAATGAAAAGTGACTTCATTTAGATTTGAGTAACCGTACTTAAATGTGTGCACCTTGTTGGCTCAACAATAGTTAATGTATGGGCTGTCGTAGGCTCAACATATTAGTAAATATATTTTCCACTAATTAACCGGTAATATAGCGGTAGTAAGAGATCGTTCCCACAGAGAGCTTTGTAATTGATAAGTTATTTGAATCAGCAAAATAAAGTAAATAACAAAGGGGGGTTTTGGTTGTAAGATAAATGTAAAGACAATAAAGAAGCAAAGATATGATCAATGAATCCTTCACCGTTACCAAGCGTTAACAGGATTATAATACTTATCTATCTTAAGTTAGAACCATTCATCACCAACCGTAGAATAGCAGCTAGAGCAGTGTTATTTCCAAAGTTCCTTATGTAACTGGATACCGAAGCGCTCGCATATCAAGTTCTATCCAACCGAACCACTAAGTAGTAGCGTACTCAAGGTGTAACCCAATCGGAAGTTTTAAGTTATTTGAACTTAGGTTGATCCTAGCAGTTAGACTCTTAGCGCAAGGTCCACTTACTAGTGTTGTCTTCACACATGATTGCTCCAAAGAATCCCTCTGAGAGGTCTCACGTTCTCTACTTGTGTAAGGGTTATTCATAATTACACGGATATCCTAACCCTTTACTAGCAATAGAATGATCAAAAGATTAATCCAATTATACACTTGAACAATCTAGAAATCAATCATAAACCCTAAATATAGTGAAAACAAACGATGATGATTAAAACTCTGAATAGATTTGTATTAATAATAAAGCTTCAAGCTTAGAACATTGAATTCATCCTTAATCAACAAAGGATTTAGCTACTCATATTACAAAGAAAATGAATAATGGTGGTTTCCCCTTAAAGGGGTAAACCCTAGGTTTTTGATGTAGAAGAAACCCTAGCTTATGATACGAGATGATATGATGATCTTCTTTGAAAGGCCTAATACCTATTTATATAGGTTTACAATGCTTGGCCTCCAAGTATCCTAGTCGGTTAAGGAACCCGACCCTAAAAAGTAGTAATTAAAGACCCTAAACAAAGTTCGGGACTTTTGGCCTTCAAGAGTATGCATACCCGTTCGCATACTTAAATTTCAGTTAAATCCAGGGAAATATAGTATGCATACCCGTTTTCATACTGAAAATCCGTTTGCATACCCGTTTGCATATTTTCATGTCTTCGGTATTCGATAAAAAGCTTATTTTTCCCACAACTTCTTCGTTCGAACTCGGAATGACCCCATTCTTTTTTGCATTCTTTTCATATTTAAATTCTCTTCAAGATGGTGATGATAAATCCTAAATTTGAATGAGTTGATCTCGGTCTTTTTCCCGTCTCTTGATTTTGAGCGTTTTGCTCCTTTTCGTCGCACTTCTTCAACTTCTCTTGGACTTGGGAACTTGGATACTTGGACTACTTCTCTCCTTACCTATTTTTAGCACTTTGTAGCTCCTTTTTGGATGATTCACCTAATAGAGGAAAATAAGAGAAAACAAGAGTAATAATCCGAATACATGCAAGAATAATAGTTAAAACGAGTATGGAATGGACACTAAAATCATATGAATTATGCACTTATCAAATTCCCCCACACTTAGATTTTGCTAGTCCTCGAGCAAACTAAATAAAACTAATCCTAAATACAACAACTCCATTCCGTTGAGAATACGGTTACACTTAGCTAATGCAACGAGCCTTTAAACCCCTAGGTGTCCCTAGTGGGCGAGTTATAATCTCGTGAGGGTTTACAAGAGTTAAACCCACAAAACCTACTCCAATTTCTCGCCTTGGAAGAACCACTAAGGATAGACACAAAGCATAAAGTCAAATAATTAGCTTGCATATGTTCTTTAGCTGCAAACATCCCACATACATTCCAATCATCACACATAAGCAATTACTTACGTGTGACATTCAACCTGATTGCAAAACTCTACTAAGATAGTCATCGTACTTGTTGCAGCGTTTGCCGCAACACTCGCATACTAAAATCACGTGGATAGATAAGAGAATGGAAATAAAAAAGTGAAGTGTGCAAATGTTGACTAAAGTGAAAAGATGTTTCCCACAATACTTGTATGGATGTCGTCAAAGGATTTTTATTTATAGCGCAATAGTTGAGATAAGCACCCATTTAACTCGACCACATGATTATATACTCTAAGCGCATGTTTCCCTTCAGCAAGTATGTGATAGTTTCCTTGGATCCTGCGTTCCACACTTGTTTAGGCGACGGAGACATGGAAAACGTTTCACACATACTGCTATCCAAGTTTCGAGAACCTCATCAATAGTATTTTTTACTTGATATATAATGATGATAGGTTTCACTCATTTCATCGACTACATGATTAATTCCCATGGATCCTGCATTCCACGCTTATTTAGGCGACGGAGACAGGGAGAATCTTATCTTTGTATTTTTAATAAAATGTCGGTAATGAAGAGGAGCCTACTAAATATATTTTTGATTTTTGACTCACTCTTTATGAGTGTAAGACAATTGTCTATGGGGATTTTATATAAACTCAACCAATTATTACCTTGCTACAACATCCATGGTAGTATCAGGATCACACCGAATCACTTTAGAGAAACATATAACTGCAAAAAATAAAAAGAAAGTGATTCAGTAATGTTTAATTGCGAGAACTAATTAATTTTTTTCCAACGACTACCATGCTATTGCCAGCATCTGAGTTACGCATTCAATTATGAACGTATATAATTAAGGATTGTAGATTGATATAGTGGAACTCAATCTATAGCTGTAAGAACTGTATTAACCTTAAAAGGTTTAGTGTTGTTGATGGTGGATTTTCGACAAAGGTCAAAACCGTAAAATCATGATACTGCATGTTTCTGACCCGGCTTCAGGAATGCATGTGCCGATTCATATTTTATGACCCGTGAACCATTTCACGATCTCTGACTGAGCGAACATTCCTCTCAGAGCTATGATGAACATGTTTCTCGAAAGGCCTCCCAGCTGAGCGTTTGATGCTTCACACATTTCATCATCACCTCTACATAGAATCTTAATGATTGGGCGGTTCCCTAGACATAATGTTTGTTAGAGAGCTTAACGCCTTCAGGACGTCACGCTGCACGTTGTTCCCTGACTACGTAGAGAGACCGTGTATAAAATCTTGATGATTGGGCGGTTACCTAGACATAATGTTTGTTAGAGAGCTTAACGCCTTCAGGACGTCATGTCGCTCGTTGTTTCCTGACTATACACCCCCTTAGAATGAGTATGATGCTTCAATGATCTCATATATCGATTCTGCAAATAGATTAATTCTAGCGTGTCATTCATCAACTGAATTCCTAGAAAATAATCTATTCTATCTCATTACTCCGTTCCATGGATGATCCCCAGCTGGATTCCATGGATTAGTAATAGATAACCATTTTATCTCATTACTCCGTTCCCGGAATCCCCAGCTAGATTCCATGGATTAGTAATAGATACTCAACTCATTTTATTACTCCGTCTCATGAATCATTCTCAGCTGAATTTCTTGAATTAGTAATAAATATTCAACAATCGGGCGTCTGGGGCATCGCCGAGTAAGCCCCGAGAAAATGATGCAAGTATACTTGAAAATAATGCACGAACGAGCACCCAAACGCAAGAACGAGCATTCAAAAATATGGACGAATTGGGAACTTATGAAGGAAAATAATATTAAATAAAATAGGCAAGAAGCGTGGGACCGGGCCCACCGGCCGGCCGGTCATGCCGTCGTGGCCGGTCCCCTCTTCCACTATTTTATTTTATTTTAATTCATTTCCCTCATCTCATTGAGACTCCTTCATTTGAGCAAACTCCCTCGTTTGAGCGAAACTCTTGGTTTTCCATATTTTCCATCAAACGATGAAGAATAGTGAAAAAATAGGGAAAGGTGTCATGGGACCGGGCCACTTAGCCGGCCGGCCATGCCCTAGCCGTGGCCGGTCCCATACCTTGCAATCCCTTATTTTCTCATATTATTATTTCCTTCATCTCATGGAACTCCACCGTTTGAGCGAAAACCATAGTTTTTCAATATTTTCTCAAATATTGCTCAAACTATGAAAAAGCCAAAAAAGTCAAATGGTCACATGACGGACTAGGCTTCTCACGCCAAAAATTAAAATATTATATTTCAAAATTCTCAAAATATCTGTCGCATGAGCAAAATTTTACTTGCTCACCAGAAAATACCAAAACTCTCAGGACTGAGACACGGACATCATGGTGACACGGACATGCTACCTTGATCGACCAAGGCCGGCCGTAAGGCTTGCAAGGATCCGGTCCAACACATCTTCATAATTTTGACCTAATTTGCTCTCAATTGCTCATATTGGGTCCAAACTCTTTCCAACCAAGTTGGAATTTGCTCAAACGACCATCAGCTGGTCCCACGATCACCAAGGGCCGGTCCCATGACTCTTTGGTCGGTCCCTCATCTCTCCATATCTAGGTTTTACTACCTAACGCTCGCACGAGCACTATTTAATAAATGATTAAACAAGCATTTGATCATTCGTTCACCAACTAGCCAACAAAGGACTTTGGTGCATGCTCACTCGAGCACTTGTGCGCTACATGGTCGGCCATCATCCCATGTAGTTGGTCCCTCCTTCACTCAGTGACCTATTTTCAGTAAATCATCAATGATCAGCAATTGATCAAAATTAGGGTTTCGAACAAATGCTCTGTAAATCATAATTTTGAGTGAGTTAAAACGCTAATAATTTTTTGTTGATCCAGAAATCAACATTTGGGTTAAATATATAATATTCGGTCCAACTACCAATATTTTAATTAGTCACGTTACCAATAATTCATCAAATGAGCAATACTTGCTCAGATGCTCGAATATTGATTACTATCAATATTCAATAATTTATCGAATGAGTAATACTTGCTCAGATGCTCGAATATTGATTCATCGAGTGAGCAATACTTGCTCAGATGCTCGAATATTAATTCAACTATCAATATTCGGTAATTTATCGAATGAGCAATACTTGCTCAGATGCTCGAATATTGATTCAACCATCAATATTCAGTAATTTATCATATGAGCAATATTTGCTCAGACTATCAAAATCCATTATGTTGATTCAACTATCAACATCATTTATTCGAGAACTATACGTCCCAGCAGACATGTTCGATACATGAATCATAGAGCATTCGGCAACCATGCTCGACTGAATAATACTTAGACCCATCGTCTAATCAAGTCAACGACTGACTAATAAAATACACGTCTGCTTCACAGACTCCACGTTCGTGAGACATCAATCACGTCACATGGGGGATATTAATTAGGGTTTTGGTCTGGCGGCTTATGGCATGTATGTTCATCCACGATGAGAAATGTGAGTAAGTCGTGCAAGCAGTTGAGAGAGTTAGCAAAGTAGTGGGTGGACAATCAACCAAATCTCCGCACGACCAGGAACTGGTTAAACCACGATTTCCCACTTTCCACCCTTTCACTTGAGCAACTGTCACACTTATTGGAGATCAATATGTCTACTATTCTTGAAATATAAATAAGTCTCTGAATCCACGATTGAACAACAGAAGAATTCTTATCCGAGCAATCACTCTTTAGAATTCAATCAATCAACCAGAACTTATTCGAACTCAAAAGTTCACAGAAAACTTGCAGAAACCTTAAACACATTCACAATCCTTGATCATCATTGATCTCACACACTTCTCAGCTTCCCTCCTACAGATAAACCCTCTTCCCTTTTTGTGACCGAATTGACTCTGGAACAGCCATTGTCTCGGTTGAGGAGCCTCCGTCCGCACGGTCGTCTCCCAACTCCCTAAAAAACCAGCAAATCGTTTTTCCCCATCAACAGATTGGCGACCACAATGAGAGATCATTCTCTCGGTTGCAATCCCAATTTTCACAAAAATGGTTGATCTTAGGTCAGGTTCAGTTACAAATCCTAACCCAAACAATGCTAGCACCAGCAATAATGGTGGTACTTCAGAAACTACTCCTGCTTCCAATAACGGTATTGGCGGTACCACTCCTCCTCAAACCAACATCGGAAGTAACCCTCTCTTCGGCCGGTCTCCCGAGGAAATCAGAGAAAATCCGCCTACCATAGCTGATCTCATGAAGGTGCAAGAAACACTCACCAAAAATCAGACTAATATGGCTACCACTCAGAAGGAGTTATGCAATTATCTCAAAACTCTCACAGATAAAATGTCAGGGAAAACTCAGGACGGATCGGAGAAAGGAAAAGAAAAAGAAAACGATCCCGAAATCTTTCCAATTCACGTGGTGGATGATGATGAAGTCTGCAAAGCTGCAAATAACCCACCAGAGAAGGAGTCTGCAGGTTTTATTACTCGTGAAGATCTGGAACGCTTTTTGGAGGATCGAGGGAGAGGAAGACATCATCTTTCAATCGTCACCAACCTCCGTACCCCGCTGCTGTACAAAGAATTCCTCTCCCAAAGGGCTACATTTCCCCAACGTTTACACTCTATAATGGAACAGGGAATGCCCGGGAACATGTTTATCGATTCCTGGAAGCATTAGGAGAGCACGCACATAATCATGTAGTACGCCTGAAGGAATTCTCAAAGTCCTTGACAGGTCGAGCATATACTTGGTACAACAACATTGCACCAGGAAACATCACTGGCTGGGGAGAAATGGTTAATGCTTTTTTACCTGAAATACTTCTTCGTCTCAGAGGAGATTACTCTCTCTGACTTTGGAAGAATGTCTCAGAAGAACATTGAACATCCGAACGACTATGTAAAAAGGTTCAAAACCCAGGCCCTGGATTGTCATGATCTGAATGTCACTGAATAACAACTAGTGGACTTGTGCATCAATGAAATGATCCCGGTCTATAGAGCTTTTCTGGAAAATCTCCGGTTCCAGGCTTTCTCAGAATTTCATGAAGCAGCCAAGCGATCAGCGACTACTGCTCCGGCCATACTGGAAAGAAAAGAGCTACAAAAGTCGAGGAACCGCGAGAAACTCGAGGAAGTGCCAGGTGCTTAATCAACATGCGGTACAATCTCCAACCTTCCATGAATGTTGCTGAAGGAAGCAAGAGGAAAGCTGAAGCGCAGCAGCATAAGAATGCTCCTCCAACGTCCCATCCTACAAAAACATCAAGAAAGGACAACCAAGTTCGAAATGGTAAAGCACCGACTCAGCGTCAGCAGAATGACCAGGAAGAAAAAACTTTCCTTTTCCCATTGAAGAGGTGACCGTTCTATTGGAAGTCTGGATTCAAGACGGTGCGATCAAACTACCTCTCGTTAGGAGAGAGTCGATAGAGGAGGAAATGGAGAATCCGCGCTACTTCCGCTTTCATAGGTATGCCAGTCATCTAACAAGTGATTGCAGAACTTTGAAACGCATATTCAAAGAAAAGGCCGATTCAGGGGAACTGGGGACTGAAGGAGTACACAAGAATCCTCTCCCAATTAGAACCTTCACACTCTCTTAACAACCAGTCAAAGAAGCAGTTCTGTCATTGATCGAGCACATATGTGAATTGCTTTATCTGTCAAAGGCTAAACGGAAGGACATGTTCGCGGCTTTGAACCATATAGTGTCCGGGAAACGTCTGTCCATTCCAGAAGCACCCCCTGAACCTCCGGTCACTGACAAAGAGATGTATGACTGGGGACTTCTTACCACGATCAATCTCAAAGGAAATGAATTCAAGAGAGCGTTGGTTGATGTTGGTACGGATGTCAATATTATCCCTTTAAAGACTCTCAGAGTTGCAGGTATCACTCGACAAGAAGCCACTTATGCTCATGTTTCAGTCAGAGATCACGAAATCTCCAGTGATGCGTATGGTTACATAATTCTCAAAGTGAAAACTGGTTCAACCTGGGCGGAAACCAAATTTCACATAATTTAGGAAGACCCAGGATATTATATGATCCTCGAACGTACGTGGATTCATGCTGAAAAGGTAACTCCAACACCTTCAATTGCACATTTATCTGTTGAAGAAAGCCTTGATTCGGAAGAAATAGAGGATACTCCATCGTTCGAGCATCCAGAGGAAGTAGAAGCCTTGATAGAGCTAACGCAAAAACCTGAAGAAAATGCGCATGCTTTCATCAAAAGGTTCCGCACCCAGGCAAGTCTTATTCCCCCTCATGCGTCCATATTATCAATTTTCGAACATGCTGCTCTGGTCCGGGGGCTTCACTCCACCAACAACTTGGATATTTCAAAATGCTATGAATGGATAACCACACCTTAGTAATATTTCACCAAGTGGTTGGACGCGGAGCCTCTCCGAATCGAACATCTCACTGATACAGTCATTGCTGAAATAATGACCGAACACAACAAGAAGTATCCTAGGTATTCTCCCTTACACGAGTGTCCATATGTGCCGCAAGATTGGAAAGATCCACAAACATGGAATTCCACTGTACGAGGAATTCCTAACCAGCAAAAAATATTCAGGGAACGAACGATCAAACCTAACAAATTTCATGAAGGGGATTTAGTTCTCAAAGCAACTAAATGTAATCTCCATTCTGCAAGAAAGTCTAACTGGGAAGGGCCTTTTATGATTTCTAAATCGGCGGTTGGAGGATACTACAAGTTGGTTGATATGAAGGGTAAGACGAGTGTACCAGTGATACATGAGAATTGGCTCAAAGCCTTTGACGCCTGAGACATTCAACGTTTTGGGGTGTAATATGTTCAAGGCACGAAGAATGCTTGATGAGTTTTGTAGTTGTAGTAAAAATGATTCGTTGCTCGAATTTGTGAAGGATAACTTTAGACTTAAATTCAAAACTAAATAAAAAAATCACTAAAAATTATAGCAAACACTGACAAAGTTGTTATAAATATTAAAAGAACACTGAGGCTGAGATTCCACTATTTTTCAAGTTCAAAGTGATTTAATCCAGTATTTATATTCATGCAATTTTCTCGTTCAATTTGATTCTAAACTATTGCAACATGTAAATCCTAAGCATAAAACATCAAAAACCTAGGTCCAAGAATGCTCTATCAAAAGAAATAACAATTGCTCAATAAAAATCATTCAAACAATTTTCAATCAAGGCAAATAATCATAAAATAATTGCAATAAAATAAATAAAATAGAATATACCACTTTTTGTTGGAAAAATAGCTTACTCTACCGCCTCAGCAAAGGGGTTTAGCTCCTCATATTAATCACTTGCTCAAAATACATGTTTATAGCTCAAAAACTGATTACAAGGGAGACAAGAGTATACTGTAGTCGCTGAAAGTCTAAAACAGAAGACTGAATCGTTGCTGAAAGGCTTCGGCGACTGCAGGAAGGAGCGACCGTATCTCGTTGTCACTAAAAATAAGTCTGCCTCTGCGACTGACTCTGTGGGTCTTATGTTCTTCGTCTTCTTCTTCAGCAGCAGTAGGCGAGTTTCTGCAAGTTGATTTTTTCGGCTCTCTAAGGCTCTAAACTTCCCCTAACTTCTCTCCAAGTGTTCATACCCCTCCTAGGACTCAACAACATCCCTTTTATACGCAACAGGTGAAAAAAATCTCGAGAAAATCTTCCCGATATCTTTTTTTTTCTTTTTCAACCCAAGTCACCGGATATTATTCCCTTTTTATTTCACGTACCTTCCCTGAATCATGAGAATAAACCATTTGTTCACTCCTTACCAAACTTAATAGGTACGAATCCTACATGGATATATATTCTCCAAAACAACTCATAACTTCCATTTATAAAACAGTGGAACCGAGGAAAATAACTCGTCCCCTGTTTTGCTTCCAATCCGGGTTCTAGCCAATTCTACTCGATCAAAGAAAACGTACCAACCCTTTTAAGATTAAACAGGCCCATTGAAACTAATTCTGGCGATTGAATCTCCTCCGAAACCTCCCAAAAATCCAACCCTAAAATCTGTTTTTGACTACACAATTTCCCGCCAAATTTCATTTTCAAAACCGTGAAGAAAAGTGTCCCCCTATCCAATCCCGGTCTGTGCTTTGCAACTGCCTGGAAATGGGTTACCCCTTATCCAAAATGAGAGTCCGAATAGCAAATGTCTTCCCATGTGCCTTCAACAACTTTTTGAGTCAATTTCGCCTCAAAAGCCCATTTCTCCAAAAACACCTACAAAGGGATAAAATACCAAAATTAGTACAAAAATGGGTACTAACAATATACACAAAAGAGATGAAAATAGACACATAAATGCTCATATCAATGCTCGAGACACCTAATGCATTTTTAGGATTATTTTTCACCTGTATTTTCAATTCCTCCAAAATGTTTGCAGCATTTGCATCCAATATTTGAATTCAGCAGTTTATCGAAGTTCTTTTATTTAAATAAAAAATCTCTATCAAATCTAAAAGAAAATCCATAATTATTCACTTTTCAAAACCAATCAAAATATCAAAACCAAAATAAAACCTCACATCTCTCAGAAGTTCAGAGTTCAAGAGATTATGGAAGGAAACTAAAGGAAATCAGTGAAGTAAGATTTTTGCTTTTCGGCAATCTTCAGGTCTCGCAAGGATGCTTGCTCCAACTTCAACTCTTCAATCAATTGGGCGATCTTAGCCTCCTTCTTCATCACATCATCACTTGTCATAGGTGCATTCTTCTCGACTGCTTCTTTAATGGCTTCAATTCTCTCACGAAGCCACCCTACATTGAAACCCAGTTCCTAAGAATTCTTCAAGTTGTACTCCCAATCAAAGAGTACATCTAGAGTAACAGTACTTCTAGCTCTGGTTTGTATATCATCTATAACACGCAAGATAGCTCCTAATTGCCTGGTTAGGAAGTAAACACGTTTTGGGTCTTTGGTAACGACGATGTGGCCATACATCTTCCATATCTTCTCGTACGAACCGGCATACCCAGTGGAAACACTAAATCCACCAACCAATTCATGGTACGTGAGCAACTCACTGAATGTAGGATCAAAATAAATCCCTGCATTCGAGTATTTATGGACGATCATACGAGTCTCAACCATTGGAGCAGTTTCTTCTATCAGTGGAACATTGGCAATTTGGGCTTCCGTATATTTGACAACTTCAGTAGCAATATCTTCATGACCCTGAGTTACATAGGTGGTTATGCCATAATTTTGGTTCGCCATATTGTTCGAATCATCATTGCTAGCTCCGTTATTCTCAACTTCAACATTTGGCGCCAAATATGAGGATTACACGAGATTAGGACACTCTAAGCATGGAAATCAAAAGAAATCATCAAATTTAGAATTTAAGTGATCTAACATCATTAAAATTCTTCATTATAAATTCAAGACATGAGAAAATAGCGTAAAAGTCATAAAAACGTGTTTTGCAACAAGCTCATCTGAGGAGATTTTACACTGCCATGTGTAATACGAAAAACTGGGAGCAATTGGTAAGGAATCTAAGGTTGAGTCATATGAAATTCTCTTCGTATGGATATGCTCTACAATATATCCAAAATTCGCAGTAATCGGATAAACGAGCAAAAAGATGTGGTCAAAACTTGGGACTACATGACAGCTAAAATTTTTCTTAAAACTTCCTGGAAGTTTACTATTTAGGCACCTAAACATGCTCAAAACTCAAAAACCTTTTGTGTTAAAGCTTGGAAATTTTATGAGGATGAAAAAACTTGGGTAAATCGCGAAAATCCGACATCAGACGAAGATTCTACAACGTTTTTGCTACAAGACTGAATTCTGAATTTTCTGACGATGTATTTCGTTAACATTTTTCATCCATTCGTATGGGTTGTCATTCATTCATCCACAAATCAGCAATTTCATACTTATATGAAGAAAATACAGGAGGGACACTTACTTTAGGGGTCTCTAAGCCGTTTGAAGAATTAATGTTGCCGGAATCACCATTATGGGCATTATTACCTTCATTCGGTTCCGACTCTGGAGAATACTCCTCACCACCTTTTGAAGACGAATGAGCGACACTAGCGCCTTCTTTATCCGCAATAATCTCCTCCTGGATATATAACCAACAAATTATTATTTTATTTAAGAAACATCATGATTGGTTATTCAAAGAAGTACTTACATCGACTTCTTCACTGATGCTGGATTCATGAACTGCTTGCTCAGGAGCAAGTTGAAGACCGTCAATGCTTGATGGAGCAAAATTCTGAAATAAATTAACAAATATTGGTTTTGTGATCCTAATTATGCGGATAAGGAAAAGCCGTGATGGAGGGAACATTGAAAACTCACCAAAGAAATAGCTGGGGACTGCGCACTATTCGGTAACATCCTGTAATTATTACTTCTGAGTTCTCCGCCTCGAGGACTTTCTTCAATCTCCGTGAAATCTACATTAATTCGAGGTCTCACTGCACGACCGCCCTGTGGTAAAATTAACGAAATAATTAAGAGGCAATTATTATATTTTTATAAAAGTCATGAGAACAATACTTACTTGTGAATATCCTGGAAGTGCTTTTCGTTTATCACCACTGGAAGGATACTTCAATCTCGGTCGATCAGAAACCATCTCAACAGAAGGAGGTTCTTATACCGGAGTTTGAGAAACCATTATAAAATCATGTAAACGATCAAGTTGCTGATTCCAGAAAGTTATATAACCTGGAGTTGCATAGGCGACCCGGTCAGAGCAAGGGTACAAATATTCACGCCCATTCAAATGCGTACAATCTAAAGAAGCTTTAAGTCGGTCGACCGATGGATTTTCTTTCCGAACATCCGGCATACACTTATCAAGACCCATTTGTCGAGATGCTCTATCGATGTTATATTCCTCCACCAGAAACTGTCCATATATTACTGATACTAAGTAACCAGGAGTACAACTCAGTATGAAGGATCTCTCACCATCACTCAGGTCTGTACCGGATTTCAAAGTGACATTTTCTTCAGCATCATTAAAAGTGATCAATTGTGAGCCAAAAGAAGGAATCGACACCCAAGGACGAAAGTTAAACTCAGACTTATTGTCCAAGACACTGGTAAGGCGTGTCTTGTGTCGAGGCTTATTTTTAGACCAGCGCATAATCCTGGCATTATCCTTCTCATAGAGAACATAACGAGTATCAACATTTGGTCCTTGCAAGATGCTACGAGGGATTGGTGCATAATTCTTGAAACGCTCCCACAATAAGGCTTGGAGATACATTGTATTAACATATGTTTCAACTTTCATAAAACCATTGGAAACACGGGAATCCACGACCAGGGAATCTTAATTGGAGAATAGTGAACCCAAGAACAGACTACCAATCGGAAGTTTCTCACCTTGAGCTATCTTAATGGCAAAAGGAATCACAAATGGCTTCAACAAGTTTCCATTATGTTCAAATATATATCTGGATAACCACAGGCACAAGAAAGCGACAATGTTTAATATACCATCCACAGGTCTTTCAGGAGTTCCATCTCTCGGCCACCAGTGCTTCAACCATTTAGCATAACAAGATTTACTGGATAATTTGTTAATATCATGCATCGTAGCTGTCAAGACATCAAATATTGCATTCTCATCCGCCGAAAGCGCTGCAGGAAAATTACCAATGTCTGGTGATGTAATTTCAACTTTGTTGTAGTAATAGGTTCGTAAGACTTGTGAAGCAATTGATTTTAGACTTATTTAAACTAAAAGTAGAGAAAATTTAAATCCAAATTTGTTTTTGTTTTTTTAAGATTGAAAATAACCAAGACACTAGATTCCACTATTACACATGAATGAATGATGGTAAAAATTCCAAAACTCTAATTATTTTTAAAATCTCTTTTTCTTAATTCACAAATTATCATGCATATTTTTAAACATTAATTGTATCCCTTAAGCATAGATTATCAAACCAAAGTATAACCTATCTAATTGAATCACACCTAATTAGGAAAAATTATGCAAACAATTAAAATTCTACAAAATAGTGATTGAGTGAATTATAAAATACAAATTAGAGAAAAATATAATAGTTACCAATTATTCATGCATAAATAGCTTCCTCCGTGCCTTGATTACGCGAGAATTAGTTCATCATTATCATGGAAACATGCTCAAAATTCATCTTTATTAATGCTCAAAAATGGTTCACAAATGATGAAATGGGAGAAAAAATGAATAAAACCGGGTTTTGTAACACTTATATTTGTTACAAAATCAATTGTTACAGAAAACGATAAAGGAATACCGTCACTGGCACTGTTGAAGAACGACGGTCTTTAAGGGTCTTATGTTCTTCGTACCTTCTTCACCAGCAGAAAAATTGTTTTTCCTGTAACTTTTTTTTCTCGATTTTTTTATGCTATAAACGTCTCCCTATTCTCTCCCTGAACTCCCTCCTTTCCTCTACATCCCAGAAGCTATTTATAACCCAGAAGCACCTCCAAATCTCGCCAATTACTCCTCAAAATCTTCTCAGTAAAGGAATATTATTCTCGGGAATAATTTCTTATTTTCTTTCTCTGCATGCGCTAAATTGCTTTTGTCATGCGTCTCTGAGCTGTTATTCCTTCCAAGATAAAGAAAAAACTCTAGCAGAGAAGATATCCTCCCTCTTTGATCCACAAACATTCCATTTCCAGCCCGAGATAAATATCTTCCCCTGTTTGATGAGATTCTGTGATTTAATCAAAATGAATGCACTTACCACCCTTGTTGTGATCTAACAGGCTGGTACATATCCGAAGCAAGATGAAAATCCGACTAAATCTTCCTCAAAATATCAAACAAAAAGTACGCAGGAACTGGAAATTTGAATCCAGAATTCCCGCCAATTTTTTTTTTTTTTTTCAAACGATGAGGGTGAAGTGCCCTGAATCCAAAACGCGGGTGCCTTTAGCAGCTCGGCTGCCTTGGGGGCGCCCTTATCCATTTTTAGGGTGCCTTTAGTAATTCTTGTGGGTGCCTTTAACACTTTTTCTGGGGTGTTTTAAACACTTTTTCGGGTTTCCTCCGGTGTATTTCTGGGGTGCTTCCGGTGCATTTCTGGGGTGCCTTTAGTACTCTATCCTGGGGTGTAAAACACCACTTTAAGAGCCAATTTCGTCGCAAGAGCTTATTTCTCTAAAAATACCTACAAAGACATAAAAAACCATAATAAGTACAAAAATGGGTACTAATAATATATACAATAGAGCTGAAAATAGACACATAAATGCGTCTATCATCTGGAAGATGCAATAAAGCAACCACATCCTCTAAATTGATGGTAAATTCTCCCCACCTACATATGAAAGTATGAGTAGGAACACACCAGCGAGCAAGCAAAGCTACTATACCTCTCACATCATGGTAAATCGACAAATCTCCAGCTACTTGAATAGCTCGTGTCACCTGTGCACGATCCAACATGGTCCTCACATGATTATACCCTAACATATGGCATGAGATTTACTTGAACGGTACCAAAGACCAATGTTTAAGTGTCAATCAATTTCAATCAACAACCAAAGGTTGGATTTACCAATTGATTGAATTACGCACAACCTGTGATATTTCAATTATATAAACAAATATAATGCGGAAAAGAAATAACACATACACCAGATGTTTTGTTAACGAGGAAACCGCAAATGCATAAAAAACCCGGGACCTAGTCCAGATTTGAACACCACATTGTATTAAGCCGCTACACACACTAGCATACTACAAGTTAACTTGGGACTGGAATGTAGTTGAGCCCTAACCAAGTATCACACCGATTAAGGTACAGTCGCGTTCCTTACGTCTCTAAATCCCAGCATGACTCTACGCACTTGATTCCCTTAGCTGATCTCACCCACAACTAAGAGTTGCTACGACCCAAAGTCGAAGACTTTAATAAACAAATCTGTATCCCACAGAAAAATCTATTATGATAGATAAATCTGTCTCCCACAGATATACCTATGAAGTTTTGTTTCGTCTTTTGATAAATCAAGGTGAACAGGAATCAATTGATAATCCGGTCTTATATTCCCGAAGAACATCCTAGAAATATCAATCACCTCACAATAACTTAACTATATGGTAGTAGAAGAAGTTATTTTGGAATCACAAAGAATGAGACGAAGAGCTTACCTATCGGAGATAAATCTCGAGCAAATCTTAGAAAAGATAGTACTCAATATGATAGAACAAGTAAGATCAGAACACGCAACTACAAAGAAAATAGTTAGGTCTGGCTTCAGAATCCCAATGAAGTCTTTAAGTCGTTAACCTATAATGGTTTTAGGAAAAACCTAAGTTAAAGGAGAATCGACTCTAGTCGCAACTAGTATCACACAGAAGTGTGGGGATTAGGTTTTCCATTTGCTAGAGTTCTTCCTTATATATTCTTCAAATCAGGGTTTGATAGCTTAAAAACAAAGCAATCTATATTCACCATTAGATGAAAACCTGATTTAAGATTCAAGCTTAGTTTGCTTAAAACCAAAGAAATATCTCTCCACCATTAAATGGTCTTAGCTTGTTACACACAAATTAAATATACCTTCATTTAAATATGGGTAACCGTACCTAAACGTGTATATTGAGGTTGCTCAATAACAGTTAACCGAAGTTAGCCATATGAACACTTTTGTATTAACCACATTCATCTAAAACTTCTAGATCAAATGATAATCAAATGAATCTAATTGTGTTACTCATAGAGTTGTTCAATTGTTTGTATTCTCATAGAAGTATACAAGACACAATTGAAGCAAAATCGGATTTGATTCATGAATGTACAAAGTACTTATTCAAGAATCAATTCATGAACATTAAGCCACGGTTTGCAAAGATTGTATTCCTTAATTTATTAATGTATTTGTTCATGAGTATGAAATCATACTAAACCGATTTTAGAACTTTAACCACTTAATTTGCAAACGGGTACACAAACATAAGTTCTGGATTTTGGTCTTGTCCGACAACATAAGTTCGCAAACCGGTATGCATACTATCATCCCGTACCTAACTCAGGTAGAACCATTCGCATACTGGTATGCATACTTGGTTCCCGGACTTTAACAGTTAAAACCATTCGCATACTGGTATGCAAACTAGGTTTCCGGACCTGAATCACATTACAACAGTTTGCATACTGGTATGCATACTGTGTTATATCCAGACAATGGTTAATTGTTCTAAACTCCCATTTCAATTATTAAAACATCCTTAGAAGACGAAAATAGCTGTCTCACATAAACTATTAGCTTATAAGTAATTTTCAAGTGATCGAATAATCAATACGAAACATTCCGAGTCGACATCAAATGACTGTCTCACACAAATCATGTAAGATGTTTCAAGGCAATTTTCACATGATCATCTTTTGACTTATTATTTAGTTTCCAACAAATAAATTATTTCCAACTAAACTCGTCAAGAATAATGATGAACGTAGCTAAAGAAAAAAGCTTTCAACACATATTTCGAGAAATAGATAACCGAGTTAAACTCAGCTCGAAATATCAAATGTGTATAATGTAAAAACTATATAGCTATACGACTTAGTCTCAATAGGAGATAAAATAGAATAGACTTCTGAGTGATAGATAAGTTTTAGTCTCCACATACCTTTTGTTGATGAAGTTCCTACAAGCTCTCCTCAGTAGATCTTCATCTTCAATCGATGAACGCCGTGAAGTATAAAGCTCAACTACACATTCTAGACTAGAAATCAAGACTTATAGTTTTGATCACCTAAACTTGACAAACAAGCTTGAGGTAGCAACGCTTGCGAGTTCGACCGAGCAGTGCTCTAACAAACTCAATATTTGCTAGTATACAAGTATTTTCTACTAATATATCTTCCTGATATATTTTTTACTTGCTGGAAAAATAAAAAATATATATTCAAAAAACTTAATAAAAAAATTATCAAATATTTGGGTTTGATATCTCACCTTGAGTAAAGTATCTTTTAACAATAAAAGATAAGAGCTTACACATGTTCAAATTACTCATTGTGTTGACATCTTGAACTTTCCTTAATAGCAACTCATATTCCGATATTCACAAAACCTTAAAGTATATGTGTAAAACCGGAACTATAAGTTTTTCTATTGGGACCCGTCCTACAATAGATTCCCAATAAAAATCGGTCCTACTATAGATACCCAATAGGAATCGCACCACCAATCGCACTGATTCCTTTCAACTACGAAACAAGTTTTGCAAGTCTACTTCTTTAAACACATGTAGTTTTGAAATCAATCCTAAGTTCATTACATAGTGTAGTAACAAGTTAGAAATATATTGTTGTTTGTACCCAAAAATTACTTTTAGGCACAAACACGATTATCTGATGATGATTATTGAGAATTAGGGTAATATTAAGGTTAGAAACGAATTGAAGAAAAACAAAGAAGACAAATAATTTAACGTGGTTCAGCATTGTGCCTACATCCACGGATGAATCTCCCTAAGGAGAGTTATTTTATTGATTAGATTACAATGGCTTCCCTTCTAGGGTTTTTCTTGGTGTATTCTTCCATCTCTATTAGGGTTAAGATCCCCTGTATTTAAACAATTGTGCCAACTTGCATTCCAAGTAATCTGGATGTTCTAGAACATTCTTTTTGGATCGTGGATTCGGATTGGCGGAAACGAACCGGTGGAATGGGTCGCTGGGCATGGGACAAAATGATCTTGCTAATAAGGCTTGCGTAGTCGATATTGACGCTCAAATATTATGGTACAAACAATTGTCTATGTCGTAATTACGAAGTTCAAAAGATAAGCGTTATACATCATAATTCAATATACCAAAGTTGTGATACAACTTGTATATTCTTCCTTGACACTTTGATCATAATAAAATGATCAAGTATCTAATACTAGAGATTCATATATATAACTTCGCATGTTATGTTTTCAATCTAAACGGCTTGAATGTAACGTACATAGAAATAGAAACAAGTCAAGTCTTGTATTACTAACCTTGAACAGAAGGATAATGTGTTCGTTGATGTCGATATGTCTTCAGATTATCCAGGTTCTTTAGAGTAATACTTGTATGTATACATTTCTAGATTTCATAGTCTAACCTAAAAAAGTTGACTCTAGTAATCTAATCAAGTGACCTTGAGTTTTGGAACTAAAATATGAAAATCAAACTTGACATACCAATGCTTTGCGGGTTCAACCAAGCAATGCTCTAACAGTATAAAACAACTAGTATATACTTCCTTGACACTTTGATCATAATGTAATGATCAAGTCACTAATACTAGATATACATATATATAGCTTCTTATGTTATGTTTTCAATCTAAACGACTTGAATGAAACATAGATAGAAATGGAAACAAGTCAAGTTTGTATTAATAAGCTTGAATAGAAGGATGATGTGTACGTTGATGCCGATACGTCTTTAGGTTCTTCAGAGTAACACGAGTCTGTCTCAACATTTCTAATGTTCCTAGTCTAACCTAACAAAGTTGACTCTAGTAATCGCATCAAGCAGCTTCAAGTTTTGGAGCTAAAATATGACAACCAAACTTGACATACCAATGCTTGGTGGGTTCAACCAAGTAATGAAGTTGATTGTCCACTAGCTGCTTTATCGGTGTTTATCTAGTGGTAGTTTTTATCGTCGATTTAGAAATGATTACTAACTTTTTTGAGTACTTCCTATCATCTGAAAAAGACATCATGTTGGACTTGATCGAGCACTGTAAGTTTGTCAGGTCATAAATGGTATCCTATTATAATGGCAACCTACGGAAGATAGACCGGGACAATAGCTGATGAAGAACAACGAGCATTCGAACTCATACGGTTTAATTCTCATTCTCAACCCATGACTAATATGAACCCCGAAAGTGCTTCCGTAACTTTCGAGACCTCTTCGTAGTGACTTCGTTAAATGCTTCATTTCATAAGGAACCTCAAAGTCTCTCTATTTGTATTTCATCTATATCTCAATTCCATTCATTTTATATTTCTTTGGTGTCATAGACATAAGAGGCGATGATGACATTAGACAATGATTCTCACGATAGAACGATGGAAGTCAATTAACATATTTAATGATTCTCTATGCTTGTCTGTTTATGAAACATTTTAGGAGAAAATGATGAGTAATTGCTTATAGAAAAGAATAAATTGAGTGGAGTCTTAGGAAGTCGGAACTTGCCAAGTAGGTAGAATCCCAACCCATAAGAAGCCTAAATTTTCCGCTCCTTCAATCTACCCGCTGACGGTCTAATTCTGGCAAAACAACAGATGGTCGGGTCGGTTCGGCAGATTGGACTCCAAATGCTCAGTAGTATGAGTTGAAACTTCATTAATTAATATTCGATTATTTAATAAAAAAATTAAATAATATAATTCTTTGATCCGGTTAGGGGTAATGAAAGCTAAATTTCAACCTGTTATATTAATAATCTCGCTTAATTAATAAAGTTATAGTAACAATCTTGCTTAATAAATTTTGGTGGTTCCAAAGGCATTAATTTATGATAATTGTTATAGGGAAAGCTGAAATTACGCGGGGAAAGCTGACTTCAGTCAAGAACCATAGACTTAAAATTGATTTTGGGGGTGAAATAAAAAACTTAAATTAGCCATCAATTTTGTTTGATCACCATATTTCTTCCACCAACAACAATGTTAACGTATTCATCTTCCCCTTGGTATAATACAACATGATGTTTTTCATCGAAACCCACTAACTTAATTTTGGGTTTTCCTCCAACGATATGAACTTTAGTTTCATCAGGCATTTAGAATATTATGATCGGAATTCATAGCACCAAGGACAAGTCGAGACTAACCAAAATTTTTTTTTTTAAGAACTTCCATTAATTGATCAAGAAATTCCATCTTACTTTTGTTGCTTTGTATGCCGTCAACACCTCGCCTTTTTTTCTTCTTTCTTTTGATTAGATTTTTTTTTCAAGTTCCTAATCACTGATGAGTTAATTTTGAAACTAAATTTGTAATAAATCAGGAACTAAAAACTCAATTTAGGTTCTCACAGTATACTATAACATCCTTAATGTGAAAAAGGAATCAACCAGATCTTAATTTAGTAATTTCATTTCTGTATGGGTTATTTAAAAAAATTAATAATCTAAGAAAATATCATAATCAATTGAGAACGTGTACTAATTTTATTGACAGTGTTAGGTGGGAAAGATTAAGATTAGTGGGAAGAAGATAAATTTTAGACCTGGCCTAACGAAGGAGGTCATGCGGATTGACATTTTTTTTAATAGAAATTTAATTTTATTGATGTTTAAGGAGACATAACATTGTTTTGATCACTGGGGATCTTAGTGTTGATCCAATAAGGCCACACAGAATACCAATCTAAAGAATCTAATATAGTTTTTGCAAATTTAGCCAAGGAGTCTGCTAACTCATTTGCATCTTTATGAGCATAACTACATGTCCAATACTAAAAATCTGCTAAAAGAAAAATGATATCTCTAATGATGTCCATTTCACTAAAGTAGGATTCCCCTGGATAGCTCTCACCACATTTAAACAGTCTCCTTCTAGATGGATTTTCCTTAGCCTTCTTTCCCTATCCCATAAAACTGCTTCCAAAGCTCATAATGCTTCAGCTTGTTCTACATCTGCTACTTTTGCTGGGGCAACATCGCATTCCATGACATTCACCATTTCTAGATATTAGACCAATACTAGCAGATACTGAGCCGTCGATAAAATAAGCATCAAAGTTTATTTTTTGAATATCAGCCACAGGTGGTTTCCAAGTCTGCCTGGTTTGAACATTATTGCAGCCATTAGTTCTAACACTTAGCAGTTGTGCCACTCCTCTAGATGATTAATGATATTATCAGATATGGTATTCACATTGATCTGGATGTTATCAAAAGTCTTAGAGCACCTAGCCTTCCAGATATACCAAGTTATGAAGCATGAATACTCAATTTTTTTAACATCAACCTGTACACCAGAGCTACCTGCATTAAAAATATTACACAGCCAAGCATGCAAATCATATTGACTAATGGTGAGATACAGGTTAGGATTAACAATATTCCAAATAGTGCTAACCACAAGACAATCAATCAGTAAATGTTGCATAGTTTCAATACCATTAGCACATAAAGCACATGCTGTGGACTTATGCTTTGTTACTCTTTCTATTTTATCTTTAGTAGACAGACACTTATGCAGACATTTCCACATGAAATGTTGGACCTTAGGAGGTGGTTTTATCTTCCAAAAAAATTTCCAATTCACATTCATATTATTCTTAGAGGGACAAGTTGCTAGAGACTCTTCAAGAATAACTTTGTAAGCAGTTTTAACCGAAAAACAACCATTATGAGCAGGAGACCATCTAAGTTTATCACTGCCTGAAAGAGGTACTCTAATTTTAGTTATAGCATTAATAGTTTCCTTATCAAAAAGGATATCAAGAGTGTCTAAGTTCCATGTGTGGGTATCACTATTAATCAGTTGGCTGACATGTTCCATGTTAACAGATAAATTAGTAGAATCTGGAGGACTATTTCTATTTGGTATCCAGTTGTCCTTCCAGATAGATATATTTCCTCCATATCTAACTTCTCAGACATAGTTTTTCTTAACAATGTCTAGGCCCTGACATATGCCTTTCCATACCCATGAATTTTGATCTGAAACTGTTAGAGCACTGCTCGGTCGAACTCGCAAGCGTTGTTATCTCAAGCTTATTTGTCAAGTTTAGGTGATCAAAACTACGAGCCTCGGTTTCTAATCTACTTATAGCTATGTCTCGGATTAGGATCGAATGTGTAGTTGAGCTTTAGACTTCACGGCGTTCATCGATTGAAGACAAAGATCTACTGAGGAGAGCTTGGAGGAACTTCATCAACAAAAGGTACGTGGAGACTAAAACTTATCTATCACTTATAAGTCTATTCTATTTTATCTCCTATTGAGACTAAGTCGTATAGCTATATAGACTTTTACATTATACACATTTGATATTTCGAGCTGAGTTTAACTCGCTTATATCTTTCTCGAAATATGTGTTGGAAAGCTTTTGCTTTAGCTATATTCATCATTATTCTTGACGAGTTTAGTTGGAAACAATTTATTTGTTGGAAACTAAATAATTAGTCAAAAGATGATCATGTGAAAATTTCCTTGAAACATCTTACATGATTTGTGTGAGACTGTCATTTGATGTAGACTCGGAATGTTTCGTATTGATCATTCGATCACTTGAAAATTACTTATAAGCTAATAGTTTGTGTGAGACACCTAATGTCGTCTTCTAAGGATGTTTCAATGATTGAAATGGAAGTTTAGAACAAATAACCATTGTCTGGATATAACACAGTATGCATACCAGTATGCAAACTGTTGTAGTATGATTCAGGTACGGGAACCAAGTTTGCATACCAGTATGCGAACTGATTTAACTGTCAAAGTCAAGGAACCAAGTTTGCATTCCAGTATGCGAACGGTTTTAACTGAGTTAGGTCCGGAACGACAGTATGCGTACCCGTTTGCGAACTGTCCGACGTGACCAAAGTCCGGAACTTAAGTTTGCGTACCCGTTTGCAAACTGAGTTGGTTTAAGTTCTAAAATCGGTTAAGTATGATTTCATACTCATGAACAAATACATTTATAAATTAAGGAATGCAATCTTTGCAAACCATGACTAAATATTCATGAATTGATTCTCATGAATCAAATCCGATTTTGTTTCAATTGTGTCTTGTATACTTCTATGAGAATACAAACAATTGAACAACTCTATGAGTAACACAATTAGATTCATTTGATTATCATTTGATCTAGAAGTGTTAGATGAATGTGGTTAATAAAAAAATGTTCATATGGCTTACTTCGGTTAACTGTTATTGAGCCAACTCAATATACACGTTTAGGTACGGTTACTCATATCTAAATGAAGGTATATTTCATTTGTGTGTAACAAGCTAAGACCATCTAACGGTGGAGAGATATTGCTTTGGTTTTAAGCAAACTTAGCTTGAATTTGAAATCAGGTTTTCATCTAACGGTGAATATTGATTGCTTTGTTTCAAAGCTATCAAACCCTGTTTTGTAGACTATATAAGGGAGAACTCTAGAAACTGGAAAACTTAATCCCTACACCTCATGTGTGACACTAGTTGCGAGTAGAGTTGATTCTCCTTTAACCTAGGTTTTCCTAAAACCATTATAGGTTAACGACTTAAAGACTTCATTTGGATTCTGAAGCCAGACCCAACTATTTTCTTTGTAGTTGCGTGTTATGATCTTACTTGTTCTATCGTGTTGAGTACTATCTTCTCTAAGATTGGCTCGAGATTTATCTCCGATAGGTAAGATATAAAAAGTAATCACAAAGCTCTTCGTCTCATTCTTTGTGATTCCACAATAACTTGTTCTACTACCATATAGTTAAGTTATTGTGAGGTGATTGATATTTCTAGGCTGTTCTTCGGGAATATAATTCCGGATTATCAAAAGACATAACAAAACTTTGTAGGTATTTCTGTGGGAGACAGATTTATCTATCAGAATAGACTTTTCTATGGGAGACAGATTTGTTTATAAAGTCTTCGACTTTGGGTCGTAGCAACTCTTAGTTGTGGGTGAGATCAGCTAAGGGAATCAAGTGCGTAGAGTCCTGCTGGGATTCAGAGGCGTAAGGAACGCGATTGTACCTTAATCGTTGTGAGAATTGGTTAGGGATCAACTACATTCCAGTCCGAAGTTAACTTGTAGTAGGCTAGTGTCTGTAGCGGCTTAATACAGTATGGTGTTCAAATCTGGACTAGGTCCCGGGGTTTTTCTGAATTTGGGGTTTCCTCGTTAACAAAACTTCTGGTGTCTGCGTTATTTCTATTCCGCATTATATTTGTTTATATAATTGAAATATCACAGGTTTTGCGTAGTTCAATCAATTGATAAATCCAACCTTTGGTTGTTGATTGAAATTGATTGACACTTGAACATTGGTCTTTGGTACCGTTCAAGTTGTTTCTCATAATTATCAGGCTCACAGATTCCTATCTGCTTGATTTGTTGATTACATTGAGAAATAGAGATATAACTCTTGGATATATTTCCTTGATTGAGTCTAACTTTCTAGTTAATTCTCTCGGAATTATATTAGAGTTTGTCCATACAGATTTCCGAACGAAATATTGGGTGTGGTTGTTAGACCCCCGCTTTTTTAAGAACAACACCAATTAGAGGATTATTGTTACCAAAATATTTGCAACTTAAAATTTTAACCTACAGCTCATCTTGTTGGTTTATCATCCTCCAAGCTAGTTTGGTAAGAAGAGCAAGATTCAGGATATATACCTCCTAGAGCTTTAGGGAGAGCAACATCTAGCCATCTTTTAGGATAGATACCACCTCTTTTTTCATCCTTTCCACATTGAAAGTTCATTTGAATATAGCCCATTTTATCAGTAATTTTTTTGGCATAGGAAAGACATCTAGATGATGATTATCCATATTTTCTAAAACAGAATAGATAAGAACAGATCTACCGAGAGGAGCAACAAACTTACCTTTCCAAATAGCAAGGTTAACTTTATAGCTTTCAATCAGATGGTAAAAAGATTGAGACTTATCTCTTTGTAAAGCCATTCTCTTAATGTGAAGGATATTGTATTCTTAATGTCACTTGGTACTCTAGAATTGAAAGCAACTACACATTTATCATAATTAATAGCCTGACCTGAAAATTTACTGAACTGGTCAATGATAGATGCTAGATGATTAGCTTCTCTTACTCTAGCTTTAATAAATACCAAACAATCATCTGCAAAAAACAAATGAGTTATAGAGGATTATCCTTAGTAACTTTGAACCTATGGATAAGATTAGAATCTTTAGCAGACTTCAGAGCTCTTGAGAAAACTTTCATACAAAGAATAAAAAGATATGGAGATAAAGGATCTCCCTTCCTTAGTCCTCTTTGAGGATAATATAGCTTACCTGGTTCCCCATTAAGAAGAATTGATGTAGATACTGTTGAAATACATTGTTCAATCAATTTACTCCAAATATCAGAGAAACCAAGAGCTTTTAGATTTTCAATCAAAAAAGACCATTCAACTCTGTCAAAAGATTTTGACATATCTAGTTTGATAGCAATACCTCCATCTTTAACCTTAGTTTTCTTTAAAGAATCTATCATTTCATGTGCAATCACAATATTATCTTATATTAATCTACCAGCAATGAAAGTTGTCTGGTTAGGATAAATAATTTTATGAAGGATCCTTCTTAGCCTAGAAGCAAGAAGTTTTGATATAATTTTATAAGCAACATTGCTTCAGCTTATGGGTCTAAAGTCTACAGCATGTTTAGGACAGCAGGAAAGCCATCTGGCCCTGGAGTGGACGTCCAAGGCTTCATATCAAAAACAATCTTCTTAACTTCATCATAGGAAGGAGGAGCTACAAGCATATTATTATCATACTGAGTAATACACTTATTCACATTGTTCAAATAATTAACAAGATTATCAGGTTTTGTAGTTATGCTCATGCTAAAAAAATATTGTAATAGCTCATCATCAATTTCTTCTCTTTCAGTAAGCCACTGTCATGTACTATTCTGAACGGTATCAATTTGGGTTTTTTTCCTCCTAAAATTAGCTTTTTGGTGGAAGTCAGCAGTATTCCTATCATCAAATTTGATGTTATCATCTCTATTTCTCTGTTTCCAAAAATCCTCTTCAGCTTGGTACCAAAATTTTAGTTTTTCAGTTAACTCTCTAACTTGTGAAGAGTTTTGGTTACTCCTGTTTCTAGTAATAACAGCAAGTTGAGATTGGATTTTAGTAATCTGAGTATTAATATTACCAAAATGGTTATAATTCCAGTCCTTAAGGATAATTTTAGTATCAAGAAGATTCCTAGTGAGCCTAAAGGCATGGGATCCAGAAGAGTTACCACCCCATTTGTCTTTTATCAAAGTAGAGCAATTAGAGTCATTAAACCATGCTTTATTAACTCTGAAAGGTTTTCTAGTAGAATTATCCATTCTAGAGGTAACAAGCAAACTAGGACAATGATCACTACCAAAAGTAGTTAAGTGATAAACAACAACATTACTAAAATTATTAGACCAGTCTCTGCTAGCACAAACTCTATCTAATCTCTCAAGAATAAGTTCTTCACCTTCTCTCCTATTCCACCAAGTAAAAGGATTTCCTATGAAATTCATACTATAAAGACCTCTATTATGAATCATGGCATTATAGTTATCAAGATCATTTTAAGAAGGATTGTTACCACCCTCCTTTTCTTCACTACTGAGAATGAAATTCAGATCCCCTAGTACTATCCAACTATTATTATAAGTGTTCCTGATATCATCTAGGTAATGTCATTGAAGATCTCTAGTGTTGTTGTTCAGAGCACCATACATAAATGAAACAAGAGAAGCAGTATTCATAGAATCAAGCTTTACTAGGTAGTTCAAGATATTAAAATTAATATTTATCATAGTGAGATCAACTCCCTCCTTCCACATGAGACAAAGGCCACCAGACAGACCAACAGGATTATGAAAAACAATATTAGGAAATTTAAATCTTGCTGTTAAAAATTAAATTCTTTTAAGTTGCTTTTTTGTCTTTGACAAAAAAAAATGATATCAAGATTGTGACCTCAAATAAGAGATTGAAGATGGTTCCTAGTGTCTTTATTTCCAAAACTACAGACATTCCAAGATAATATCTTTATATTGTAGTGATTAAACCCAAAAGATAATTTACTGGAGCAAAAATTAAGGTTCAAAATGCAAACAGTTCCTAAAGAATATAAATGAATTGAATAAAGTTTAAAATATACCTCATTCTCCCCATTAGTGCCTCCAGATTGCTTATCTTTAAGTGGGATTCTAGCTGTTGCAGGATTCACTATTTCCTCATCATTGTTATTAGTAACTTCTACACCATTTAAAAATCTTTGTCTCTTTCCTAGCCTTGATGAAACCTCCTCTTCCTCATTTATAATCTGAAATTTCACAATCTTGCCATCAACAGGAGGACAAATGGTGTTGATTTCACATTTCTCCAGCTGTTTTCTTAAGTTTTCCAATTCCTCCAAAAGGTAGAAGCTTTTCATGAGCCACTTTCAGAAATTCAGCTGCAGCACCACATACTGCTTTGCAGTGATTAATAATGAAGCATTCTCTATAAATTTTGTTTGGCTGTTTTTCATAGTGAAATCTGACCCATTTAGTAGAACCAGTTGCAGTAATAGCCAGAACACCTCTTCTCAGGGGGGTTGTGATAGACGCATTATTGTGTCTAATATATCTCAATTGTATATATTGTTAGTGTTCGATTGTGTATTTATTTTGTTATTTTATGTCTTTGTAGGTATTTTTAGAGAAATAAGCTCTTGCGGCGAAATTGGCTCGAAAAGTGGTGTTTTACACTCCAGGATAGAGTACTAAAGGCACCCCAGAAATACACTGGAAGCACCCCAAAAATGTGTCGGAGGAACCCCAGAAAAATTACTATCTACGCCCAAAAAATACTATTTGCACCCCATAAGACAAGTGCTAAAGGGACACCCGTGCAGGATTAGGGGGAGGACATCTTCTTCTCAAATTCAAAAAATAAATTTTGGCGGGAAAACCATTTCTTCTTTGGCAGAATTTCGATCGTATGTTTGGACGTGATTTAGTGAGATTCAATCCCTGAAACTTAGTGGGTAGACGTGATATGACTATAGAAAGTTGGTATGGGTGTTCGTTTGGATCAGAATTGGCTGAATCGTGTCATGGAGCAAAACAGGGCAGCACGTGCATGAGAGAAATATTTCACGGGATTGCATGAGTTTTGGAGAATTTGAACGTGTTCTGAATATGTATGATGACTAGAGCAACAGTTTGGAGCGTAAATAAGTTATATTTGGAGATTAATCCAGCTGCAAACGCGTGGAGAAGCTAAAACAGGAAATTATTATCGTGAAAATAAAAATAATAAAGAGAAGATTTTTTGAAATTATGGAGGAGATTCGATGCATCTTTCGGGTATAAATAGATTACCCAGGTCATATAGAAGGGGTGTGGAGAGTTTGGGGAGCTGAGGAGAGCTCAGGAGCTAGAAATCACGAGTTGCAGAAACTCGGGTTCTGCTGCTACTGCTGATGATGAACATCAAGAACACGAAGAACAACACCTGCTGAAGACAGCCGCTGAAAACTGTCGAAAATTTATGGCAGTGGGTAGCACTTTTCCAGCGACTTCGGAATAGTGACTACATCACTTTTATTATATCGTTTATTTTGTGACGCTTTTCATGCGTCACAAAATCCTGTTTTTCACTATTTGCTCCATTTTCACCATTGTAAACACTTTTTGAGCAAATAAAAAATATTTTGAGAGTGTCTATAATATGAGGAGCTAAACCCCAACACTGGGACGACGGAGGAGGCCGAACTTCATACATGGGTAAATTTATTTTATTCTTTTTTATGACTTTTGCACTAATATTAATTGAAATATGATTTGATTTAATTGGTTGTCATTTAATTTGATGATGTATGCTTAGCTTAGGTGTTTTGATACATCATGCTTAGGATTTACAATCAATGTTTTGAGAATCTACCTTGGCAAAAATAGAGTCCATGTTTATATTTCTTGAGCTAAAACTGTTGAGAATAAATAAGTGAACCTTATGTTATGAAGATTGGCTAAATCCTTAGTCCCAGTACCTCTCGCCCATTGTTTAATATTTTTGTATATATTTTTATTAAATTTAAAAACTCGAATCTTCACAAATCTTAGAGTTCGAATCCTATTTACCACTAATACAACAAAGTTGAAAACACATCAGGTTGTGAGTTCAATTCTGACACAAACTTTCACAGGAATACCCTCAATTGGAATTGCATTAGTTGGCGCAATGGCAAGTACTTCACCCAATTTTTTTCCCATTTCTTCCACAGCTTTCACATTCATATGCTCAGGTTGTAGATTTTTGAGTTGAATCCAATACACTTGTTTACTCTAATCAAGATTTTGATGAACCAATCCCTGGAAATAATCAAACAAAATGCATAATTTCCCATCAATGTTCCATGGGCCTTCTTCAATAATGTTGTCTACCAAATCCTGATTCATAAACTTGAAAATCATAACATTAGTATCCACTTCAATGATTATATCCTCCTGAGGAATGAAACGCCAGGTAAATTGAATGTTCCTCTCAACTGTTCCATAATGCATCTTCCCTTCTATTATAATTTTCCCAATCAAACAGAAATCCTATTCTCCATCTCCCACTTCTTCATTAGATGCATACTCATCTTGGTTTAAGAGGACTATTTCTTCAGCAGATTGCAATTCGAAAGTTGCTTTCTTAAACTTCAATGCTAAATCAGATACTTATGTATTTGGGGTTTGAGCAGTCGCACTATTCTCTTGGTTTGCAGCCATTTGTCTGAGTTTTTCCTGAGAAGATACGATTTGAGCTATTTCATGAAAAGAAGATTTATGATAGGTACTACTCGAATTAGGGTTACCCATAATAAAGGTGATACGATATATTTTAGGTTTACTCATCGAGAGATTTTGGAATCAGTTGAATCTGAAAAGGCAAGAGTGAGCTGTAGATGACCAAAGAATAAAGAGGGATACTAGTAATTCAAATTTGAAATGGACTTTATACTTCTTGCACGTGTGAGAGCCTTGCTTGAGTGTAATCTTTACTGAATCAGTAATGAAACCGGCTATTCCAATGAAGAAACTAATAACAATGAGATTCACAGAAGAAACTTTGGCGTTAACAAGCTCTAATACAACAACAACAACAAACGCAATAATCCACACTGGAAACCAGGCAAACTCCATATTTTAGACAAGCAATCTGTAAACACATGGAGAAGATAAGATTTAGTTAAACATATTCAAGTTTAAATTTAAACTTTCCGATAAATGGATGCAAAAGATTATTAAGAGAAATTTTAAGAAAAACAAATATTAAAGATAAAGAACAATCAATAGGGGAAAAGAGGAGAGTTTAGTAAGATTCACGGATGAAACAATCAGAAAGAATTGAATTTTTTTGAAAAACAGAGTTAACTCATAATTTCGCCCGATTTGCAGAGAGGAGAGAGAAGACACTAAGCGGAATATGATCATCCCCGCAGATTGACAAATGAATCGGCCATTTCCCCGTATTAACTTTCGGTCATTTTGACTTGACCAAAGTCGGCTTTCCCCCAAACTAATATGGCTTTGCATGTAACAAAAATCTAATTATAGAGTTGTACACTTGTACTTCCTCGGGAACATCTCGGATTTGGGCCTAGGGTTGGACTAGATAGGGTTAACGAGTAGAGACAAAGAAGCCGGATCTGTTGTTAACGTCTGCTACATACATACCCACTGGGTACTCCATATTTAATTACTTTCTCTCTCATGTTTATACCAATTGATGTTGAAAAAGGGTTTAAGCTTCAGAAAAAAAAAAAAAAACCCCTACTGAAATCTAGTAAATCCTCTTTTCTTTTCTTCGATTCAGATTTATTTCTCCCATGAAAAACAGATAAAAAACTAGGGAAAGGATTTTGTTTTATGGGAAAATCACTTTCCTCTACAACTAGACTACAAGACTTCTCAAGAATTACTAGACAAACTCTACACAAACACAATTCAAGAAATCAAAAAAAGCAAACTCCCATGGCAGAAACAGCAAAATTAGTCCCTGCTAAAGACTCAACTGAGAAATTGAAGTTGAAACTAGAAAACCCAGAACATCAGAATAATAGGATTCCACTGTCTGATGTTGTTTCTGATTGTGTAAAACGTTGGTTTCATGATACTCTTAAAGAAGCCAAAGCTGGTGATATTAGTATGCAAGTTTTAGTTGGTCAGATGTATTATAATGGATATGGTGTTTCCAGAGATCCCAGTAAGGTGAAAAATCTGTAATTGATTTGTTTAAAGTACACTAGTCTAGTAGAATTTGGGTGTTTTTGGTTTTAATTGATTTTTTCTTGTTTTGATTGTTTTAGGGAGGAGCATGGATCGCTAAAGCCTCGAGAAGTCGTTCTTCGGTGTGGAAGGTTTCCGAGAAGCGTCCAGGTGAGCTTATTCTCTGTCTTCCTTGATTGTTCACTTTCAAATTGTGGTTACTTTCTTATTTGTTTTGACTTTTGATTGGGGTGTTATGTGATTTTGTCTCAGGGTATAATGCAAGTGATTCGGATTCTACAGATGATAATAAGGTGGAGGATGTTGAGTAGAATCAAATTTGTTTGCAGAACTTCTATAATGAAAAAGTGAGTCTGATTCTCTAGTCTCTAGATTTTTTATTGCTTTGTTGTTATTGTTTTTGAAGTGCCTTTTGCAGCATTTTGTTTAAACTGTCATTAAAATCCTGATATGTCAATCTTTCATATTAGAAATGCCAATTGTGTGAAGCTGTACCTATTGAATTGTTAAGTCATTCACACTGCAAAATGCTATACTGTACTGAAATTGGTAAACATGGTACATAGTTTAAGCACTGTCGCATGTAGGACAATGAGAGGAGTCTCAGACCCTGTGGGCACATCTTCAGGTTACATCCTGAACCTGGTTTTAGTACTAGCAGTTAATGCAGAAAGTTTCCATGGATAACCTGTGAACCCTAAAAGGCGTGCACTCATTTTTCACGTTCTCTATTAGTTTTCTATATAACTCTGACTGAAGCAGTACACATAGAGCAAGTCTAGTGGTGGAAACTACCAAAGCGGCAAAAGCACGCTGGGCTTTGATTGGAATGGCGCTTGACTAGTCAACCGTCTACAATTCTCAACCCAACTAAAACACCAGCGTGGGTAGTTGAATTGCTGACTAATCTAGCGTTCATTACAATTGAAGCTCAGCGTGATATCGATTGCCACTTTCGCTTGGATTCCAAGCTCTCTCCCAAGGAACCTTGGAACATGGCTTGGAAGAAGTGTGGAATATCCCTACATGGAAGCCATTAGACTTGACATTCCACACTTTTACCAAGCTTGGATTCTCCACCAGAAGACTTGCTGAAGAAACTATTAGTAAAGCGGAAATACTGGGGTGCTACTGTAATCTTACTTAGTTTCGTAACGCTCCAATTGTAGTACCCTTTCAACTTTATATACCATGTGGAGTGGAATTGGTAACATAGGACACCAATTTCATTCTGGTTTTTTAAAATCTCCTACATTTAGGTACTGTAATATTTTTCTGTGGAGATACTACTTTATGAACTTAAAATCTCCTACATTTTGGTACTGTAATATTTTTCTGTGGAGATACTACTTTATGAACAATCCAAACTACTTGGAATCTGATAATGTCCAGCAGAGTGCTATGCGAAGAAGCCACAAGAAGATCTTGAATATCAGCACCAATCACTGAGATCTTTCCATAATGACCTATTAGTAGACTTGTTAATTAGTCGAGCAGGAGTGAGTGAGTGCTGGAAGGGATTCATGTACCAAAGCTGTGGAGCTATTTCCATTCTTGACTCTGTAGCAGAACAAAGTAATCTCTACCCAGTGTTCTGGCGCATTGTCAAGAGTCACCTTTCATATAAAAGAAAGTTATAAGAATTTTATTACCCTTTCCACCACCACTCAGTGTTAAAGACTTAAGCTTATCATCAATATTGTAGCTTCGTTTAGTTGTTTACCCGGTAGACGGTAGTAATCTATGTTTTATGTTATGTGTTGGAAGTTCAGCTACATAATCATCATACCTTCGGCATAAATATGATTATGCACAAAACTTAGAAAATAATATTGCTTCTAGTATTAACACGCACTACAACATTAATATAACAATGATTGCAGATAGAATTCAGCACTAGAAACATGATCTCTTTATTGCATATGAACTAGATTGCCTTATTCTTATCCATGATCACTTTGTAGCTCTCGTTGAATCATATTTATCTCATATAAGTTTTCAACATAATTTTAAACAGTACAACCACCATGGTCTACAGCTTTACCATAATATATAGTATCAATAGCTTCTGCAAGAATAAATATTTTGTCTCGCTTCTACTTGGTTAATGACAGCCTTTTACTTCTATTTGTATTCATGCTCGAATGATCGATAAATTGGAAAATTTATTTATACAAGAGGATAGAAGAGAGTCCTTGTCGACATTTCGATCATGAGTTGGTAGACAACTTAACACTTGACCTTAATCCGCCTTGTTACTAATCTGTCTCAGATTAAGCTGATCTTTTTTTTCTTTTTGTTAGCTTAAGCTAAACATTATATGTTGTGCAAACCGTAAAAACAACTCAATGGTGAAATTAGTTCTATTACTATCAAGGTCACTAAGAGATGGTTTGTGTTTTTACTCAACTTTGACAGATGTTTTAGTAATCGTTTCAAAGTTACATGCAACTGGAGCTTTCTCGGGAAGAATTGCTTGAACCAGGGCATACATCATATGAAGTTTCTAGACATCTAAGACATGTAGTCAAGAAATTAAAAAAGCAGATTCCTCAAATATTACGAATATGTTCTTTTTTGTCCTGTGCTAAAAGCATGCACATGAGAAAGTGGAAAATGCATTTGTAGATAATAGTATATATATCTATATTCAGATAAAAGGTAATAAATTCTTTAGATATCGACTAGTGGATATAATAATAACCAGTTATTACTTGTGCTCATCTCTGGTTCTTCCTCATTGTGATGTCCGGGAAATTTCCTATTAGTCAGTTGCATGTGCACAAGTCCTAAACTCTTTTGCTCCTTTTTGAGAAATTGCTAATCTCTTGTTTGGTCATTGAAATGGTTGTAAAGTGTTTCATATGTGATATTTTCAATCAATGAGCCACTAGCAAAACTTCATTTTCAGTCTTTATTGTGAATTTCCTTCTATGCTTCGTTTATTGTCTGTTCATTATTGAATTACCTTTTCAAGACATTAGTCTGAGCTACTTTATGCATGAATTTGAAATAAGATATTCATGAACTAACTTGTGTACTTTTCATCCCTTTTTCAGTGCCTCCATGGAGCTGTGCCCCATCTTTCATGTTTATACTTTCCTGTACGGCTCTACCACTGGATGGATCCTCAAATTGTTTTCTTTCGCCTCCGTTAATTTATTTCCTTCCTGGACAGATCCAAAGTGTATAACTATGTTTCATAACTAAACTTAAGAACCATCTTAAGGGCATCATTGATTTTTAATCTTTGTCCTCTTTGTCCCAAGTGTGTTTACCTACTTCAAAACTCTTATCCATTTAGCCAGCCATGTATTGCCTGTGGATTTACAATACAGATGGCAATTTTTGCAATTTTGCAACTGAAACATCTGTACCTGAAAATGTCGATATTCTGGTGCACTTTTGCACGGCTAGGAATGCACAAATTAGGTAGACGCGGATTCGCATTGAAAAGGTTTATTTTGGTTTCATAAAGTCTTTCTAGGAAGCAAAGGAAATCACGTATATAGACTTTATCACAGATCACAGAAATGTTGTTTATTTTTTGTCTGAAAGGGAGATTCAAACACACAGCATTCGTTCTTTTTGTAAAGGTAGGATGGGAAAAAAGAAAAGAGATATTCGCTTTTAAAACTTTTGCCATATTAGCTGCAAAGCATATTATGGAAATGGCTGATAAAGATGGAAAGCAGCAATGGCTTAGCTTGTGCTTGTTGGCTAGCTCAGCTACACCAGAGCACTGATCTCTCTCTCTCTCTTTCTCTGGCTAGTTCAAGTCTAAAGCTTGAGCCAAACCTTGCTTCTACTTTGCCATACACAAAAACAGGAGAATTTGGATTGCTTACGCATTATTAAAGCATATATGCCCACCAGCCAAGAAAAGCACGAGCATCTAGCCTCATTCTATATAAATGGATAAACGAAGCCATTGTATTTCTACTATATACTGGAGTTCAAGTTTCTAAGTTCTGAATTCCAGCTGAAGAGCAAGTTAGTGATAGTAAACATACAACAGAATCTGATTTTGGTGTCTCTCTGGGCTCACTCTCTCAACTTCAGTATTCCAACACAATATCAAGCTTTCTTCTTCTACTACAACAGCAAATTGAATTAAAATGACTAATGTAGGTACCCTCCATCTTAATTGCAGCTTCTCTCTTTTCATTTTTTTTCCTCTCAAGCATGAGTCTTATTTGAGAGTGGTCATTATTTTTGTTGGTAGGTGGTGGAGTTAAAAGTGGGCATGCACTGTGAAGAGTGTATCAAGAAAATCAGAAAGGCCATCAAGAAGATTGAAGGTATTTTCTATGTTTTCTATTTCGCAATCATTTAAATCTTTTATTCATTCACCCTTCTAGAAGTGATTATGACCGAAATATTCTTCCCCAAATATAAAAATTGATCTCGATCATCACATAATTAGGATAATCCAAATGACGCACACCCATTTTATAAGTGTAAGGAACCAGGTCCTTTCGTCACTTGCTATTAGACCATGTTATTTTATTCGCAACAGCTTTTAATACACTGAACTCAGATGAATTATTTCAGAGGGAGAGTATTATTTGGTCAAACGCCATTCGAATTTCAGAGGGAGAGAATTTAGTCAAATGTCAAAATTTTCAAGGTTTTGACCGTTGAAAATGGATTTTGATGAAGGTCCAAATGAGTAATTGTGAAGTCAATATGACCAAGAATTTAGTACTTGAGCGTCCCAAGAAATGATTTGGTTTTGTTTTGATGCTTGCAGATCTTGAGACATACGATTTCGATATAAAGAACAACAAGTTGACCGTCTCCGGTAACGTTACACCTGAAAAAGTCATCAAAGTTCTTCAGAAAATGGGAAAGAGTGCTAGTATTTGGGATGAGGAAGAAGTATTGATGACTAACTGAATGAATGGACCGGACGATCTGAGCTGTTTGATTATAGTAATAATATTTTTACTTTCATGTCATACTTGCGGTGTCTAATTTTAAGGCTTTTGCTTTGTAAATTTTTCATGGATCAATACTCGTATTTTTTTTTTTTGTTATCCAAGTAACATAATAGACGTAAACTTGAATCCCATTCTCTTGTCAAAATTTTCTCACGTGACTTTTTGACACCGGAGGATTCGGTCCCATGACTCCCATTGAAAATGTGGCCATGTTTTGATATTTCCTGATAAGGTAATATTACACTTGAACATGGGTTTGAAAGTCCACCCTACCTATTGGGATGGAGAAGAAATCTTGACAAAGAATTGAACGTATCATATGGGACAGGGAAGAAATCTAGAGTCTAGACCCAATTAGGATGACCGATCAGCAGGCACGGGACGTGTAGGGATATTAGAGTTTCTTCTACTTGTGTATATCGGTGAATTGGTGATTCCCGCTTTGTTTTCTCCATAAATATCAATTCCGTACATGATATGTTTCGCCGCCTAGTGATAATGCAAACATTGGATTAGTGGTGCATTGATAAAGATATTTTATTTCAGGATTCAGTTTGTACCAAGTTTGTTTAACCATCAGGAGATAAGTAACAGCTTCTTCTCATCTCAATTCTTATCCATTCTCAAAGTCATTATTAGAGATAATATCGATCATGAATTTAGTAAAAAGAATTAACATATCCACAGTTGCGGTGCAACAACTAGGGGTGAGTATGGTTTGGATTGGTCATGTTTTTGTCTCACCCGTATCAGCATCCAACCCAATGTGTCTTATTTGAATTTTAACATTTGCATCGGATCCAACATTCCACAATTGGATATGTATTAAATTTATTATAGAATTGATGTTTAAAATATACAAGACAAAATTAACAAAACGGATCATTACCATAATTTTTAATACTAACCGAAATACACACAACTTTTAGTGTTTCCTTTTAGTTATCTATCAAATGCTAGTAAAGAAACTCACTGATCAAATATTAATAAAGAAAATTATCAACCTCATTTAATAATAACAACTCTAATTTTATTTTATATAATAATGTTAGAATCAGTGGCGGAGCCAGGTTTTCAAACTAGGGACTAAAAAAAAGTTACAATGAAACACCGCCCCTTACACTTTTCCCTCTCCGCCTTTCCTTTTCTCTCTTCTTTTTACTCTACAAATGAAACCACCGACGCACGGATAGATTTTTGATTTTGGAAGGTGAATATTTAGGCTTTGGTGAACTAAATTACTTGGACCAGGTGGACTAACTTAATGGACTAACTTGATAGGTTTTATTTTTTAAGGGGTGAAATACTAACACGTTAAGGTTTTGTAAGAAAAAAAGGGGAGCTACAGCCAGGGTTAGCCCCCTTTAGTTCCGCCACTGGTTAGGATGTTTATACAGTACTTCAACTAGGCATGCTTCTCAGAACAAAAAAAAAAAAAAAAAAAAAAAAAAAAAACCCTAAGCAACTAATGTTAATACTAGTGAACAATATAACCATACTGAAAAAGAATAGTTATTAGCTTACCTGATGTGCATGTCCAATAGATTTTTAACTCTGCATTTGCATCTAATCCATTAGTGTACGTACCGGATACGTACCAGTAAAACACGGATGGTCTGGTTCGAATCTGCGGATCTAATCACAAATGCTCAGCCCTAGCAACAACCGATATTCTCTGGCCATTTTCATAAAAGGCTCTCTATGTGGTATCCGTTAAATTCTATGGACCTAACTAACCTCGAGAACTGTCTTACAAGGTTAGGATTGTCCAAGGCATATACATTTCACAAATCCATGGAATCCAGGAGGTATAATATACATTTTAATATATACATCTATGTTTTTCCATATTCACGAAAAAAACAACTTAAATTCTCAAATAAAATCCTTGTAATTGGAGACCGACTTCTCGGAAAAACATTTTTATCCCTTCACTTATCATGTGCTAAGTTGTTAAAGATTAGGTTTATCACACAACATAATTGTAATCAGGTACTAATGGATAAACAAGATAGTAATTAAACGAAATAATGACTTTTTATTGAATTCACATAAAGATATTAACACAAATCTTAAAAAAATGACATTTAGGTTGATTTTTATGGTCATTGAACTTCAAGATTCGAATTGGAAAACCGTTGTCTAAACCTAACTTTCAAGTTGCGGATCAAGCAAACACTTGAAATGAAATTTGAATCATGATCTCTCACCTAATCATTTGGCGCAAAAAATTACATTGTCGCTCCCAAATATTTGGCGCAAAAAAAATGGGCCATGAGATGGAAAGATTCATTAGATCACCAACAAATCTACTATTTTCATCAAATTGTTGGGCAAAATTACTTGAATCAAGTAAAATCATAAGATCTAGCCTCCAATTCAAACAAACATGAACGAGTAGCTATGTAATACAGGCTCCCTGAAAGGTTAGAAACGAGAAAGTGTTAGACAACAAAAATCCTCATCCCGAGAGTATCATTAAAGAAGTACAATGGTGGTTTAATTATATTATTCATCAAGTCGTAGATGAAAGACCTGACATTATCCTAGTTCAGAAGAAGAAGATTTTGCTAGATAAAAACCTCTTGATGCTAACTGGACCAAGCACAATGTTTATACATCGTTTCTTCATTTTGTTGTAGAATGGGTTGTACGTGGCTAGAGATTCCAATGCGCATTTTGAGGGTGATGGGGCTAACAATCAAAAAGTGCTTAATCATCTTGAAGCCGAAGCTAGGGCCGTGTTGCTGGCCATTGAGTTTGCTCTGTTGGTTCAGTTAAAGAGAAACTGATCGATGCTAAGAAAGTAATCACTATGCTTACGGACAAGGATAAACCTATCTCTTAGAGAATCCAACACATCATCATCAGTTAGATTAAAACTTATGCTAAAAAGCCGGAGGATGTTATGTTAGTTTTTAGGCAAAAAGATGGGAACTTTGTTGCTCATACTCTGACAAGTTACGGTTTAGAAAACCACTCTATTGTCTGGAAGTTATCTTCTTTCCCTCCTCCATGTATTTCTGGTCTTTGTTATACTGGGATTAGTAACTCTCCAGGGCCGGTTCTGAAAGGTGGCTAGTAGTGCTCAGCACAAGGCATACCGTTTGGTGAAGCTACTTAAACAGAGTTGTTACGTAATTTGGTATCTCACTCACTTAACGAATTAAATAAGCTACTTAGTTTGGAATCGAATTAAAAAAACTCCTTTTAATAAAATATATGAAAACTTTTCACTTAACGAAAACCCTAGAAACAACTCAAAATAAAATTAAAATCGGGACGGTAGGAAAAATTTAATTAATAGGTTAGTTCTTTTATAATTTTGTTTGTGATCCGTGTGTATTTACTTCTTTGATTTTGAGTGTATACAGTAGATGGATTGATTGAATTACTTCTTTAATCGACTTTGAGTGTATACAATGGATAGAATAATCGGATTGCTTCTTTACCTTTTTTTATAATTTCAATTGACTTTGAGCGTATACAGATTACAGTGGATAGATCGAATTACTTTCTGATTTCATATCTGTTTGCGAAAAAGGTAATTGGTTGGAGACTACCTGCTTCAATCTGTTTTTGGACGTAATTTAGTCCTCAAATTTTAATTGTAATTCTGCTTCAATATGTTAGTCGGCGTATTTTAGTCCTCAAATAGTTATCTGATGTGTTTGTTTTCATTTCTAATAGGAAGTTCCCATCTTCTTAATATTTTTTCCCAGCTTCTTAGTGGCATAAATTACTTGGTTTTAACGTTATAAAGTAGATTTTATTTGGAAAACATATACTATAAATATATGTGATTTTTTATTTATTTTTGATAATAGGGCATTCCAAGCTCTTTCGCACAAGATCATTTAAATTTCAGTGACAACCCTGTAAATCTCAGCTACATGTATTGTTTTCGCTTAGGAAATAAAAAGTAAAATCAAACTGACGTGGAAATTTGGAACTTAGAATTCGTATCATAAGGCCTATTCCTATGCACATGCCAAAGAAACGCTCTTTGGCATACCAGGTGGCATGGCAAACGAATTGCGCCACTATGGAAAAATCACTGAGCGACAAAATTTATAGCAAATGCTATTGATAATATCGCCAGCATTGCCATGAATGTCGCTCGAGATTGACTCTAGCGCCAGCGTTACAATTAATATCGCCAACGCTCGACTTCCTAACGCCTATAAATACCGCACCGTTTCTTCTTTTCCTTCACACCTCCCCTTCCCTTCCGATCTATTCTCTTTTCTCCTGTTCTCTTCTCTTCTGTAGTTTAACAAAAATTTCTTGAGTGAGAAAAAAAATATGAGTGAAAAAAGAAAAAGAAACAGAAAAGTCAAAGTATCTACTAGTACCCCAGCCAATGGGTTAACTTATGTTGTGGATAAATAATATGAGTTTCAAAATGTTATACAATTAGTCGGTGATGGTGTGCTCCTTAATCACATTTCTGACCATCCAGAGCGAGTTAGTTCAGTATTTCTAAGAGGTGGATGGTCTGAGTTCCGTACGATGTTTCAGTTACTTCCCCCTGTTGTTCAAGAGAGAGTCCGAATATATCCTTGGAGACATTTATATCATATACATCCTAGAAACCACATGGCTCAAGAAGTTCAAGTTATATTAGAACGATAGTGGAAGACTACAAACACATTCTTTTTCAAAGATTTTGAATGAGGTAATTAGTTAGTTTTTTCTAGTAATAATATTTTTAGATTATGTTTTTTTTTTTATAAAATTCAACAAACTCTAATTATGAATATATTGTTAAATAGGAGTTACCCCGATAGATTTGTACATGTTAACGGGAATTCCATGTGCTGGAAACTTACTTCCATTTAACAAACTAAATTGGTTATCAGAAGATAGATAGAAACAAAGACTTCTTTTATACTCAAATGATGTAGAAAGAAGTCAATCATATAGACAAATAAAAGCGCATGGGTTAAAAGTGGTTGGGTTGAAAAGTTTGTTACAACGTTATGCTAAGATAATGGAACAGTTGAGGTCAGATAACCAACCATATTTGTTCCATGATCGTTATGAGGAGCTCGAACGTCTGTTTGTGTTGTGAACACTAGGCCAATGTCTATTTCTAAATGCTAGCTCAGTGGTGTTAATTGGTTTTCTCGAAGCATTAAAAGATTTAGAGAAATCACCAACATATGATTGGGGGTCTTCAATTTTATCAGAGCTTTACATATCCCTAGGTAATTGCTCGTCGTGTGTCAAAGATAGTTTGAATGCTTTTTGGGGAGTGTTGGATGTAAGAACCAATATTTTTCACACTATTTATTTGTTATTTTGACATGAAAAATTTACTAACCAATAATATTATTTTCAGTATTGGTGGTATACATATTTTCGCGTCTTGGAACCTTCTCTTAAGAATCACACCAATGTTTTTCCGGTCACACTGAAGTACGATTCCGAGAATTGGCAACCAGAACAAGTTGAAGATGGTCAACATACTGCTATTTTTCAGAGGATTCAACAGTTGTATAGAACAAGCCTTAGCCTTGTCTCCCATCCGTATGAAGCAATCCCTGAGTTCGAAGAAGAACAAGCTTAGAGAATGGTACAGCTAAGCCATAAAAGGATCGTGTTATACAACCATAATTCTGAAAAGTTTGTTTGGTATTATGGTGAAAGACTACTTCTTCAGTTGCAGGGAAGAACAATGATAGCCATCAATCCTTATCCAAGTGAAGAGGTTTCTGAAAACGACTACTTGAAATTGATAAGGGAAGGTCATCATTGGAAAGAAGTTGATGAATTGATCCAGGAGTCGATGGACAGAACTGACTACCTATATTGGTTTGACATTATTTGCAAGCGCAGTATTGCTATGCAACCCACAAAGTTTGGGTCAGATGGATTTCCCAGCTTCAGGTAGGATGCACTTGGCGATGAATTTCTTCCTTCCCAACCTCCACCAGAGACGGGCGATGCATTTGCATATCCTTCTCAAGCGGGTTTATCGTCAACTATGCCAACATTTTCTTGGGATGTACAGACTGTATCCACCACATCTGAAGAAATTGTTACTTTTCCAATTGATTCCAGTGCACTTGATAGGACTTATCCACACTGGGGGGTTAATGTTACACCGGAGCAGTATCAGACCCAGTTGAACGATTATCATGCTCTATTACATAGATTTCAGATATTCCACTTGGATGAGATGCAAAAACTGAGGGAAGCATGATGTTTGTAATGATTCAAGGATTTTCCGGTCATGATGGTACAGGTAGTAATAGAGGCATGAGTCCCAGTGGTAGAGGCATGAGTCCCAGTGTTAGATACTCAAGTAGTATGTGAAGGAGATCAAAACATTGGCGTGGATACAACTCCTGCACGTCTGTTTAGGCAAATGCCAACTGACATAATGACTCCTAGTGGTGGTGTGAACATGGAAGCAATTAGGGCATTAGGCAATCGACTATGTATACCCCAATTGCCTCCCCCCCCCCAATTGCCTCAATCTCATCAGCATTTCAACCATTTCAGCAAACTCCTCCAGCATATCAACAACACACATTTCAAGATTTGTATCATGTTCTCCTGCTCCCTGAACCCATTATTTATCAAGGTTATGGTGATTCTGATGAGACTCAACCACCAAATGAGTCTCAAACCGGCTTGCTAACTGATATGTTGAACAACACTTTTGATCCAGAAAACGCGGGCAATTGGGTCTTTGGTAGGGAAGGAAATGGCCAAGTAAATGAGTAGTTTATGGACGTAAAATATTTCAAATGTAATCTTTTTATTTTAATTAATGGAAACTATCTTTTTGATTAATATTCAAATAGAATTAGTTTTACATTTCATTAAAAATCAACCTTAATTACATAACACAAAACTTAAAAATTGAATCCCTACATGTGAACCTTGTATAGTTCATAACATTCGTCGTGGCTAAACCATCTTTTGTTGCATTCGGCAAATTTGGTATGAGCTCTAATTTGGTATGGCTAAACCACATAATTTGCTGATACTTTCTCACATCGTTATTGATGAAACAATATTGATTTTGAAGACACTCATTTGTTCTTCTTGAATTTACGTGACTTAACGTCATAAACCTTTGAAACACAGTGTCCCATAAGTTAAAAGTCTCTAAATTGAAATCTCTATCACTTGGAACTGAAACCCAACATCGAATTAGAGAAACATCTTCTTCTCGAATGAAATCCAGTTCGGTTATGCGAGCACTAGGCATGTTGAAATGAATTTGGAGTTGAGATGTGTATTTATAGGGGGAATAGTAGCCGTTATATGAGGAACTGATGAGCGATGTTCAAGTCAGCGAGCGACGTAGTGATTAGCGCTGGCGCTGGACTGACCAGCGAGGGAAATTTAGACCATCTAGTGATGGAAACTCTATCGCTCGCTGGAAAGTCTGTCGTGTATATTATAATTGACATATAGCCATATATGTTTGACACTTTGACATACCCATGATGGGTGCATATATGGTAAAATGTGATGTTTGCCATGTACTTACGAATATGCATGAGAGTTAGCCTGACACCAGACCAAAAATACGATTTCGGCATTTTGTACACGTAACATTTAGCTTTGTTACCTAACTTCAATCACAGATTGAGTTTAGGTATTTGTTTCACCAATTTCATTAGTCAACACACTCTAGATAACCTAATTTAAATGTCTTTAACAACAAAACCATAAAGAGGGTAAACTCCTAGCCTAACTCTAGAGTCTAGAACAACAGTTAGGTCTAACTCAACTGTTTTATAACTCAACTAAATTGTCCACGTTCAATAGAAATAAATATCACCAGACCCCACCACCAACCACATTCATCGCAACTGATCAAGCCGCCACTTGTCTATAATGAATTTAACGTCCTGTTCCAATCTCTCCAATCACAATCCCATGAGGTGGCACGACGCACTCTCTTACTCAAAACAGCCGCCTATCTCCTTCTTTCAGACTCCTTCAGAACATCAACTTTGACCTCTTCCAATTCTCAACGGTCAAACTTTTCCATTCCTCTGTTTCGAAGAAGCTACTTAAACAGAGTTGTTACGTAATCTGTTATCTCACTCACCCACACCTCACTACTAAAATTCACCTGCTCCTCATCCTCCTCTCAATCATCATCGACATCTCCAATGGCTTCATCACCTTCTTCACTGAGTCCTCATTTCTCATTTCCAAACCAGTTTATGATGAATTCTTCATTTTCTGATCTTCTAACTAAAGATGATGAATCAATAAAACAAGGATTATTGTTTAACGAACAGATTGAATGTGGGTTTAAATCGAAATTCAAGTCGAATTCTCCTGCTTCTTTACCTATTGGTGGTTCTTGTCCTTGTCCTTCTCCTTCTTTTTTCAATTTTCCTTCTGGGTTTTTGGATTCCCCTGTTCTTCTTTCTTCTAATAATTATCTTCTTCCATCACCGACTACCGGAGCATTTCCAGCTCAGGAGCAGTTCAATTGGATGGGTAATTCAACTAATTACCAGAAAGAAATCAAACAAGAAGAAGAGAAGAAAATCACTGATTTTTCATTCCGGCCATCTGTTACCGACACTCAGTTACAGAGTGGAGACTCAGAATCTGATTATAAGCATTACCCACACCAACCAATTCAGACTCTAAGAGAACAGAAACGATCAGAAGATGGGTATAATTGGAGGAAATACGGTCAAAAACAAGTTAAAGGGAGTGAAAATCCGAGAAGTTATTATAAATGTACTTATCAGAATTGTCCAATGAAGAAGAAAGTTGAAAGATCATTAGATGGAAAAGTTACTGATGTTGTTTATAAACCAAGTAAAGATAGTCATAATCATCCTAAACCTCAACCATCTAAGAAATCATTAGCAGCTGCTGCTGCTTCTCAATTCGTTCAGCAACCTTCTGTTTCTTCTAATTCCTATTTAGAAGATTCTTCTAATCAAGGGTATAATTCACAAACTGTATCAGTTTCCACACAAGATAATAATTCATCCATTTCGGTTGACGACGACGAATTCGATAATACTTCTCTTAAACGGAGTAAATCAGGAACTACTGGTGACTTGGACGAAAACGAACCCAAATCTAAAAAATGGTTAGTATTTCTTAGTAATTGCTTATTTTTGTTGAATTTTTGCAAACATTTTCGAGAATGAATTTTTTGGGAATTTTGTATTAATTGATGTATGTATTTGATTATGCAGGAAAAATGAAGGAGAAAATGAAGTATTGTCTGGGTATGGGAATAGCAGAGTTATGAAAGAACCAAAAGTTGTTGTTCAAACAACAAGTGACATTGATATACTTGACGATGGGTTCAGATGGAGGAAATATGGACAGAAAGTAGTAAAAGGAAATCCTAATCCAAGGAGTTACTACAAGTGTACGAGTTTAGGGTGCTCGGTTCGGAAACATGTCGAGCGCGCAGCTAACAATATAAGATCAGTAATCACAACATACGAAGGCAAGCATAACCATGATATTCCTGCTGCTAGGGGTAGTTACAGACATTCATCCAACAACAACAACACCAGCAGCAGCAACAGCAACAACAGCAGCATTACCAATGTTGCAATGTCTACTAGTAGTAATGAACAAGTGCCCTATACATTAGAAATGATGCAGAATTCGGAGAATTACGAATATGGTTCATACATGAATCAACAACATAATGCAGAGAATACATTTTCGGAGACTAAATCAGAACCGATGAAAGATGATGTGCTTCTCGAGTTGTTATACTAAATGTGCCTAGCTATTGTGAAGGATATAGCTATGTGTATATACTAATAAACAGTTGGAGTATGGAGTTTTGTAACTTGATATCAAGAAGGAAGAAATTAGTGTTTTTTGTTACTGATCGGATTGTAGGAGTTGCTACGATTCACGTCATATGTAGGTATCAGATTCAAATATGTTGTAGTGTACATGTAAGCTCTGGACAACCTTTAAGTCCTTGGTTTTATGATATGGAGTTCTTATTTATTTGATAGACCTGCAAATCGTTCCATTCTTGGCAGATTTTTCATTTTTTTTGTGGTCTCATGCTGCATACGGTAACAAAAATAAGGAAATGAAACAAAAAATATAATCGTATATGTTTAATTAGAACTTAGAAATAGTTTTGATTGGAGAGCTTAAATCCAGAGATAAGAGCAGAAAGTGCAAGAGGAAGGAATGCAAAGAAAGTCATGCTAATGGCTGATGCTGATGAATCCGTAAATATGTTATCTGCACCTTCCCTCATTCGATTCGTCATTGGAATTGCTGCTGACATTGCCGATATCAATAGATATGCCATAATCTGTTGGCCAAGAAAACAACAACCATATAATTATGCTGTGTAAATAAACAAAAGGAAATTCAAATTTGTACATTAAAATGATGATGCTTATTTTCACCTGGTCACCAAAAAAATCTAAAATGAAAGCCTTTGGCTGCGAGATCAAATCTTTTCCTGTGCGAATTCGATTAACTTGGTGGAAAACTTGAGCCCCACAGTACATGATTGCCAGGATTGATATAGCTAAGCAGTATCTGATGATGATAAAAACAAAACATCATTATTTACAAAATCTGCATACTTGAAAGAAAAGTGTCTGTTTGAAAATGGGATTAATGTACATGTTAATGCCTTCAATATATCCTGCATAATGATGCTAAATTACGAATAAAGGAATTCCGAGTAATTTACCGGTATTCTTGGTACTTGTCGAAATCCTCCCAATCACCATGCTTATTACTAGCCATAATTACGAAAGCAAGGAATGAGAAAAATAAAGTTCCACCTCTGAGAAACAATGAGCCTTTGTTTAACAAATTTTCTTTCTTCCATCTTCGAAGAATCGATGAAATCTCTGTCAATGATGCTTGGCTTTCAACGTCAGCCTTAGGTGGAGGAGCTGCTGCAGCAGGAGATGCCTGTGCGGGTTGTTCCACGATGGTGGGATCACTAGAATTGACCTTTTTGGGAGGGTTCTCTGAAGTACCTACATCGAAACTCCCCATTTTCTGAGGTTGTTCCGATGTTTCACCATCAGAATCATTCACCATTTTTTACCTGCCAAAATGCCTTGGTTTATTGTGGGAAACTACTTTTAGAAAACTATGAATTAAATTTTAATTTTCCATCGTATGGAACAAGAATTTGTTAGGCCAACTAATAGCCGTTTATATTTAGTAATGATGATGAGTTAGTTACCTCAGAAGAAGGTATCAGCGAAGTAATGTGGTGGGCTCTCGATCAGAAGAAGGTATCACCGAAGTACATAAACTTAATCAAGGATATGCACGAGGGCGCAGTTACCGGTGTCCAGACGTGCGGTGGAGTATCAAGCGATTTCTCGATTAGGATAGGGCTACACTAGGGATCAGCCTTGAGCCCATATATTTTCGATTTAGTACTAGATCAAGTTACAAGAGACATTCAAGGTGAGATCCCTTGGTGCATGCTATTTGCAGACGATGTGGCGCTTATCGGCGAATCAAAGGAAGTTGTACAGGAAAAACTTGAATTGTGGCGCCACACTCTAGAATCGAAGGGCTTCAAGCTTAGTAGAACCAAAACCGAGTATTTGAAGTGCGATCTCAGCGACTCAGGGACAGTTTGAAGGGGACATTCTGCTGGATGGACAACCTGTACCAAGGAATGAATCCTTTCGCTACCTGGGATCGTGGCTCCAAAGTGATGGGGGAATCGAGGAGGATATTCGCCATCGAACTCAATCTGGCTGGGGGAAATGGCGTCTGGCTTCTGGCGTACTATGTGACCGCAAAGTCCCGCTAAAGCTTAAAGGTAAGTTTTACAAAACAGCGATCAGGCCTGCCATGCTATATGGCGCGGAATGTTGGGCGACCAACAATCGGGACACTTTGAAGCTGAAGAGCACCGAGATGCGGATGCTGAGGTGGGCATGCGGACATACGAGGCATGACCGTATCAGGAATGAGTACATAATTAAAAAACTTATGGTAGCGCCAATCAAGGAGATGCTCGCACAGCATCGGCTGCGCTGGTTTGGGCATCTCCAGCGAAGACCGCATGATGCTCCAGTACGACTAGGTCGCATTAGGCACGCGGAAGGAAGGATGCAACGTAGAGGCCGACCGAAGCTAACTTGGGATGAGTGCGTAAAGAAGGACATGAGCAATCGAAATCTTTCAACATAGCAGGCGTTGGACAGACAGACATGGAGGGCGGCGATACGCGTGGAAGAGGTAGGTTTCAGGTACGAAGACTAACAAACCCCCTTTTTTCTGTATTTTTCGTCAAGTTCCTTTCCACTCAATCAGCGAACACGTAAAGGCAACCCTGTAGATTGTGAAAGGGGGATTCCCCTGTAGCGCTACGGTTGGCAGGATTGTGAAGGGGAAAAACCCCGTAGCTTCTGCAACAGGGACATGGTGTAAGCATATCCGCATTAATGGTCGAGAATTCATAATCCCATAAAAAATGGTGACTACTTGCATCATGGTCCATAAACAATCGCGGCGCGGGTAGCGTCAAGTATTTTGCTTGCCGTAGGGCAAGTTGTGCAAGGCTTGACAGGACGGCGTAAAAACTATGTTATATTTTTAGGAGATATTTTCTAGTCGACCCGGTACTTGCTACTGGAAAAGACTTTGGATTTGGATTTGGATGAATTAGTTACCTCAGTTCGGTTAATGGAACGTCGAAAGTTCGAAATGACCCGTAAAATGTTGGCTTGCTCAGTTACATTCATAGATTATTAGTTTTTTGAACACAGGTGACTGGTCACTGGTGAGCCCTGAGGAATATTGAGGACAAGGTGCGTCGAAATATTCAAGCTTTATTTGGGAAGCAGAAATGTATGATTTTGCTCGAGTCTCGACTGTTGAGAGATTGGATTTATATTGGGCTTTCAAATAAATGAAGCCCATAACAAGGTTTAAGCTTTTTTCTAGAGAAACAAAACTGCAAGTCTGCAATCAACTGCGCAGCCAGCAAGTCAGCAACTGACTCTTGCAAGAAGAAAACTGACTACTATCTCCCAAAGGCCAAAACCAAACTCGCAATTTCATAGTAAGTGTTGAGTTGACTAAAGATTACACCTAAAAAGATAAAAAAACAAAAGGCAAATCATAAGCAAATCTTGAACACAGGCACATAACGACGCCAAATCTTTATTACAGGCACTAGCCACTAGGGGATGAAAATGAAGCCCATTTACTTTAGGGAAATTATAAGCGTGATTTATGTGAGGACGGCTTCCTGATTAGGCCATCTATGGTCATGGGATAAGGGGTGTCCAATTACAGCTCATTAAGATGGTGTTTGGATACCAAAAACAGAAATCAATCCCATAAATCGGAAGTAAAACAAGGTTGCTTCACAAAAATGTTTTTTTTTATCTAAGCTAATCTCTAGAAGATAATACCAAATTTTATTGTCAACAACAATCTTTTTTGCTTCTTGAAGTTGAAAAGCAACTTCTGAGAGTGCATTCAAACAACCTCTAAATTACTTTTGGTTCATAGATTTCGCCAGTACAAAGTGGGATTGTGTCGCAGCCTACAAATATACCGATAATCGGCTAAGTCTATAATCAAAAAACCTAACCGATTTTGTAAGAACTTTGGCACAAATTGTAACTTACAAAATCGCCTAAGAAAAATATATTTCGATCTAACTTATCTCTTTCTGTATTTCAAAATCATGAAAATCTAGTAAGTCGAAATATTATTTGGGTTATTTATCTTTTGAGTCCCAACTTTGTGACCAACTTTGAGTTTGGGGCTTAGAAAACTTGAGATTAAAGTTTGAATCCTAGGATTTGAGTTGATCATGTTGACGGATAAAAAGACGGTTAAATAGGAAAATGACCATTTTGATTTCTGTTAACTAATAGAAATACACATATGATGCGAAACAAACTCCCAAGGAACAAAATCGAAATCAGCAGAGTATTATAAATATCTTTGTTAATGGATTTCTTGACCATAGGTTAAATAAACTTTCATTTCCCTCGTACCAAAGAAAATTAACCCTATCTGTGTTAAAGAATACATACCAATCAGCCTTTGTAATTTTGTGATGAAGGTTATCATCAAAAAATTCACTGATAAAATTTGGGCCTTTTATGAGCAAATTTGTGTCAATTTTTTTTATCATACTTCATTGCAGGGAGATATATTTTTAATTCATTTGTAATGAAATTATTCATTCTTTCAAATATAAGAAAGAGACTAAGGGCTGGATGGCGCTTAAGTTGGATTTTGATAAGGCTTATGACAGGAATAGTTGTCCATTCATTGCTCAAATCCTAAATTGTGTTGGTTTCTCGCTTAAAGTCGTGAGTTTGATTATGACATGTATTAGTACCGTGTCTTTTCAAGTCTTAATCAATGGTGCCTCTGGTGTAAGTTTTACACTACCAATGGGTTGAGACAAGGTGATCTTTTATCCCTTTTATTTTCATTTCATGTCTTGAATTTCTTTCTAGAATGTTGCAACATGGTATTGATATTAAATGTCTGCATGATTTTGTTGTTTCCAAGAGAGCTCTTAGGATAACTCACTCTCTTTATGAAAATGATATCATTATCTTTCTCAAGGCCCAAATACAAAAATGCTTGCAACCTGAGAATGATTCTTGAAAAGTTCAGTAGATTGTCTGGACAAATCATTAGTGATGATAAGTCTACTTCTTTGCCCTCTAGTAATCTTGGAAGGATCTTTGCTATGGGAATATGCTCTCAGTGTACATGTTGATAAAACTCAAAGGAAGTACCTTGGTGTTCTTTTACAATGAGGCGGAGTCTCTGAGAAAACTTATGCCGAGTTGCAGTATAAGTTAAGCAATAGAACGGCCGTATGAAAGTATAAAACTTTGACATTTCTGTTAGAAGTGTCCTTATGTATAAAGTATGTGCTTGTAGATGGGGCAAAAAGATTTGCTAGTTTTTTAGGAAAGTGAAGAGACGACCGGGAGGATGAGACTCCTCAACCGAGAAAACTGCTTAACCTCAAACAGATGCACTACACGGGAGTGCTTTGAGTTCGAGAGATCAATCTGTAGGAATCCGTCCTAAACCAAGTCAATGGCCGTTCCAGATTCAATTAGGTCACAAAGAGGGCGATGGGTTGATCTGTAGGAGGGAAGCTGAGAATTGTGGGATCAATGATGATCAAGGATTGTGGATGTGTTGAAGGTTTCTGCAAAATAATGAATAAGTTAGAATGATTGAGAGAGTGTTGCCCACATGATGATTCTTTGTTAGACGATGAATTGTCTGTTCAGATATCTCGTGGATTTTCTGTGTCTTGTTCAATCATGGATTCAGAGACTTATTTATATTGTCAGAATAGTGAACACATTGATCCCAGTAAGTGTGACGGTTTCTGGAGTGAAAGAGTGGGAAAGTGGGAGATCGTGGTAAAGTCAGTTCCATGTCGTGTGGAGACTTGACTGATCGTGCACCCACTACTTTACTAACTCCTTCAACCGTTTGAACGACTTACTCACATTTCTCGTCGTGGATGAACACACGTGCCGTAGGCCACCAGACCAAAACCCTAATTGATATCCCCCCATGCGACGTGATTGATGTCTCACGAACGTGGAGTCTGCAAGGCAGACATGTATTAGGTCAGTTGTTGACTTTTAGACGGTGAGTCTAAGTTTTGTTGAATTGAGCATGATTGACGAATGCTCAGTGATTCATGGATAGAACATGTCTGAGACGTATAGTTCTTGAATAAATGTTGATAATTGGATCAACATGATGAATATTGATGAACTGAGAAAATATTGCTCGTGTGATGAATTGTTGGATATTGATAGTTGAACCAATATTGACGAATTGAGCAAATATTGCTCGTTTGTTGAATTATTGGTAGCGTGACAAAATAAAATATTAATTAAAATACTGGTAACTGGACCAAATATTATATAATTAATTAAGATGTTGATTGCTGGATCAACATAAAATTATTAGTGTTTAAACTTGCTCAAAATCATGATTTGCAGAGCATTTCAGTTTGAAACCCTAATTTTTGATCAATTGTTCGTCAATTGATGAATTACTGAAAATAGGCCACTGAGTGAAGGAGGGACCGACCACATGGGATGATGGACGACCATGTGGTGTCAAAGTGCTCGAGTGAGCATGTACCAGAGTGACCGGTTGGTGAAATAATGATGATTAAATGCCGATTTCATCATTTATTAAAATAGTGCTCGTCTGAGCATTAGGTAATAAAACCTAATTTATGGAGAAGTGAAGGACCTACCAAGAGGGCATGAAACCGGCCCTTGGTTGTCGTGGGACCAGCTGATGGTCGGTTGAGCAAATTCCAAGTTGGTTGGAAAGAGTTTGGACCCAATATGAGCAATTGAGCAAATTAGGTCAAAATTATAAGAGTGTGTGGGACCGGCTCCTTGCAAGCCTTAGGGACATCCTTGGTCGGTCAAGGAAGCATGCCCGTGTCACCATAATGTACGTGTCTCAGTCCTGAGAGTTTTGGTATTTTCTGGTGTGCGTTTGAGCAATATTTTGGATTTTCGGAAGAGTTTGATCTTTGACTGAAATTCTTGATTTTTGCTCGAAGTAGAACTTTGCTCGTTTGATCAAAATTTGAGAATATTAAAATAATAATATTTTAATATTTGACGTGAGTAGCCTAGTCGGTCACGTGACCATTTGACTTTTTGGCTTTTTCATGGTTTGAGCAATATTTGAGAAAATATGAAGAAACCATGATTTTTTGCTCACACGGAGGAGTTTCATGAGATGAGGGAAATAATAATTATGAAAACAAGGGATGTAAGGTGTGGGAACAGTCACGGCTAGGGCATGGCCGGCTAGGTAGCCCGGTCCCGCAACACCTTTCCCTATTTTATTATTTTTCATGAAACCGTGAAAATATGGAGAAACCGTGAGTTTTGCTCAAACAAGGAAAATTGCTCGAATAAAGGAGTTTTCATGAGTTCATGAAAATAAGAAAATAAGAAAAATAAAGGGAAGAGGCGTGGGGGACCGGCCACAGCGGCATGGCCGGCCGGACGGACGGTGGGCCCGGTCCTTAAGCACCTCTTTTATTATTTTTTAATATTATTTTCTCTCTCCTATTTTGTGTAGGATTCCTCGTTTGTCCATATTTTTGAATGCCCGTTTGTGTATTTGGGTGCTCGTTCGTGCATCATTGTTGAGTACACTTGCACCATTTTATTGGGGCTTATTTGGTGATACTCCAGATGCCCGATTGTTAGATATTTATTACTAATTCATGAAATTCAACGGAGAATGACTCATGAAACGGAGTAATAAGTGAATTGTGTATCTATTACTAATCCATGAATCCAGCCGGGGAATTAAATGAATGGAGTAATGAGATAAGATGGTTATCTATTATTAATCCATGGAATCAGCTGGGGACAGCCATGGAACGGAGTAATGAGATATAATAGATTATTTTCTAGGAATTCAGTGGCGAATGTCACGGTAGAATTAATCTATTGTAGAATTGAGATATGAGATAGTTGAAGCATCATACTCGTTCTTAAAGGTGTATAGTCAGGGAACAACGTGCAGCGTTGGTGTCCTGAAGGCGTTTAGCCCCCTCAACAAACAATTATGTAGGAGAGCCGCCTTAATCTATACACGTTCTCTCTACATAGTCAAGGAACAACGAGTGTCGCCGACGTTCTGAAGGCGTTAAGCCCTCTCAACAAACAATTATGTAGGAGGACCGCCCAATCATTCTTCTATGTAGAGGTCACGATAAAATTCGTAGCATCGAACGCTCAGCTAGTGGGAGGCCTTTCGAGAAACATATTCATCATGGCTCTGAGAGGAACTCGATCAGAGATCGTGAAACGGTTCACGGATCGTAAAATATGAATCGTCACATGCGTTCCTGAAGCCGGGTCAGAAACATGTAGTATCATGATTTTACAAGCCCTTGTTGAAAATCCACCATCAACATTAAGTCCCCTGCTTAGTGGGGGACAATCATGTTCCGTAGTAAGCACTGGATGGTGATTTTCCAGTTGACGAAATAAGCAGTCGGGCTTAGTCGTACAAAGGCATTTTTAGAATCCCCGACTTGCTCCAATGGTGTCATGTACGAGAAAATGCCCAGGTAAGGACCCTAACAGTATGATAGAGCGTCATCTCGTGAGCACGGAGAGATGAGACACTGCTGATTTGGACGGTCGGACATCCAGTTTTGGTCGGTTTAGTATTTACGGGCCCGAGCCCGAAAAAGGAAATCCATGTTTTAGGAACAGACGTTTGTTCGTTCGTTAGTTTAAGAAACAAACAAAATAGACTTGAGTCTAATGATAAAATTTTTGTCTATGCGCTTTCGCGGAAGCCAAAATTTTATTTTTTAAATATGTGAGATTTCACAAAAGGGAATAAACTCTCGTTTCAAAGGTGAATGCTCGTACGAGAGAAAAGTTTTTTTTTGAATAGACGTGCGTCTGTTAGTAATAAATTTTTGTCTATGAGCTTTCATGAAAAAAATTATTTTCGATATGTAAGCTTTCACAATTTTTTTGAAAATATGCTCTCGTTTCAAAGACGGATGCTTGCGAGAGGGAGCAAAAATATATATACATATATTTTCAAAGTTACGTGAGTTTCACGTTAAAATATATATTTTTTGTAAAATCAATGTTTTGATTTTGAACAACTGTTGAAAGTAGACAATTATTCACGGTGAAATAATGTTTGTATGTGAGTTTTCACCATTGTAGAATGGACGTCTGTCCAATTTTTGAAAAACCAGTGAATGTTCACATAGTGAAAATTTATGTGAAATCAAATTTTGATTTTCAGCAATTGCTAGAAGTAAACAATTTTTGATAAAATATTGTTTGTATGGATTTTGTGATCTGATAGCGTATGCACAAAAACCAATGAGTGTTCACTCGGTGGGAGTCGCTCACACGGTGAAAATTTTGTGGATTGCTCACATGAAAATCAAGTTATGATTTTGAATAAAAATTTTGCTCGTGTTTGCAGGTTCGAGGAGACGAGCAAATTTTGAAGTATTAACTCTTGTATCACAATCACCACTGTTAGTGGAATCGTAAACAGGTAAGAGTTGAAAGTTACCATTTTTGTAGACACTGTTGTGAGCACCTTTATTCCATGATTCATTGTTTTGTTGAATCCTGCACTTTGTATGAACGATGTGCTGAAGTAGAAATGTTATGCATCTGTCACAACCACTTTGCAAGAATGACTGACTCCCATGATGACACTTCCAAATGGTGTTTCCAGAGATGACATCTCTACGGATGCAACTTTAAGAAATGGTACTTCTGGGACCTCTGAGTGATGGTGAGAGATCCTTCATACTGAGTTGTACTCCTGGTTGCTTAGTATCAGTAATGCACGGGAAGTCTCTGATGGAGGAATATAACATCGATAGAGCAGCTTGACAAATGGGTCCTTGTTCGATTGATGTGGATTACTCAGAAATAGCAGTAGGTCTTCGGAGTGGAGAATCCATAAATAGGATTATAGAATGATATCGAACACTGTAAAGTTCCCGGCTGTCTCTTTGGTGAGTTGTTAGCGTTCCCTATACCATGACTTTTTATTGTCCATGCAATTAGGATCATGAAACCAATGTTTGTTACTTCGTCTCAAAACTTTGCCCCATCGAGCCTTGACGGTCTTCAATTCACTGCTGCCGAACAAACAGTCTCTGAATCGAGCGTTGAAGAAGAAGTTAATATAAGTACCTCTTCGTATAATCGTTCATAGCACTCCTTGAATGAAATATTAATAATTGTTGCTGATGTATCCAGGAGGAGATTTCGTGGATGAACAAAGTATTGACAATGCTCATTCTTCCTTGGAAAATGGTGAGACGGAGAATTCTCAAAACCCAGGACCGAATGAAGGAAATAATGCTACTAATGGTGATTCCGGCAATATTGATCCTCCGAACGGCTTAGAGACCCCTCAAGTAAGTATTCCCATGTACTTTATTCATAGAAGCATGAAATTGATGATTTTAGGATGAACAAATGAGAACCCACATGAACGAATGAGAAATTTTGCCGAAATACGTCACCAGAAAAATCCAGACTTCAGTCTTTTAGTAAAAAAGCTGTAGAATCTTCGTACGATGTCAGATTTGCGCGATCTACCCATGTTTTTCATGCCCAGGAAATTTCCAAGTTTTTCAAATAAGATTTTTGAGTTTTGAGCATGTTTAGGAGCCGAAATAGGCGAAACAATAAACTTCCAGGAGACTTCCAGAAAATTTTCAGCTGACATGTATTCCAATGTTTTGGCCACATCTCTTTGATCGTTTATCCAATTGCTGTGAATTTTGGATATGTTGTACAGGACATCCATACGAAGAGAATGAAATATGAATCAACCTTAGATTCCTTACCAATTGCTCCCAGATCATCGTTTTGTACAGGGAATTGTAAAATCACTCAGACAGTCTTGCTGTAAAACGTCTCTTTTGTGTCTTTAGACCATTTGCTTGTGTCTTGAACGCTTGATGAAGGATTTAAATGCCATTTATTAATTTTCAATATGAACCCCTTGATTGATACATGAGCATGGTGCTTGCAGTTTCATCTTGTTTCTGTCGGTCGTAGAAACATCACTTCTGAAACCCTGGTCACATGACCATAACTGAGGTTGCTCTCAAGAGGGAGTGATGTAATGACCATGGTTACATGTTCCGGTGGTAGAATTCCTTTTATGATGAATGATTAGCATAGGAGAGTCTGGTGGCACGGGTCTTGGACTGTGAAACTGATCGTCATGATCAGTGGACCGTCAGTCCCCATTATTTTGTTAAGTCTCTCCCTTTCGTTTTCCCTTCTTCTGGCAGGACCTAGATAAAGGACCCAAGTACAAAAGCTTGATGTAAAGACCTAGGTGGTCGAAGTTGGTGGTACCTTGATGAAGGACTTAGTGGAAGGGCTTGGTGGACATCGATCGACTGTGGAGGTTATGAATCCTGTCTAAGAGTTGCTGCTTGCATATTGTATGCTATGGAAGCTGTAGGAACCTCATACGATGTCGGAATTCGGTGCTTGATCCCAACTTTTGAAGCTAAGAGACTTAGTTATCATATTAGAAAAGATTCGCTCCATTTGGAGTTGTTTAGGTCAGTCAATGACGCATGCACATTCATAACTTGTATTCCCGTGCAAATTTTCAGATTCCATAGACCTGACGGTAAATGCCATATCTTTCAGCTTGAATGTCCGATTGATGCGCCCTTTTGGTATGTTTTAGCAGAGACACAGACGAACATATTTCGTTGAGGAAATATCGTACCATTCCTCACCCATTGGTACGTTTTTGTATACCCATGGCGTGAAGTGTGTTGTATCTCATTTGTAGAGGTGATGAGATCATCTTGTAAAAGACTTTGGCTTATGCCCACCAGTCGTGCAAGCTTTGGGAAGACTTTTATGTGAACATGTTGATAGACGCATTTATGTATCTATTTTCATCTCTATTGTGTATATTGTTAGTACCCATTTTTGTACTAATGTTGGTATTTTATCCCTTTGTAGGTATTTTTGGGGAATAAACATTTTTGGGAAAATCAGCTCGAAAAGTTGTCTAAATGCACCCCAAGGGACAAGTGTTATACGGACTCCAGCAGCGGATAAGGGGCACCCATGGCTATATGTAGCCCAAATTCATCTTTAGCACCCATCTTCATCATTTGAAAATAAATTTTTGGCGGGAAATATTTTTCTTTACTGGCAGATTGGTTGATCGAATTTTGGATGATTTTTAAGGCGATTCAATGGCTGATTTTCGTTGGATTAACCCTGTTAAGGATAAACAAGTATGGCATGGGCTGTAGAATCGATTAAACAGGGATAGAAATCCGTGTTGGAGCAAAACAGGGAGAATTCACAATTTGAGTTATTTTCGGTTTACAAAAGAATTTGTGAAGAGTTTACGGCAAGATAGGAGTGTATGGAGTCCTTATTCAGTCCTGGGAGAGTTTAAGAGAGTTTGGAAACCAAGTTGACGCGTAAAAAGAAGATTAAAATCCCGTAACTTGCTGTTGAAAAAGAACGAAAATATTTGGATTAACTCGAGTGATTTTGGGGTTTGGTGGATATATATAGGTTGATTCGAGTCATATTTAGGTGTACGAACAATTTGGGGGAGTTTGGAGAAGTTTAGAGCTATAGAGAAGCGAGAAAAAAATCAACAGAGTCGAGTTCAGAAACTTTCCTGCTGTGACTGATGCGAAGAAGACGAAGAACATTAGACCCTCAGAGTCAGTCGCAGAGGCAGACTTATTTTCAGTGACAACGAAGTACGGTCGCATCTTCCTGCAGTCACAAAAGCTCTTCAGCAACAACCCGGACTTATGTTTTAGACCTTCAGTAACTACAGAATCCGCTGCTTAGCACTTTTCACTCTTTTAATCAACTTTTGAACACCAAATATGTATTTTGAGCAAGTGATTAATATGAGGAGCTAAACCCCTTAGCCGAGGCGACGGAGGAAGCCATTGTTCCATGAAAAGTGGTATAATTCTATTTTAATTATTTATTGCAATTATTTTACATGATTATTTGCATAGAACTTAAAAGAAAAATTGGTTTTTATTGAGTAGTTGTGAAGTGTTTTGATGGGACATGCTTAGTTTTAATACTTTTGATGTTTCATGCTTCGTGCTTACAATTATTACTTCAAAAATCTATTAGAGGCAAATATTAGAATCACTTTAAAGAAGAATATTGCATGAATATTGATTAGAGTTTATCAATTAATTGGTCAATGGTGGAATCCAAAGTCTCGGTATTTTCGTATTATTGTCAAAACAATTCTATTTAATTTTCGAAAATCCTTCACAAGTTCGAGCAACGAACCTTTTTACCACTACAACTATAAAACGACATCATCATGTTATCATGTCTACACATATTGATATGAATCATTAGGGCTTGAAGAAGTACGATCCATCGAGCAATACTTCAGAAAATGGTTAGTTTGATGAAGCCGGATGTTGCGCCTGAGACTGTTGTTGATGCTGAGATCACGATTGAATTCTCTCCAGAAATTCTTGTTGATGCTGAGACTATGAATGGAACTCCTTCACATATCCTTGTTGATGCCGATACTATGGTTGGAGTTGCTCCAGACACCAAAAAGGCTAGAACCATGATTATCGATATAGTCTTTGCTCCTCCATCCAGTGAGCTTTTACATTCACGAACTAGTTGATGGGTTGAGCATTCTTAAGATGAAGGTGTATTGGGAGTTCAACCCAAATTCTCCTAAACATTATGACTCTACAGTGAAGTGGTTTTGTCAGGGAATTGATGTTGTTGCGGCAGATAGCAATAGCAGTCTTCATTCTGAATGCGATCGGTGAAGAGAGGAAGTTCTTCAGTCATGAAGTGGTTTGTAATGTAGAGAGGTCCCATTGATGAAGTTTCATGGAATCACATCAGGTTGCAATAAACAGATTTAAATCGATATTTCCAATAAGATCAAGTCCCCAGTGTATGTTGAAGGAGTTTGTGCCATCAATGGATGAATGATGTTGCATCTGTTTCAGAAGTCTTATCATGAGATCATGAAGACTTATCGATTGTAGTTCAATTACACTTTGATCGTGCTGTTGTTGAATCAGTGTGTCATCGTCGAGATATTTGTGCCGAAGCCAGATGCGTCATTATCGAAGGTGTACTCTTTGATTGGGGGTACAATTTGAAGGCTTCTTAGATGCTTGAGTGTTGAAGCGTATATTTCTTAAGCATCAAATATCTTAGGTTTGATCGTCTCGGCCCTGAGTGTCTTCTGTTGATTCAACATTCCTTTCTTTGCGGTAGTGGGATTCAACACTTGTGCAGACATCAGAGCTTTCTGATTTTGTGGGACACATGGACACTCCTGCAAGGCTATGGAGAAACTCCCAAAGCGTTCTTTACCATGCTTGGACATCATCTCATTAATGAATGTCTCAATGCCCGATTCGGAGAAATGTCAGATTCAACCACTTGGTAAAATACTAATGCGGTGAAGCTACCATTCATAACGTCTTGCAGAGTTGCTAGCAGAGTTGAGTCCCCATGCTAGGATAGCATGTGAGGAAATAAATGACACAGACATGAAATGAATGAGACTTGCCTGAGTGTGGAACTTCTTGATGAATGTCTATGCATCTTTTGCAGGTTCTTGCTTCAACCTTGTCAAAGTTCGAAATTCCCCCCAGTGCTCTGATGATGGAATATACGCCAAATCTTCTGGATCATAACTTTATTAGTTGGAGAGATGTGCAACCAAAGACGCTTTGTCAGTAGCCATATCTTCAGTGTGGACCCACGCTTGTCTGAAGAACATTCATATCTTGGATCTTCCTGATTATGTGAAACTTGGTTTCTGTCCTGGTTGAACTTATGTTCACTTTGGGAGTGATGTAGCCATAAGTATTTCCGAGCGTTCCTTCAAGGTCTCTAATTGAGATGGGATCACGAATAGCTTCTTGTCGAGTGATGCCTACGTATCTGAGGGTTTTCAGTGGAATGTTGTTGATGGCGGTGTCAGCATCGATCAATATTCTTCTAAATTCATTTCCTCTGAGATGGACTGTGGTAAGCAGTCCCCAGTCGTGCATCTCCTTGTCTCCTTGAGTCCTCGTTTGATCATTTCCCCGTTCGTTGATGCCGGGTCGAGGTTTGTGCATTTTAGGATTGGTTATATTTTCTTTGTGCCTTCAGAGGAGCCTGGGATATTGGAGAAGCGCTCTGATGCTGTGTCTCGGATTTCCTTTCATTCTTTTCAGCAACAACGTTTGTTAAAGGCTGGAGATTGTACTGATTGTTGACTAGGCGTCGGCTGCTTTGAGGTTCCTCGACCTTGCAGACTTTGCTCTTTCTATTGAAGCAGGTGCAGTAGTCGCTGATCATTTGGATGCTTCATGAAGCTGTGAGAAAGTATGGAACTGGAGATTTTCCAGTAAGGCTCTGTAGACCAGGATCATTCCGTTGATGCACAAGTCCACCAGTTGGTTTTTGTTCAGTGACATTCGAGTCATGACAATCCAAAGCTTGGACTCGTAACCTCTTCACATAATCGTTCGGATGTTCATTGTTCTTCTGAGACATTCTTACTAAGTCAGAGAGAGTAATCTGCTCTTAGAAGAAGAAATACTTCCGGTAGAAAGCGTTAACCATCTCTCCCCAACTAGCGATGCTCCCTAGTTCAATGTTGTTGTACCATGTGTATGCTCGGCCTGTCAGGGATTTCGAGAATTCCTTCAGATGGACGACATGGTTGTGTTTGTGTTCGCCTAGTGCTTCTAGGAATCGAGAGACATGTTCTCGAGCGTTCCCTATTCGGTGTTACAGTGTGAATGTTGAAGAGGTATAGCCCGAAAGAGAAATTCTTTGCGTAGCAACAGGATATGGAGGTTGATGACGGTGAACAGATGGCATTTTGTCTTTTCCTCGATCCTCCGCGTTCCAGGTCTTCACGGGTGATGAAGCCTGCAGGTTCCTTCGTTGGTGGGTTATCTGCAGCCTTGTGGACTTCATCATCGTCTACTACATGGATTGGAGTGACTTCAGGATCAATAGCCGGAGATGTTTCTTTGGATTTTCCCTTCTCCTGAGCTTTTTCTTACATCTTGTCAGTGAGAGTTTTGAGATAATTGCACAGCTCTTTCTGAGTGGTAGCCATGTTTATCTGATTTTTGGCGAGAGTCTCTTGCACCATCATGAGATCAGCTATGGTAGGTGGATTTTCTCTGATTTCTTGGGGAGAGCGGTCGAACAGGGGATGGTCTCCAATGTTGGTTTGAGGAGGAGTGGTATCACCAGCACCGATGTTGGAAGCAAGAGTAGTTTCTGGAGTACCACCATTGTTGCTAGTGCTAGCATTGTTTGGGTTAGGATTTTTAACTGAACCTGACCTAAGATCAACCATTTTGTGAAAGTTTGAGATTGCAACCTAGAGATTAATCTCCCACTATGGTCACCAATCTGTAGATGAGGCAAAACGATTTGCTGGTTTTTTAGGAAAGTGAAGAGACGACCGTGCGGACGAGACTCCTCAACCGAGCAAACTGCTTAACCTCAAACAGATGCACTGCACGGGAGTGCTTTGTGTTCAAGAGATCAATCTGTAGGACTCCGAACTAAACCAAGTCAATGGCCGTTACAGAGTCAATTCGGTCACAAAGAGGGAGATGGGTTAATTTGTAGGAGGGAAGCTGAGAATTGTGGGATCAATGATGATCAAGGATTGTGTATGTGTTGAAGGTTTATGCAAAATAATGAATAAGTTCGAATGATTGAGAGAGTGTTGCCCACACGATGATTCTTGGTTAGACGATGAATTGTCTGTTCAGATATCTCGTGGATTTTCTGTGTCTTGTTCAATCATGGATTCAGAGACTTATTTATATTGTCAGAATAGTGAACACATTGATCCCAGTAAGTGTGACGGTTTCTGGAGTGAAAGAGTGGGAAAGTGGGAGATCGTGGTAAAGTCAGTTCCATGTCGTGTGGAGACTTGACTGATCGTGCACCCACTACTTTGCTAACTCCTTCAACCGTTTGCATGACTGATTCACATTTCTCGTCGTGGATGAACACACGTGCCGTAGGCCACCAGACCAAAACCCTAATTGATATCCCCTCATGTGACATGATTGATATCTCACGAACGTGGAGTCTGCAAGGCAAACGTGTATTAGGTCAGTTGTTGACTTTTAGATGGTGAGTCTAAGTTTTGTTGAATTGAGCATGATTGACGAATGCTTAGTGATTCATAGATTGAACATGTCTGAGACGTATAGTTCTTGAATAAATGTTGATAATTGGATCAACATGATGAATATTGATGAACTGAGAAAATGTTGCTCGTGTGATGAATTGTTGGATATTGATAGTTGAACCAATATTGACGAATTGAGAAAATATTGCTCGTTTGTTAAATTATTGGTAGCGTGACCAAATAAAATATTAATTAAAATACTGGTAACTGGACCAAATATTATATAATTAATTAAGATGTTGATTGCTGGATCAACATAAAATTATTAGTGTTTAAACTTTCTAAAAATCATGATTTGCAGAGCATTTCAGTTTGAAACCCTAATTTTTGATCAATTGTTCGTCAATTGATGAATTACTGAAAATAGGTCACTGAGTGAAGGAGGTACCAACCACATGGGATGATGGAAGACCATGTGGTGTCAAAGTGCTCGAGTGAGCATGTACCAGAGTGACCGATTTGTGAAAGAATGATGATTAAATGCCGATTTCATCATTTATTAAAATAGTCCTCGTCTGAGCATTAGGTAATAAAACCTAATTTATGGAGAAGTGAGGGACCGACCAAGAGGGCATGAAACCGGCCCTTGGTGGTCGTGGGACTAGCTGATGGTCGTTTGAGCAAATTCCAAGTTGGTTGGAAAGAGTTTGGACCCAATATGAGCAATTGAGCAAATTAGGTCAAAATTATAAGAGTGTGTGGGACCGGATACTTGCAAGCCTAGGTCCAGCCTTGGTCGGTCAAGGAAGCATGCCCGTGTCACCATAATGTCCGTGTCTCAGTCCTGAGATTTTTGGTATTTTCTGGTGTGTGTTTGAGCAATATTTTGGATTTTCGGAAGAGTTTGATCTTTGACTGAAATTCTTGATTTTTGCTCGAATGAGCAAGTAGAACTTTGCTCGTTTGATCAAAATTTTGAGAATATTAAAATAATAATATTTTAATATTTGACGTGAGTAGCCTAGTCGGTCACGTGACCATTTTACTTTTTGGTTTTTTCATGGTTTGAGCAATATTTTAGAAAATATGAAGAAACCATGATTTTTTGCTCAAACGGAGGAGTTTCATGAGATGAGGGAAATAATAATTATGAAAACAAGGGATTTAAGGTGTGGGACCACCACGGCTAGGGCATGGCCGTCTAGGTAGCCCGGTCCCGCAACACTTTTCCCTATTTTATTATTTTTCATGAAACCGTGAAAATATGGAGAAACCGTGAGTTTTGCTCAAACAAGGAAAGTTGCTCGAATAAAGGAGTTTTCATGAGTTCATGAAAATAAGAAAATAAGAAAAATAAAGGGAAAAGGCGTGGGGGACCGGCCACGGCGGCATGGCCGACTGGCCCGGTCCCTAGGCGCCTTTTTTATTATTTTTTAATATTATTTTCTCTCTCCTATTTTGTGTAGGATTCCTCGTTTGTCCATATTTTTAATGCTCGTTTGTGCAATTGGGTTCTCGTTCGTGCATCATTGTTAAGTACACTTGCACCATTTTATTGGGACTTACTCGGTGATAGTCCAGATGCCCGATTGTTGGATATTTATTACTAATTCATGAAATTCAGCGGAGAATGACTAATGAAACGGAGTAATAAATGAATTGTGTATCTATTACTAATCCATGAATCCAGCTGGGGAATTCAAGGAACGGAGTAATGAGATAAGATGATTATCTATTACTAATCCATGGAATCAGCCGGGGACAGCCATGGAATGGAGTAATGAGATATAATAGATTATTTTCTAGGAATTCAGTGGCGAATGTCATGGTAGAATTAATCTATTGTAGAATTGAGATATGAGATAGTTGAAGCATCATACTCGTTCTTAAAGGTGTATAGTCAGGGAACAACGTGCAGCGTTGGTGTCCTGAAGGCGTTTAGCCCCCTCAACAAATAATTATGTAGGAGAGTCGCCTGAATCTATACACGGTCTCTCTACATAGTCAGGGAACATCGAGTGTCGCCGACGTTCTGAAGGCGTTAAGCCCTCTCAACAAACAATTATGTAGGAGGACCGCCCAACCATTCTTCTATGTAGAGGTCACGATGAAATGTGTTGCATTGAACGCTCAACTAGTGGGATGCCTTTCGAGAAACATATTCATCATGGCTCTGAGAGGAACTCGATCAGAGATCGTAAAACGATTCACGGATCGTAAAATATGAATCGTCACATGCGTTCCTAAAGCCGGGTCAGAAACATGCAGTATCATGATTTTACGATTTTAGCCCTTGTTGAAAATCCACCATCAACAGTGCTTGACCCTATTTCCAACCATGTGATATCTATGTTGAAACTCCCTAAACGATTGATTAATTAAATTGATAAATTTTTGAAGAACTTTCTGTGGAGTGGGTATAATTAAAGACTCTAAACGTTGAAACTCCCTTTTAGCTAAGATGGCATGGAAAATTACTGAAAGACCTGAATATGATGGTGGTTTAGTTGTAAAAGCTAAATACTTCAATGATGTTGATTTTTGGTCTTGCTATTAGGAAAGACTGTTCTGCGAGTTGGAGGAGCTTAGTTAGAGCAGTTCCTATGGACTCAACAACCTATCAAGTTTGTTGATTTTTCTCCCACTATGGACTCAACAAACATGAAAAATGGATGTTCAAACCAACAAATTTGTTGGTTTGTTCATTAAGTTGGATGATGTAGCGAGCGATTAATGATAGGCCGGGCGAGCTTGCCTCAAACGTTGGCGCTTTTTTTGGAAATGCGCATTCTACATTAAAGCGCCAGAGATTGTCCTTCCAACGCGCGTTTGTCATAGAAGCGCTAACGACAGAATCTGGATGGCTAGAAACTCTTGTGATCTAACGGCTATAATTTTGTAGTTCTATAAATACTCCTCATTTCAACTCTAAATTCACATATTCTACACATTCTTCACTCTCAAATCATCTACAAAAATGCCTCCCAGAGTCCGTGGTGTTAGATTCACTAAACAAGAGGATTTAGCTATTTGTAGAGCCTTTGTTTTTCATACACAAGATGCTGTCATGAGTAATGTAGCTGATTCAATCGAAACTTTCTGGGAGAAAGTTTACAAAATGTTCACCGCTGAAACTTGGAACATCCATGGGCGTGATTCTCACGGATTGCAGCATCGTTTTAGTGTAATTAGTATGAATGTATTGGAGTTTGTCGCCAAACTAATGGAGAATCACCAAAATAAGCTCAAAGGTGAAGCCGAACATGAAGTGTTTCCCAGAACACTAGCGATGTGGCAAGTATCTCACCGCGGTCATCCTTTCGACTTCCATGCTTGTTTCAACATTCTTAGGGTGCTCAACAGATACGATCCCTACATCGCCCTAGGAATTCCACCACCCACCGAGAATTGACGCCTATGTAGTAGTTGTTTTAATTTAATGTATTTCTTTTATTCTCATGTATGATGTGGGTGTTCAATGCAGTATGTTTTTATTTATGAAATTGTTGGTGTAATGTTTAATGGAGGAGAAATTTAAATTACTTGATATTGATGGTTTTAGATAATCGTAATATCATAAAATAAACAACCTAATACCATAGTGAATCGATTTGTCCTTCAACTTCAATCAGCCCACTCCACCAAAAAACACTTAGGACATTCCCAGAAATGCCTTCCATATGTGTCTTCTTCATAAGAAGTCCGCAAATGCATAAAAGTCTTGCAATCAGGCTTTGAGCATTCACTGATTCTCTGTGGACAATGTTTGTATTCGTGATCTCCATATCCACAATGCTTGCAGTGTAATAACTCCTTCTTCAATTTGGCTTTAAGTTTGAAGTTTTTGCAGAGTGTTGCGATCTTTTCTTTTTCTTCTTCCTTTTTAATCTTCATAGCATCATCTAGCATATGCGGTTCCTCTGGACAGTTGGGATCTTGACATTGCAAATACCTGATCTTTTCCGGTTGTGATTAAATCACCATTCTGATACGTGAACAACCTTCCCGCGGACACTTTGAATACATCCAAGGGAATTACATAAGACTGTGGTTATCCATGAAACATAATGGACAAACCTCTTTTGCTTCGCTTTTCCTTTAGAAAACATGGTGGATGTTGAGAAATAAATCTGTTGGTTTGGTTGAGAGGCCACCCCTAGTGTTGTATTTATAACAAAAAAATAGGCGTTGGTAATTTAAACGGGAGCTTAAAGGAAAGTCGCACGGGTTTACTAAAAATGCGAACTCATATGGTATTCAAACGGGCGCTTAAAGGAAAGCCGTGCGCGGTGTTACTTCAAACGCCAACGGCTAAAGTTCCAATGACTCGATTTTGTTTCTCGACCTATAAATTTCTTTCCTCACATCTCCAAAATCACATCTTCTTCTTCTTCTTCTTCTTTTCTAAAACTCTTGATCTCTCTCACTCTCCAGAAATGTCTGTTAGAAATCGTGGTCCCAAGTTTACTGAAGAAGAGGATATAACTATATGCAAAGCATATTTTTTCATAGGGTAATCACTGGTATGGCCTTTCATCAAGACACTTATTTTTGGGAGAAAGTTTTTTCAATGTTCGTCTCACTGACGGGAAACCCAGGAAACCAAGATGCTCGTCGATTGCGTGCTCGTTTTCAATCTATTAGGCTTTCAGTCCAGCTATTTGTTGCTCTAGTAATGGAAATTGATCGATAAAAGTTCATCGGTGTAACTGAAGATGAAGTGATCCAAACAGCTCTTGATAATTGGGAGGAAGCTCACGGCAAACCTTTTCGTTACGAAGTATGTTTTAAAATTCTAAAAGATGGTCCATCTCAAGCACATCGTTACTGCACTCGAATGCCGCTCCCGGTCTTTACAATGGAAGAAGATTTACTCTTGTTCGATGTTGGATACATCGTTTGATGAGACCAATGAACAGTGACTATTTATGGGAAAGAGTATTGGGACATTTTGTAGCATCACGGAACGAAACCATAAGAAACACTAAGAGCCTAGAACTAAGAATTGAATTCATCACTAAGGAAGTCAAACATTATACGGAAGTTTTGTGGATGGTTCACCGTAGCTATTCTGGATTATCAAACGAAGAACTGGTGAGTATCTTACCTTTGTCCTCACTGATCAGCTGCATCATAAATATCTGAACTTGTTGTTTATCTGTTTTACAGAAAACCATCGCTCAGACCAAGTTTACTGAAGAAAGCGGAAGATAGTTCAAGTATTTTGAATGTTATGAACTCTACAAAGAGAATGTCGCTGGATTTGATGTAGTTTGATGTTTTTGTTGTGGTTTATTAAAATGTAGTTTGATGTTATTTGCAAGTTTAAATTGTAATAAATTTCGCTTAATCTGAAGTGGAAATCTCTATTTTAAAATCTAAATATTTTCATTCATTGATGCCAATTCTTTTACAAGATATAAACTTAGGCAATAATAAAACGTACTAAACAACTTCAATAAAAATCGAGTACAAGTTTTGGCCTCCTGTTTATCTTCATTTGACGTATCTTCCATTCAACGCGCTCTTTGACAGTTTCGCCTTTGTTTTTGAATTTTTTGTTGTTAACTTTCAAAACTGGAGCTCTTCTTTGCCTTTTAGCGGAACATTTTCTTTGAGCAACTTCAAAAACTTGCACTTCCCTCTTACAATTTTCAATCTTTTTAAAACTCCCACATATCTTAGAAACAACAGCTTCAAGTTTTGCATCGCAAAAAAGTGTGATCGCCTTTTCAGCCATTGAGAAATAGATTTTAGAAGAGAAAATTCAAGAGAAGTGAATTTTGGTGTGAGTGAATTGTTTGAAATTGATGGTAATTTATAGAGGTAAAAAGTGAATTTTGAAATTTAAAAAACTACTCGTTGGCGTTTTTGCTACAAACGCCAGCGTCATATGTTAAAGCGCCGCGTTGAAGCTTTGAGCGCCAGCGCTTGTTATACCAATGCCGGCGCGTTACCTATAAACTCCAGCGCCAGCGCGTTACCTATAAACTCCAGCGTTTGTCTCTCAGTCGCGCGCTTAATTATCTGACGCCCAGTGCTTTACCATAGTGGAAAAACCAGTTTGGCCATCCACCTGGCTCAACAAAGATATGGGTTTGTTGATTCCCATACGAATTGCCCTTATTGATAAAGAAGTTATAAAGGTTAACTTGGGTGGTGTATTAATGATGTAGCCGTGTGGAATTTTGGAATGACCCTCGGTTCTCTGATCTTCCATTGGCTACTATTACTAACATTGACCTTGAGAATGTGTCAAATCTTACCTTGTACAAAACGATGGGATATTTCTACCGTTGTTGGGATTGTGTATAATCAAATGGAAAAACTGATAAAATCTATTATGTTGCCATTAGTGATAGTTACAATGATTTTAGGATCTGGAGTCAAAGTAAAGATGGTAATGCCTCGGTTGAAGAGGCTTATAATAACCAAATATCCAGGAAAATTGGTATCAATGATACTAATTTGGACTGAAAGTTTCTGGGGCAGCAAACGGCCAGGGGCAGCAAAAGATGGATTTTCTCCAAGGGGTTTTATACTACAAAGTTTAATTTCTGGCCTAAAACGTAATTTCCGATAAAATAGTGGACATAATCTTAAGAGTTGAAGGGCAGAATACAGATAAGAAGTAACTTTAGTGGTTAAATGGTAAAAATTTAATTACTAACCAAAGAAAAAAAAGAAAGGAAAATTCAGAAACATAATTTTTTTCTGCGCCGTTTTCTCTCTCAAGAACATTGGTTCTTTCTTCTTGCTCTTCAACAATCACCAACAACCACAACTAATTTCATGGTATTATCATGATTTATTTTATGTTAAATTTTATGATTTTCTATCAGTAATCCCAAATTGCATTTTAGGGCAACACTTTAAATCAACAATTTAATCAAATTCAAGTTTTTCAATATTCTTAAAATGAACAATTTAACGATCATTCATATGTACATCATATTTAGATGCTCCAGAGAATTCGTTGATAATTAATGAACATGTTGTTGAGTAGGTCTCGTATTACTTCATAAAATCATGTCTAGCTTGATGATGTCGTCATTTTCAAAAGTCCACCAGTTATGCAGGTAAGCATATAGACTGTAAATCCTTCGAAGTTAAAGCTCTACTCAAGTTGTCCATAGTAACTTCAAGTCTGGAAACATGTTTTCCTTAATGAACCCTGAACCCCTTTATCGTATTGACAACTAGCTGACTTCAAGTCTGCAAAAATATTTTTCCTATGCAAAATTTAACTTTCATTACTCATATTGAGCTCTAGCAGCGTTTGTACGTAATTTAAAAGGGGTTTGGTTTGTGCTTACAGTAGTATCAGATAGGTTGGGTTTAGTGAACTATATGGCATGCCAGTGGTTTGAAAATGTAGAATCTTGATGGTTAAATCATGGGTTATGCATTGTATCCCCATAAAATTAATCATCTAACTATCATCTATAAACGAGAACGAGACACTTTCCATGGGGCAATAATTTTAGTTTCACCTCCGGGTAGCAAAATCTCAGGGCCGGCCCTGTGTGGCGCATCCAATGCCCCACAAAATACAAAAAATTCAGTGGAAACTTTGACCCAATGAACTTCAATTGAATGAATCTATTTATAAGAAAAGAATGGCTAATAATCCTGGATGCTCTCTATGTCATAATGGGTTTGAAACTGTGTACCACACATGTTTTTCAATTGTAGTAGCATAGTTGTTCCCATTTGGAATTATATTATTTAGTATGACATGGAAGAGGATTGATCTTGATGTTGTGTCCCCCACTTTTATTATAAAAAAATTGCTCTTTCGATGCTTCAGTTGGTGATGTCTGTAGGAGTTTTATTTTTTCCTTCATGTTCTGTGGAGTATTTGGATTGGTAGAAACAAGAGTATTCATGAAAGTGAAAGGTTTATTCCTTAAAAAATTCTAACCATGGCTATTAAGATCCCAAAAGATTATTATTTTGGTATTGTCCACAAGAATGATATGCCAAAATGTTTGCAGGAAGTTATGATCAAATGGAACTTCCCAAAGAATGAATATAATAAACTAAATATTGATGGTGCATCCTGTGATTTTAATTCTGCATGTATTGGCGGAGTGGTTAGGACAGATGGCGGTTCCTTTATGGTCGTATTTTCTAAGCACATTCTACAAAATGGTAGCAATATACTGAAGTATATATGACTGCTAGAGATGGTTTGCATCTTGTTATTCAACTGGGCATCAAGAATCTTGAAGTCGAATATAGAAAACGTATGGGATACCAAATACACCCACCTTTTTTGTTCGGCAACCGGTATAGACAAAACTTAATACAATTGTAAGTAGACCAACTTAATGATCCTAGACAATATGTATATAAAGTTAATATCTCAACTGAAAAAGCGGGGGTCTAACAACCACACCCATTATTTCGTTTAGGAAATCTGTATGGACAAACTCCAATATAATTCCAAGAGAATCAACTCGACAGTCAGACTCGATCAATGGAAATATATCCAAGAGTTGTATCTCTGTTTCTCAATGTAATCATCAAATCAAACAGATAGAATCCGTGAGCCTGATTATTATGAGAAACAACTTGAACGGTACCAAAGACCAATATTCAAGTGTCAATCAATTTATATCAACAACCAAAGGTTGGATTATCTAATTGATTGAACTACGCACAACCTGTAATATTTCAATTATATAAACAAATATAATGCCGAAAAGAAATAACACATACACCAGAAATTTTGTTAACGAGGAAACCGCAAATGCAGAAAAACCCCGGGACCTAGTCAAGATTTGAGCACCACACTTATTAATCCGCTATAGACACTAGCATACTGCAAGTTAACTTCGGACTGGAATGTAGTTGAGCCCTAAACAATCTCACATTGATCAAGGTACAGTCGCGTTCCTTACGCCTCTGAATCCCAGCAGGACTCTACGCACTTGATTCCCTTAGCTGATCTCACCAGCAACTAAGAGTTGCTACGACCAAAATTCGAAGACTTGATAAACAAATCTGTCTCACACAAAAAAGTCTATTGAATAGATAAGTCTGTCTCCCACAGAAATACCTATGAGTTTTGTTCCGTCTTTTGATAAATCAAGGTGAACAGGAACCAATTGATACACCGGACTTATATTCCTAAAGAAAAGCCTAGTAATATCAATCACCTCACAATAATCTTAATCGTATGGTAGCGAAACAAGATATTATGGAATCACAAACGATGAGACGAAGATGTTTGTGACTACTTTTTGTCTTGCCTACCGGAGATTAAATCTCGAGCAAATCTTAGAGAAGATAGTACTCAATACGATAAAATAAAACAAGATCAGTACACGTAACTACAGAGAAAATAGTTGGGTCTGGCTTCACAATCCCAATGAAGTCTTTAAGTTGTTAACCTATAATGGTTTCAGGAAAAACCTAGGTTAAAGGAGAATCGACTCTAGTCGCAACTAGTATCACACAGGAGGTGTGAGGATTAGGTTTCCCAGTTGCTAGAGTACTCCCTTATATAGTCTTCAAATCAGGGTTTGCAATTAATGTTACCTTGGTAACAAAGCATTCAATATTCACAGTCAGATGAAAACATAATTAGACTCAAACTAATATCTTTCAACCGTTAGATCGAACTTAGCTTGTTACACACAATGAAAAGTGACTTCACTTAGATATGGGTAACCGTACCTAAACGTGTACACCTTGTTGGCTCAACAGTAGTTAACCGAAGTTAGCCATATGAACACTTTCATATCAACCTTGTTCATCTTAACACAACTAGTTCAAATGACTCAAATGAAACTAGTTATAGAGTTGTTCAATTGTTTATATTCTCATAGAAGTATACAAGATACAATTGAAGCAAAATCGATTTTGATTTCACTCGAATCAATTCATGAACATTATAGCCACGGTTTGCAAAAGATTGCGTTCCTTATTTTATAAATAAATGTATTAGTTCATGAACAAATCGATTTTAGAACATAACCCACTCAAATGAGCAAACGGGTACGCATACCTAAGTAGTCGGATTTGGTCTGGGTTCGCCAGTATGCGAACGGGTACGCATACTTTCGTACACCACCAAACTCAGTTGAATTCCCGGACTTGAATTTACGCCGGTACGCATACGGATATGCATACTAAGTTCCCATACTTCAACTAACAACATGGTACGCATACGGGTATGCATACTATGGTTCCCGGACTTGGAATAACTTGAACTAGTTAGCATACAAGTACGCATACTATGCTATATCCAATCATGGTTAATTATTCTAAACTCTCATTTCAATCATTAAAACATTCTTAGAGGACGACAATAGCTGTATCACACAAACTATTAGCTTCAAAGAAATTTTCAAGTGATCAAATGATCAATACGAAACATTTCGAGTCTACACCAAATGACTGTCTCACGCAAATCATGTAAGATGTTACCAGGCGATTTTCACATGATCATCTTTTGACTTTCGTCAAGAATATAATATGAACTTGGTTAAAGCGAAAGCTTACCAACACATATTTCGAGAAATATGTAAGCGAGTTAAACTCAGCTCGAAATATCAAATGTGTATAATCGAAGTCTATATAGCTATACGACTTTGTCTCAAATAGGAGATAAAGTAGAAATAGACTTTTGAGTGATAGATGAGTTCAAGTCTCCACGTACCTTTTGTTGATGAAGTTCCACAAGCTCCCCTTAGTAGTTATTCGTCTTCAATCGATGAACGCCGTGAAGTCTAAAGCTCAGCTACACATTCTATCCTAATCCGAGACTTAGCTATAAGTAGACTAGAAATCAAGACTTATAGTTTTGACAAACAAGCTTGAGATAGCAACGCTTGCGAGTTCGACCGAGTAGTGCTCTAACAATCTACCCCTTTGTCAATTTTAGTGACAAAACTATCAATACACATGGATTACAAAATAGATAAACTGTATAGCTTCTCATCCAAATGCTTGATTTCCTTGGTTCTTCAACATTACTCGAAATCTTTGTCACTTCCAAGTACTCCAGTGATTCTGAACGTGTTCAAATCAGCATCATAGTTGTTGAAGATCCGTAGCTATAACAATATATAAAAACAAGATGTTTTCGTATTGTTATACAGTGGCATAGTATTATTACACATCATCAAAGTCCAATTGCATCACAACTTTGACAACAATACTATGGTGATATGTATCACTCCCCCTTAGTCAATACTTCATCTCACAGTGAAACCACTCCCCTTACATAATGATCCGTAAACCATATGTATTTGTAGTGCAAACTACACAATAATTCTCCCCTTTTTTTTCAATATAAATTGGAAAAGGTACGAAAATTAGCGGGATCATAATGAAATTCTCATAGAGATACTTCATGACTAAAAGAGAACATATCAACTTTGTTTCGATGATTTCACATAGTCGAAACTTAGTGTATTCATCAAGGATTTTATAAAGATACAAGATACATCCTACAATATTCCACAGCCGCACTCCCCACAAAGATTTGGCAATTAAGCACAAGTTCAATTAAGAACTCCCCCCCATAAAATGTCATTCCCGAAAGAACAACAAGAGCGACCTTATTTTTACAAGAAAAGAATGATTTCTTTGGACATTAAAAAATTACATGAAACATGAATTTGTATCCAGAATACTCAATTAAATTAACCACTCGGAAATGCTCATCATAAGAAAACTTACGGAGCCATACAGTACTTTCACATAGAAGTGGATCAGGGAAAGATCAATACTGCGGAATATACAAAGATTCATTCCATTTCCATCAATATTTGCATAATGATACCATAGACTTAATCTTTGTTATCAAAAGTTCATCCTATTTTCCATCAATATTTGCATAAAGACATATAATAGACTTAACTTTTGACATATATGGGACAATCATAGTTCACGGACGCAAACACTCATATCCCATAACAATTTTTGCAATATATAAAACCAATAAAGATTAATACTGCAAAATCATCTTCCAAATAAACTTTAGAATTTAAATAAATAAATCTAAAAACATTGCAAGATGAAAAACGTTGGAAATAGCTATGTGTACTCATAATAATTGCTATACCAAACCCTAGTTATCCTTCTTAAAACACAAGAATAAATTCTCATAAGAAGTTTCCTAGACATAAACAAAAATCAAGTTTCTTTGATAACATCATACCTTTGAAAGGGTCCATCATAGAAGGTATCACTGATATCCTTGATTTTTTTGACCGTAGAGACTCCATGTTCATGAGTTAGAACATTCACTTTCCGATCAACAATGCGGGCAAGATGCCTAGCTTTGACAAAGTCCACGATGAGTTTCTTCTGATTCTGAATCAAGGCCTTTTGATTTTCAAGGATTTTGGTCTGACCATCAAGGAGATGATTAATTTGTAATCGAAGATTTGCAAATTCCACCCTTGAGTCATTCTAAAAAAGAATTAAATCCTTGACAGATTCACCAATCCAGGAGTTGTACTCCTTCCTTGCCATCATCTTTTTCAAGACAAGGTCTTGAACTGAATCACATCCTTTACCGTCTTCTTCCATCTCAAGATTCACAACTTCTTGAGGTCTTGAAGAGTTCTCCATAAAAAAATTTTTAATAGGGATGTACAAACAATATATGTAAATATATATGTTTACGAACAAGAGAACACCCTTGTTGTGAAAACCCTAAAAACTCACAAGAAAGACACGGACGTTCTTGGACCTATTAAATGATCAGAAAGGGTCCAAGGAAAAGGGGAAAACCTTTCTGTTTTCAGATATCTCTTACCTTCATAGCTCAATGATCAAAGGAATCAATCATAGCATAAAGAAGAGATACATTAGTTACTGGGAGTCAGGAAATGGCTCATCCTTCACAAAAGAAGAAAACAGCTAACTCAAACACAAGACAAATGGTAACCTACAGTAGACTTGAGCGTCTTGCAAATGTCATCCTTGCAAATCTCAAGTTAGACACAAGGATGAGATTACCTAGAATTAGGTAGCAGAGTGAGAAGAACTTCCACCATGAATATTGAGAGACGAATTGTATATACCATATGAGAGTTTGATCCTTGTATTCCTTGCCTTCCTTATGTTATTTCTTTTTCCAAAAGAATTAGACATAACCTTTTTAGTAAATCCCATCAAAGAGATTTTTCTGAGGATTGAGTCTAGGACTTTTAGAGATTGGTTCCAGAGGATCAGAATAGAGAAATCTCCACCTCCTAGACTTAGACTTATTAGTCTTATTCTCATAAATACTGGGAATGTGTATATTGTGGTATAAGAATTTGCACCATAAGGAGGAACACAATTCCGGTAGAGATTTCAAGATGAGTGATCATTGAAACCCTTTTTATGAGAGTTCTGGTTTTCTGCAGGAATGAAATCCATTGTAGATGTCGTCAGACAATTTACTCTGTCGACTGTAAAAAGAAGTAGATTTTGAAGATCATAAATCTGTTTCTTTCTAGCAAAACAATGTAGAGCATGGTGATTCTTTTTCCCACAGAAGGAACAGGTTTGTGGAAGAGAAACATAGGAAGGAACCTGTTTTAAGTTCATAGCCCTATTAGAAAACTGCAAGTTATGTAAACATTTCTGAGCAGGAACTTCCTTTGGAGTACTTTTCTTCATGTGCTGTAATTCCACCTGAGAATTAGTGATTGGCACAGAAGATTTTCTCATTAAAATAGAGTTTTCTTTTTTCAAGGATTTGCACTGTTCCTGGGCTAGAAGAAGGGATGCAACCAGTTTCTCTTTTTCAACACGAAAGCTGTTCAGATCTGATGAATGAGTCTCGGTCAAATGTTTTTCTTTAATTGAATCTTCTTTAACAATATCCTCAAGAACACTAATCTTTTCACGTTGTAGGGTAGTTTCTTGAAAAAGTTTCTCGATATTGTTAGAGAAAGACTCGATTATACTATAGAGTTCCCGTTCTCGACCAAGAGACTTTTCAAATTCATCAATAAGTAGAGCATGATTTTCCTCAAGAGACTTTATTTTAGAACCTTGAAAATCAATAATCTCAGCAGATTTTTTTGAAGTTCTGGTGAGTTTCATTTAAGCTTTTGACATAGTGTCAACTGTCTTATTAGAGGGAATGTTATCAGAATCTGATAGTAAGAATTTTCTAACTCGGGATTCGGAAGAATAAGCTAAGGAGTTATCCTTTGAGGTAAGCCCAAGACAGTTGGAATAGTCAAAAACTTTTGAAGACATTTGTGTGCGGAACACTGAGACAATTTTTTTTTTATCGACAGATAAAACAGATTGCTACAAATACAGACTTATAAGGTATTAAACGTGTTTGCCTGCTCTGATATGAATTGAAAAAGCGGGGGTCTAACAATCTGTATGGACAAACTCCAATATAATTCCAAGAGAATTAACTAGACAGTCAGACTCAATCAATGGAAATATATCCAAGAGTTGTATCTCTGTTTCTCAATGTAATCATCAAATCAAACAGATAGAATCCGTGAGCCTGTTTATTATGAGAAACAAATTGAACGGTACCAAAGAACAATATTCAAGTGTCAATCAATTTATATCAACAACCAAAGGTTGGATTAACTAATTGATTGAACTACGCACAACCTGTAATATTTCAATTATATAAACAAATATAATGCCGAAAAGAAATAACACATACACCAGAAATTTTGTTAACGAGGAAACCGCAAATGCAGAAAAACCCCGGGACCTAGTCAAGATTTGAGCACCACACTGTATTAAGCCGCTATAGACACTAGCCTACTGCAAGTTAACTTCGGACTGGAATGTAGTTGAGCCCTAAACAATCTCACATTGATCAAGGTACAGTCGCGTTCCTTACGCCTCTGAATCCCAGCAGGACTCTACGCACTTGATTCCCTTAGCTGATCTCACCAACAACTAAGAGTTGCTACGACCAAAATTCGAAGACTTGATAAACAAATCTGTCTCACATAAAAAAGTCTATTGAATAGATAAGTCTGTCTCCCACAGAAATACCTATGAGTTTTGTTCCGTATTTTGATAAATCAAGGTGAACAGGAACCAATTGATACACCGGACTTATATTCCTAAAGAAAAGCCTAGTAATATCAATCACCTCATAATAATCTTAATCGTATGGTAGCGAAACAAGATATTATGGAATCACAAACGATGAGACGAAGATGTTTGTGACTACTTTTTGTCTTGCCTACCGGAGATTAAATCTCGAGCAAATCTTAGAGAAGATAGTACTCAATACGATAAAATAAAACAAGATCAGTACACGTAACTACTGAGAAAATAGTTGAGTCTGGCTTCACAATCCCAATGAAGTCTTTAAGTCGTTAACCTATAATGGTTTTAGGAAAAACCTAGTTTAAAGGAGAATCGACTCTAGTCGCAACTAGTATCACACAGGAGGTGTGGGGATTAGGTTTCCCAGTTGCTAGAGTTCTCCCTTATATATTCTTCAAATCAGGGTTTGCAATCAATGTTACCTTGGTAACAAAGTATTCAATATTCACCGTTAGATGAAAACCTCATTAGACTCAAGCTAATATCTTTCAACCATTAGATCGAACTTAGCTTGTTACACACAAATGAAAAGTGACTTCATTTAGATATGGGTAACCGTACCTAAACGTGTACACCTTGTTGGATCGACAATAGTTAACCGAAGTTAGCCATATGAACACTTTCATACCAACCTTGTTCATCTTAACACAACTAGTTCAAATGACTCAAATGAAACTAGTTATAGAGTTGTTCAATTGTTTATATTCTCATAGAAGTATACAAGACACAATTGAAGAAAAATCGATTTTGATTCACTCGAATCAATTCATGAACATTATAGCTACGGTTTGCAAAATATTGCATTCCTTATTATATAAATGTATTAGTTCATGAACAAACCGATTTTAGAACATAACCCAGTCAAGTATGCAAACGGGTACGCATACCTAAGTAGATGGATTTGGTCTGGGTTCGCCAGTATGTGAACGGGTATGCATACTGTCGTACACCACCAAACTCAGTTGAATTCCTAGACTTGAATTTACACCGGTACGCATACGGGTATGCATACTAAGTTCCCGGACTTCAACTAACAAACTAGTACGCATACGGGTATGCATACTATGGTTCTCGGACTTGGAATAACTTGCAACAGTTAGCATACAAGTACACATACTTTGCTATATCCAATCATGGTTAATTGTTATGAACTCTCATTTCAATCATTGAAACATTCTTAGAAGACGACAATAGCTGTCTCACAAAAACTATTAGCTTCAAAGCAATTTTCAAGTGATCAAATAATCAATACGAAACATTCCGAGTCTACACCAAATAACTGTCTCACACAAATCATGTAAGATGTTACCAGGAGATTTTTATATGATCATCTTTTGACTTTTGTTAAGAATATAAGATGAACTTGGTTAAAGTGAAAGCTTACCAACACATATTTCGAGAAATATGTAAGCGAGTTAAACTCAGCTTGAAATATCAAATGTGTATAATCGAAGTCTATATAGCTATACGACTTTTGTCTCAAATAGGAGATAGAGTAGAAATAGACTTTTGAGTGATAGATGAGTTCAAGTATCCACGTACCTTTTGTTGATGAAGTTCCATAAGCTCCCCTTAGTAGTTCTTCATCTTCAATCGATGAACGCCGTGAATTCTAAAGCTCAACTACACATTCTATCCTAATCCGAGACTTAGCTATAAGTAGACTAAAAATAAAGACTTATAGTTTTAACAACTTAACTTGACAAACAAGCTTGATATAGCAACGCTTGCGAGTTCGACCGAGCAGTGCTCTAACATCAACCTCTACTCAATCAGTATGTATATAGACACAAGGTCCGTGAACCTGATTATTAAGCAGAGCACTTGGACGATCTCCAAAATTAATATCCAAATTCAATCTAGTCGTATCCAAATAATTCAATCGGAATTCTTCCCGGTGATTTAACTTGTTATCTATCTTTCAAGATACGAATTCTACAAGAAAATAGTCTCGTAATCAATTACAATTAAGCAGACGTATCTACTTAGATTGAATACGTACAAACCCTTGTAAATCCAATAATAAAGATAAAAAAATATAATGCGAAAAAGGAATAAACACAAGACACCAGAAATTTTGTTAACGAGGAAACCGTAATAGCAGAAAAACCCCGAGACCTCGTCCAGATTGAACACCCTACTATATTAAGCCGCTACACACAATATCATACTATCAGACTTCGGACTAGAATGTAGTTGAAACCGAATCCACCCTCCAATTTATTCAGTTACAGTCGCGCTCCTGACGTCTCTTGAACCTCTCAAGGTTCTACGCACTTGATTCCCTTAGCTGGCGTCATTTACAGCCTAAGAGTTGCTTCAGGATAAGTGAAGAATTTTAATACCAATCTTCCTTTAACAAATAAGCCTATTTGACTTCCGTTTAGATCAAAGATCAAGGTTTGAAAATGTGTTTACAATAGACAAGTTAGAAAATCTCACAAATACGAAACTTACGACTCCCGAAGAGCTACTTAGATTCTTAACCACCTCTCAAGAAAAATCGTCGAAAGATTAACTAAGATTAGTCTTTAGATATGTATCTTGAGGAATTACAAAGTCTAACACGAAGAAAAATTTGTGATTACAATCTATCTTACCTGAAAGAGATTACGAAAACCTCGATAACAGAAGAGTAAGATCAGGACACAAAAAATATCAAGGTAAAGATAGTCGGACCTGGCTTCACCAATCCCCAAGCGAAGTCTTTTAGTCATATATATAAAAGGTCAATAATGGCGACTCTAGAATCAACTAGGACACATAGTGTAAGGGATTGAATTTCCAGTTGACAGAGATGATTTATTTATAGTTTTCAAAGACACGGGTTAGCTTAGAATTCAAGCTAAGATAACTTGAGAATCAAGCAGACAAATTAGGTCTTCAAACTACAATAAAAGACTATACACATAAGTTCGGTTACTGAACCGTGTATAATGACTATTAAGTTTGGCAAGTTAGCCAAAGAACTAAAAGCTATTTGATGTTAATTTAAGCACCTAAGAAATTAATCATGGTTCACACACATAAGTGTCTAAGTGATCAATAAATTCTTAGAAGTGTTTAAGAGAGTTCTATCAATGCTAAACATATTAAAATAATAATTCTTTAAGCATCTGCTAAACATTAACGGACAGTTGGTACACTAAAACGTGAATACGTGACTAAAAGCCTATTTTGGTCAAGTATTTGGGTGTTTCCTAACCTAGACAAGGTAGTTTTGTTTTCAAGCAACTAGCCTTGATCATTCACTATAAATAAGGGTTTTATGTAACCACACAATCTATCCCATGGAAAATTGTGTTTGGTTTCATAAGATTGTTTTCCATATCTTTGTTCTTCACGAACAAGAGTGAGGTTTTAAAAAACTTTACTTGGGGATCGTAAAGCACAGGGAAGCTATCTTCATTGATAGTTACGGAACCTGTTCCTAGGTGTTTTTCTTAAATCCTAGATTTGATAGAGAAATATAACCCTAGTCGTTTCTAGGTGATCTTGTAAGGAAGTTCAATTAGGGTTACGATTCCGTAACCTAATTGTTTAGGAGTATCCTCTGAAGAGAATTGGTGTTCTGCCAGAAGATTTTCAAGAGTATCTTCTAAAAAGAATTGGTGTTCTGCTAGAATATTTAAGAGAAGATTTCCTAAAGAGAATTGGTGTTCTGCTAGGAGTTCTGCAGGTGCGCGAATATAACTGAAGCAAGTATTACATCTAGTACGCATAGGTAGTAGGTAATTGGTGTAACAACTTATAATCAGTGTGTATTCAATATGGACTAGGTCCCGGAGTTGTTCTACAAGATTTTAGTTTTCCTCGTTAACAAAAATCTCTGGTGTCTGTGTTATTTCTTTTCCGCATTATATTGTTTTATCTTTATAATTGAAATATCACAGTTTATACGTATCTAAACCTAGATAGTATAATCTCAACTGTAAAGAACCTACAAGACATATTCTTGTTGAATTCGTATCTTGAAATATAGATTCCAAGACTTGTTCTTGTTGGAATTCGGTTCGTAAACAGTTCTGGTATACACTAGGTTTACCTTGTTCAAACAATCTTAAATTCAGTTTCGTAACCAAACGTATAGATTATACAAGGATCGTTTATTTAGGTTCCCGAACGAAAAAGTTTGTTGTGTACTAGTTACCCCTGCTTTTTTCAATTAATACAATGATTAAAACTAAGATAGTCATCAACAAAATTACCTCTTCGGCGAAATAATGAAACATTATCCTCAGAATCTTCAGGGACATCACCAACATCACTTATGACTCTGAACTCTGAGAGGAGGGGAGTTGAACTATATTTTACAACGCCTGCAGAAGACTGACCGAGATCATCTTTAAACCAGGGTGGAGTATCCTAAGAAAAAATCCTACATAAGAGGATGTTTTGTTAGCATCAAGGCTGTTAGTGTAATGCTCGGTACAAGTTTTCCTATCTCAAGCTTGTTGTCAATATTAGTTGATCAAAACTATATCTTGATTTCTAGTCTACTAATTCAAGTCTCAGACTAGGTTAAAATTTGGTAGTTGAGTATCAGACATCACCCTCGAAAACTAAAGATGGACGAAGACATTTGAAGAACTTCATTAATCAGGTATGTGAAGAATGAACCATCCTATTTTACTCACTATCTTATGAGACTATGTCGTATGACTTCTCGTAAATTTACAAAGAAGAAATTTCTAGTCAATCTTGTCTTGTTAAATATCTTGAAATATGATTCAAGCATAGATGTTCAAAGGTCCTTAACAATATTAGTTCGAAACAATTTATTGTTCAAGAATTAATTTGTGGATCAATTGAAAATTGGCCATGCAAATGATTTTATCACTTTGGAATGTTTCAAACTTCAAAAGAGAGAAATTCAAAACTTTTGATATTTCAGGTCAGGATAGGTTGGCGAACAACTTCGCCAACCATAGATATCTGAGTTTCAGAAATACAGGGAAGGTTGACGAACCAGTTCGTAAACTGCAAGTTCAGGATTGGACAGTTCACGAACCGGTGTGATTTGAATTTTTAATGTTGGTATAAAAGGCTAACAGTTCACGAACAGAGTGCATATGAGTTCTCGAGCCGACAAGGGTTGGCAAACCCAGTTCACAAACCGTAGCACCCTGACTCGTGAACTTGCCTTAGGATTCAAGAACCATTTCACCAACGGACCTAGTAGAATTTAGCGGATTCTCAAAGACTTATTTTTTTTAAATATGTTTAGCATTTCTATACTCTCTTAAATACCTCTAAGACATCATTGATCACTTAAACACCAGTGTATGTTTAGAACATTTATTAGCAGTATATGTATAGTTCATAAGGCATATTTAGAACAGTCATTATAAACGGTTCCGTAACCAGACCACTGTGTATATTCTTCTATGTAGTTTTCAAGCTGCTAACATATGTAGTAGTTAATTTTTTATCGGTTTTTTTAAGGATTATATATGCCATTTGCACAGCACGGAGGCGTAATTTACCATGTCATGGCGCCAAATTTTCTTAGTTAATTTGATTTGTTTTTTTCCCTTTAATTAGAGGGTAATAATTATACTTCATTTATGGTTGTATATGTAATGATTTTAAATGAAAAGTTGTTACAATATTCTCTGATTTCTTTCCGACTAAAACCCTAAAAGGGTAACTCACATGGCCGGTATTGAGTTTTTGGTGACCCCAAAGGAAGATCATAAGATGTGGCCCCTAATTTCAAGGATAATTTTCCTTTTCTTAGTAAAGTTAGCTTCTTGAAGGTGTTATTATGCGGTGAAAGAGTGCCACTTTTATTAAAATATCCAAGTCAAGGTAAAACTGATTTGAGTATCTTATTAAATAACTGATAATAATAATCGTAATTTCTAACGATATTAGTCAATAAAATATTTTCAAGGTTTACTTATAAAATCAAAATGACTGATTTATGTATAAGTTTCAACAACATATAATCAACACGTTCCCAAGGAAGAGTGTCTTCTTGTATTTTCTTCCTGAGGAATAGCACCGGGATCAGCTTATGATTTTGAAAAAATATAATGTAAAAGTATCACTCGTTTGGACTTCTAATAAAATGTAAAACTTTTCCAGTTGCAGTACATTCTAGATATTTTATTGTCAGCCCCTTGGAATTTGTGGCCCATTGTTTGCTTTTGCTACGGGCTGTCCTGACTATTTGATCAATTAATACGGTATTAATGAATATACTAACTATATACATGAAAAGATCTAACACTTGTAATTTACTTATACACTCCAATTCAACTTCCTTCATGTAATACTTCTCCTATTCTTCTAACACAATTTAAAGTTTTACACTAAAAATAGAGGGTCATTAATTTCATTTTCTAACCTCTTTCTTCGTATCTTCCTTATAAATTGGGTTCAAAGGATCACCACCAACAACAAAAACTACATTTGAGTTGTGGTGGGGTGGTTCTTCATAGAGGTGGTGATTCTGGATGTGCAACCAGTCGACACTGCAATTATATTCATTTCCTTAGGTTAAACTAGAAGAATCTAATAATCCTCTCATTCAGTTACCAAAAATTCCTTGGTAATAAGGTATATATTATTTTAATTTCTTGTAATCTAATTCAGGTTTTGTGATTCATAACATGCTAATCTTGTTTTAAAAAATTGTTAATCTTGTTTTTCTACTGATTTTGTATAGGTAGGTGAAACCTTTTATAAGAGGTGAAAAGACAAGGACTAAAAACAAAAAAAAATGAGTGAAAGAAAAGAGAAGAAAGATATCGATTGTATGTCTTCAAAGATTGATTTGAAGCTAGATTTATCGCCGCCAGTGCTTGAACAACTGATTATAACAATTACAGGAAATTCATCAACATTATCACCAACAAGTTCTTGTGTCTCGTCAGACAAGAAACGCTTGAGCAATGATAGTAGTAGCGACCCTGAAGAAACAACGACAATGTTGTCTGACATGGTATTGGTTGGGTGCCGCTATTGCTACTTGTATGTTTTGTTAGCAAAGGGTAACCTTAGGTGCCCTAATTGCAAATGTTCTAATTTTATTGAAATACCGGATTATAGTACCAAGAGCAACAAAAAATCAAGGAAGAACTAGGCTCATCAATAAATAATAGTGTCTTTACAATATTACTAGTTTGTCCTGATATGTCTTACCTTTTTCTTATAGTTTTTTTTTGTTTCAACCTTTTTGTTTCTTTCTTAATTTTGTTTTTGCATAATTTAAATTAGATCGTTATTATCATTATGAAATTGGAAAGATAGTTAAAATGGGTATTTTATGCTCTTTTTATGTTGTATCTGAAAAAGCGGGGGTATAACAACCTCACCCAATATTTCGCTTGGCAATCTGTATGGACTAACTCCAATATACTTTCAAGAGAATCAACTAGACAGTCAGACTCAATATTAATAAAAAGTATATCAAAGAGTTATATCTCAATTTCTCGATTCAATCCGCAATCAAACAAATAGGAATTTGCGAGCCTGATTGAATACAAGAGAAATAACTTGAACGGTACCAAAGACCAATGTTCAAGGATTAATCAATTTCAATCAACAACCAAAGGTTTGATTTCCCAATTGATCGATACAACGCACAACCTATGATATTTCAATTATATAACAAAATATAATGCGGATAAGAAACAACACAGACACCACAAGTTTTGTTAACGAGGAAACCGCAAATGCAGAAAACCCCCGGGATCTAGTCCAGATTTAAACACCACATTGTATTAAGCCGCTACAGACACTAGCCTACAACAAAGCTAACTTCAGTCTGGATTGTAGTTTAATCCTAATCAATCTCACACTGATTCAAGGTACAGTTGCGTTCCTTACGTCTCTGATCCCAGCAAGATACTACGTACTTGATTCCCTTAGCTGATCTCACCCACAACTAAGAGTTTCTACGACCCAAAGTCGAAGACTTGATAAACAAATATGTCCCACACAGAAAAGTCTATTGAATAGATAAATCTGTCTCCCACAGATAAACCTACGAGTTTTTGTTCCGTATTTTGATAAATCAAGGTGAACATGAACCAATTGATAACCCATACTTATATTCCCGAAGAACAGCCTAGTATTATCAATCACCTCACAATAATCTTAATCGACTAGCGAAACAAGATATTGTGGAATCACAAACGATGAGACGAAGATGTTTGTGACTACTTTTCTATCTTGCTTATCAGAGAAATTAATCTCAAGCCAATCTTACGATTGTACTCAAATACGATAGAAACAACAAGATCAGATCACACAACTACAGAGAAAATAGTTGGGTCTGGCTTCACAATCCCAATGAAGTCTTCAAGTTGTTAACCTACATGGTCTCGGTAGAAACCTAAGGTTAAAGGAGAATCGACTCTATCTTATACAACTAGTACCATACATGAGGTGTGGGGATTAGGTTTCCCAATTGCTAGAGTTCTCCTTTATATAGTCTCCAAATCAGGGTTTGCAATCTAAGTTACCTTGGTAACAAAGCATTCAATATTCACCGTTAGATGATTACCTGATTAGATTCAAGCTAATATCTTTCAACCGTTAGATCGAACTTAGCTTGTTATACACAAATGAAATGCACCTTCATCTAGGTTTGGGTAACCGTACCTAAACGTGTACACTTAGTCAGTTCAACAATAGTTAACCAATGGTTAGCCATATGAGAACTTTCATATCAACCTTATTCATCTTCACCATAACTAGTTCAAGTGACTCAAATGAACTAGTTAGAGAGTTGGTAAATTGCTTAGATCTCATAGTAGTATACAAGACACAATAGAAGCAAAATCGATTTTGATTCACTCGAATCAATTCATGAAAATTATAGCCACGGTTTGCAAAGATTGCATTCCTTATTATATAAATGTTATAGTTCATGAACAAACCGATTTTAGAAAGTAACCTTCTTAGGTATGCAAACGGGTACGCATACTTAAGTGACCGGATTGAGTTTGTTTTCACTTCCAAACTCCAGCAGAAATTCACGGACGTGAACTTTCAACCAGTATGCATGCATACTTACCCGGATTTCCAACAACCGCTAATACGCGTACGGGTACGCATACTTTAGGTTCCCGGTTTTGGACTTTTACACAAATGTGAGAACACGCTATGTTTATATCCAAACATGGTTACTTGATCTAAACTCTCATTTCAATCATTGAAACTTTCTTAGAGGATGTTATAATAGTTGTTATCCACAAACTATTTTCATCAAAGCGATTTTAAAGTTATTGAAATAATCAACATGACTTTCGTCACGAGTAAAGATGAACTTGGCTAAAGCGAAAGCTTACAAACACATATTTCTAGAAATAGATAAGCGAGGTAAATTCGGATCGAAATAGCAAATATGTATAATTGAAGTCTATATAGCAATACGATTTTTGTCTCAAAATAGGAGATAGAATAGATAGACTTTTGAGTGATACATAAGTTCAAGTCTCCACATACCTCTTTGTTGATGAAGTTCCACAAGTTCCCTTGAGTAGTTCTTCGTCTTCATTCAATGAACGCCGTTGAGTCTAGAGATCAACTACACTTACTATCCTAGTCCGAGACTTAGCTATAAGTAGACTAGAAATCAAGACTTATAGTTTTGACAAATAAACTTGACAAACAAGCTTGAGATAGCTGTTAGAGCATGGCTCGGTTGAACCCACCAAGCGTTGGTATGTCAAGTTTGGTTGTCATATTTTAGTGAACCAAAACTCATTTAAAGAGTCGCTTGATTATTTACTAGAGTCAACTTCGTATAGGTTAGCTAGAAAGTTATTAGGATATGAGACATACAAGTATTACTCGAAGACTTAAAGAATGTGAAGATTGAACTACAACGACAACATCATCCTTCCTCTTTAGGTTAGTAATATTTTGACTTGAACTGTTTCATTCCTAACGTATCTTTCAAGTCGTGCTATATTGAAAATGAAAAGACGAGGGTAGCCAAATATAGCTCAATCTAAAACTTTTCCACCTATAAGTCCTTTCTCCGAAAGTGATTGTCCATGGACTGAGTCGAGAAAATACAATTAATCGGTTCACACTTCGTGTGATCGTCTATGGATACGAGATCGAGACAATACGACAACAAGATAACTTGTGTGATTGACTATGGATGCAAGATCGAGACAATACAACAACGAAGTATATTTACTTGATAATAGGTTCGGACTTAACCAAACACTATAAGATTGCTATCAATGAAGTATCTTTGAGAATATTCGGTTTTGGAAATTCCTTGGTGTCCAAACTTCCTTGGTCTATAAGTATTGAAGTTTGCATTTCGAGCAAACTAATCCTCAGAGCCAGCAAAACTACCTAGTTGTGTTGTTACTGGTGGAGCCGTCTATTCGGAGAGGAAAGTACCCTAATTAGGCGAAATCTCTTACGACCGCTCGTTTTAAAGACTTCGCTGAGATTGGGAAGCTCTACGAGTACCGTTGGTGGAAAACTAGATAATTGCAGTTTATTATTAGTTTTCGATTGATTTGATTGACTAACGGTTGTTGAACTTTGATTGCACCTAGTTTGTTTATGCTTGAGAATCTTCTCTTCTGATATAAGATTCACTCAAACTAGATCGAAGTATCGATGTGGATCTTTAGACGTTTGTAGATCTAAAGACGTCTTGTGATAATCCATCGTTAACAGACTCCATTCTGTGTGTGATTGATCACAAGAGATTCTAGTTGTTTGTGTGCAGGTGTTTATTGAAGATCTAAGAAGATTTGAAGACAAAGAAGATTTCTTATTTGAGTTCATAATCTTTGGTGTGCACAAAACTTGATCGGCTGGGGACCCAACTATAATCGGTTTATCTTTTGATAGATTGGATTGATTAGTTACGTAGATCGGCATCAATACATTTCTTTGTGATTAAGAGTATTGATTTCATAGTCTAAACAATTACTTCGGTAGTTGTTGAATAGATTTATCTAAGAACCCGACAAAGGAGTTTATTGGGATAAATGGAAGAGCCTTTTGTCAAACTCATATCACGTTGTTTGAAAAGAGTTGTTACCGAACAGATTTGTTGTTCCTTTACTGTTTGGAATATGAACCAAAGGAATTGTTCCAAGTGCATGACTTATTGCAAGTTGGAGGCGCAAGGATACTGAGGGAACTAGGTGAACTATAGGTTTAGTTGCTTGGTCTTAACTATACGAAGTTGGTTTAGATTTTGTATGTCGGCTTAATTCTGAGAGTATTCAATTCTGGACAAGGTCCCGGGGTTTTTCTGCATTTGCGGTTTCCTCGTTAACAAAATCTTGCTGTGTCTTTTACTTTTCTATTTCTGCAATTATAATTGATTTATTATAATTAGAAGTAAAATACACCAACGTTAATTCCTAATTACTTGATAGCAATCTTATAGTGTTTGGTTAAGTCCGAACTTATTATCAAGTAATCATACTTCGTTGTTGTATTGTCTCGATCTTGTATCCATAGTCAATCACGCAAGTTATCTTGTTGTCGTATTGTCTCGATCTCGTATCCATAGACGATCACACGAAGTGTGAACCGATTCGTTGTAATGTCTCGACTCTGTCCATAGACAATCACTTTCGGAGAAAGGACTTATAGGTGGAAAAGTTTTAGATTGAGGTATATTTGGGTACCCTCGTCTTTTCAATAGCAACGCTTGCGAGTTCGACCGAGCAATGCTCTAACAGTATCAATATGGCAAGAAAGTCATTTATGCCCTAATAGTTTTATTTAAGTTCATCTATTTGTGACACCAAGATGATTCATTTAAATATTTTAAAGATGTTTTTCACATAGAAGCAAGTAAAAGGCCAGTATGTATAACTAATTTTCCAACATAAACTTTAAAATAAATTGCATCTTCATATTCCATGATTTCTTTCAAAAATAATGAAATAAATATCCCCTTCTATTCCAAACTCTTCATTAGATTAACCATGTGTTGAGCAAATTTACTCTAATTAATTCTTTTAATAAAACTTATTTTTTCACAAGGATTTTAGGTTTAATTTCTTTTGATATTCTAATGACTGGATATTGACATGACTTACGAAGTATAATAATTTTTTTATTGTAATCAATTCATGGGGAAGATTTATTCCGGCATGACTTACAATGTATGGGGAAGATTTATTCCGGCATGATGTAGATATCCAAAATTCAATACAAGATCTATGATTATTGATTTTCATCGTGGTTACCATATTATATGTTGAACCCTTCTTATGGGAGAATTAAAAGGTCAACAACATATCAAACTAGTTGGCAAGAACTTCAGAAACCACTCCTAAAAACATCGGGTTTCTCTTGAATTATATGTATTTAATGGAAAAATAAAGTTAGAGAAATTCCTTCTACATAACAATTTTCTCATTTAATCACTTGAAAATTGTCTTTATTTTCTCCCCAAAATTTTTACAAAAAATACCTAATTTTTCTCTGAATCAACTTGTGTGATCTAGGTTTGTCATGATTGATTTGACAACCAAATATCAGCATTTGTTATTTCCAAAATAAAAAAATATATTTTACAGCAATTTTAGGCGTATAACTTTTTTTTCTTCTTTTTGATAAATTTTTTTTATTTTAATAGTTTAATGGTTTTTTGTTGCCATTATGACCATTCATATACATGTTTCTACGAAAATTTCGATAGCCTAGTAGAGGTGTTTCACTTGCACTTATATATTCAAGCATATCATCGACGACGTTCGATGTCAATGTGACATAAAGCCGCACTATCAGGGGGCAACGCCACATTTGAGGTGTCAATTTGCAAAAATTATAAGTGTCACCAATATTTTCTTGTCATATTTATTTTCGTGTCTAATGACTTTAACACTTCAATTTACGCGTTGACTGCCACAATTATAAGCATTATATGACATATATTTCTTGCAAACTATTTTATAATCCAATTGTACTGTGGTGTCCTGCCAAAAAAGACTCGGCGGAGGTCATGGAGAAAATTAAAAACTAGATAAGTAAAAATACCTAAATAGCTGGAGAAAAAAACAGTCCAAGAGCCTAAGATCCAAAGGTCAAGATTAAAGAACACAAATAGAGCTCGGCCAAGATGACTATACAGGTCGATAAAATATTCTATAGCCATAAGACAAAGAATAAATGAGAATTAGTCAAAAGAAAAAACTGAAAGACTAAAGTCCAAATTTAAAGCTACAGGGCAAAGACCGCAAAGGGAGCTCGAAAAAAATGATTATCCAGATCGATAAAATATTCTATTGCTAAAAGGTAGAGAATAAACAATACTAAGTCAAAAAGAAAAATTAAAAGACTAAGGTCAAATCCCTAGGCACAAAAAGTTAAAATCTGCGAAAAGATTTCGGAAAAAATTAACTTAACCAGAAAATCTGAGTTAGATCGAAAATAAAACTGTTAGAGCACTGCTCGGTAGAAATCGCAAGCATTGCTGTCTCAAGCTTGTTTGTCAAGTTTAGTTTATCAAGACTATATACTTGATTTCTAGTCTACTTATAGCCATGTCTCGGATTAGGATAGAAGTGTGTAGTTGAGCATCAGACTTCATGGCGTCCACCAATTAAAGAAGAAGATCTACTGAAGAGCTTAGAGGAACTTCGTCGACAAAAGGTATGTGGAGACTAAGACTTATCTATCAATCAGAAGTCTATTCAATTCTATCTACTAATGAGACTAGGTCGTATATCTATATAGACTTTGTGTTATACACATTTGAAAATTTCGAGACGAGTTTATCTCGTTTATATATTTCTCAAAATACAAGTTTAAAGCTTAGAAAGCTTCATCATCTACTTGACAACTTTAGTTGTAAACAATGCATTTGTTCAAAACTAAATATTAAGTCAAGATGATCATGTGAAAATTACCTTGAACATCTTACATGATTTGTGTGAGACAATCATTTGATGTTAACTTGGGAAGTTTTGTATTGATCAATTAATCATTTGAAAATTACTTGAAGCTAGTGGTATGTGTAAGATTATCATTGTCGTCTTCTAAGGATGTTTCAAACTGATTGAATGAGGGTTTTAAAACTACTACCAATGTATGGATACAACACGGTATGCGTACCCGGTATGCGAACTGTGAAGTACTAGTTTAGATCCGGAACTCTTGTTTGCGAACTATGTTTGCGAACGAGTTTATCTGTGATAGGTCTGTAACTATGGTTTGCGAATAGTGTTTGCGAACAGCTAGACTAGGCAAGGTCCGAAACTGTGGTTCGCATACTCAGTTTGCGAACTCAGTGGTTAGGTTCTAAAATCGGTAAGTATAACAACTCGTTCACATACTTGTATGGTAATTATTGTCTATACTCAGGTTCGTTTGCGAACTCTGTTTGTGAACTAAAGTCCCTGAAATTTTAATATATTAAGGTATGCGAATTTGCTTTTCAAACCGTGGCATTATGTTCATGAATTGGTTCTTATATAAGTACTTTGTACACTTACAAACCATACCGAATATGCTACAAATTGTTCATGATATTTCTATGAGATAGTGAACATTTGAACAACTCTCTTGAAACATATTTAGATTCATTTGATTATCTATCATGATTGATTGATTATCAGATTTGGTCTGGAAGTGTTAGATGAATATGGCTAAGCTAAAAATGTTCATATGGCCAACTTCGGTTAACTGTTATTGAGCCAACTTGTTATATACGTTTAGGTACGGTTCACCCATATCTAAATATAGGTATATTTAAATTGTGTGTATCAAGTTAAACCATCTAACGGTGGAGATTGATTGCTTATTTTCTAAGAAAATTTAGCTTGAATCTTAAATCAGGAGTTCATCTAACGGTGGATATTAATTACTTTGTTACTAAGCTATATAAGCTTTGATTGTAAGCAACCCTGATTTGAAAGACTATATAAGGAGGAACTCTAGCATCTGGGAAACCTAATCCCGACACTCTCGTGTGTCCTAGTTGCAAACTAGAGTCGATTCTCCATTAACCTAGATTTCCAGTTCTTATGAAAACCATTACTAGGTTTAACGACTTAAAGACTTCGCTTGGGATTCGAGAAGCCAAGTCCAACTATTTTCTCTATAGTTGTTATCCTGATCTTACTTTTTCTATCGTATTGAGTTTAATTTTCTCTAATATTTTCTCGAGATTTATCTCCGATAGGTAAGATATAAAAAGTAATCACAACAGTTTCTTCGTCTCAGACTCTTGTGATTCCGCAATAACTTCTTCTGTTAATCAGTTAGGTTATTATGGGGTGACTAATATTTCTAGGATGCTCTTCGGGAATATAAGACCAGATTATTAGTTGAGTTTCCTGTTCACCTTGATCTTTATCTTAAGACGGAAACAACAAATAGAATAGACTTATCTATGGGAGACAGATTTGTTTATAAGTCTTCGACTTTGGGTCGTAGCAACTTCTAGGCTGTAAAGGACGTCTTCTAGGGGAATCAAGTGCGCAGAGTCTTGTGAGATCCAATAGGCGTAAGGAACGCGACTGTACCTTAATCGGTGTGATACTTGGTTAGGGATCAACTACATTCTAGTCCGTAGTTAACTTGTAGTAGGATAGAGTCTGTAGCGGCTTAATATAGTATGGTGTTCAAGTCTGGACTAGGTCCAGAGGTTTTTCTGCATTTGCGGTTTCCTTGTTAACAAAATTTATGGTATCTGTGTTATTTCTTTTCCACATTATATTTTCTTTATATAATTGAAATATCACAGGTTGTGGGTTGTTCAATCACAATTGTTAAATCCGACCTTGTTTGTTGGATAAAACTTGATTGACACTCAGACATTGGTCTTTGGTACCATCTGAGTTATTCTCATAACAATCAGGTTCACGGATTTCTATCTGTTTGATTTACTGATTGTGTTGAGAAAGAGATAAAGCTCTTTAATATACTTCTTGATTGAGACTCAGTAACTTGGTGCTCTCAGAATTATAATGAAGTCAGTCCATACAGATTTCCAAACGAAATAGTTGGATGTGGTTGTTTTACCACCCCCTTGTGTTTTCAAAAACCTCGAACTCAGATAAGGGAAGACCAAAATCATGGTCAAGTAATGAATTCAGCCTAGCTAAAATACCAATTCCAGGTAAAAAGCTAAGGTATATATAAAAAATGCTATGTAACAGTAAGATCTACAAGAAGATCAAATAATTAAACCTATGATCATTTCTCAGACAATGGACAACAGATCAAAAAATTAACATCCAAGCATGAAAACTCATTAGAAAGTAAAAAGAGGGGGTGTATCAAAAATAGTGAAAAATGTTAATATAAAATAAGACAAATATTCTCATTCCGGATATTGAAAAACTACAAGGGGTTTAGTCCTGGGATCAGGAACCGAAGTGGTAAAGGGATTGGAAACTCGCAGTCGAGACGATACCAAAGATAGTTCAGCAGTAGAGACAAGTTCTTCGAAAGTATCATTCTCAGAGTTGATCTTAGCTAGCATGGTTTTCGAAGTCTCCAACTCTTTCTATAATGTTCCTCGGTCAATAGAGCTCGAAGAAGTCGGGTCAGGAACTAACGGTTTCCTTTCCTGGAAACCTGATAAATACTAGTTAAGTATTTCTTTTCAGTTTCCATAGAAAGAAGTTAAGAATCCCTCGGGGCAATAGTTGTGTCATGGTTCACTGTCATAAGATTAGCATCGACTTTGGATTTAAAGAGTATAGCCTCGAGGTCAGACAACTCGGGACCCTCAAGATTCTCAGACTAAAGGTTTGAAACCTTAGCGATCTCATCCCGCTATCTCAACATCAGTCACTTGACAACGAAGCATCATGATCGAGAGTGAATTGATCGTCTGCAATAGAATCAAAGAAGTATTGAAAATAATACTACTTGAAGAAAACATAAAATGAAGAAAATTCGTAACTAGGAAAATGACGAATGAGCTTACCTTAACGTAAACCCTACTTACAAATTCAAGGGATTGTTAGAGACTCGAGTCTTTTCGCTTTACGAATATCATTTATTCGAGGGAAATTAACAAGAGCCTTGAAAGGTAAATCTTCCTCAAATACAAAATCTACTAAATTAAACTTAACAAATAAACCCCATGCATCTTCCTCGGTTTGACTTCATTAAGAGTATTATGATCGACAATATAGTAAACAAATTCTTGAGGAGTGCTATCTGAGTCATAGCTAGATGAAGACTCATCAGGAGTCTCGCACGGACAAGAGACAAACCTATCGAACTCAGCTCGAGATATCTTGCGTAAAGCAATATCGGCCTCACTCGAGCTGGCCAGTTCTTTACCCTTATCTACAAGAAAATGATCAGCTTAACGAGAAATAGAAATATTATTTTTAGAGCAATGCTCGGTTGAACCCACTAACATTGGTATGTCAAGTTAGTTGTCAAATTTAGATGACAGAACGCATTATTGATTTAGTTTACTAAACTCAGTTTCAGACTAGATTAGGTTTAAGAATTAGAGTATTGAATCAAAGCTATCCTTGAAGAATGGAGATTGAAGGCTACACGAAGACATCTATGGAGAACTTCAGTGAAGGTTAGTAACGAATACTTGATTCTCTCGTTTATTCTACCTTTTTATCTATCGAAACAAGTGCTCACTCTATGGACCAATTCCTATGAAAGTAAATATATATTTATATATACACTCGAGGATATTTGAGCCCATGAATTTTGTGAGAATGACCTTTATCATTAGAAAGGTCCTCATATTGTAGTGAATGAGAATACGAATTGAACGAGCCAAGAATCACTCAATTCCGAGTTATAACGGAGAAGTTATGAGTGGTTTGTTAAAGCAACACTTATTATGTGTTGCTAAGGCAATTCTTGAATAGGAAAATGCACACGAACTTTTGACAACAGTTCGCGAACCTAAACCGTGAATACGTGACTAAAATCCTATTTCGGTCAAGTATTTGGGTGTTTCCTAACCTAGACAAGGTAGCTTTGTTTTCAAGCAATCTAGCCTTGATCATTCACTATAAATAAGGGTTCCATGTAACCACACAACCTATATATCCCTTGGAAAATTGTGTTCGGTTGCATAAGTTTGTTTTCCATATCTTTGTTCTTCACGAACAATAGTGGGGTCAAAAAAATTTACTTGGGGATCATAAAGCACTGGGAAGTTATCTTCTTTGATAGTTACGAAACCTGTTCCTAGGTATTTTTCGTAAACCCTAAATTTGATAAAGCAAGATAAGCCTAGTCTTTTCTAGGTGATCTTGTAAGGAAGTTCAATTAGGGTTACGGTTCCGTAACCTACTTGTTGAGGAGTATCTTCTGAAGAAAATTGGTGTTCTGCCAGAAGATTTTCAAGAGTATCTTCTAAAGAGAATTGGTGTTCTGCTAAAATATTTAAGACAAGAATTCCTAAAGAGAATTAGTGTTCTGCTATGAGTTCTGCAGGTGCGCGAATATAACTGAAGCAGGTATTAAATCTAGTCTGAATAGGTGGTAGGTAATTAGTGTAACAACTTAGAATCAGTATGTGTTCAATCTGGACTAGGTCCCGGAGTTGTTCTACAAGATTGTAGTTTTCCTCGTTAACAAAAATATCTGGTGTCTGTGTTATTTCTTTTGCGCATTATATTGTTTTATCTTTAGAATTGAAATATCACAGGTTATACGTATCTAAACCTGGATAGTATTATCTTAACTGTAAATAACCTATAAGACTAGTTCTTGTTGAATTCGTATCTTGAAATATAGATTACAATACTTATTCTTGTTGGAATTCAGTTCATGAACAGTCCGGTATATACTAGGTTTTCCTTGTTAAACCAATCTTAAATTTATTTTCCTAACCGGACATATAGATTGTGCAAGGATTGTCTATATAGGTTCCCGAACGAAAAAGTTTGTGGTATACTAGTTACCCATACGTTTTCAATTATTACGATGATTAAAACTAAGATAGTCGTCAACAAAATTACCCTTTCGGCGAGATAATGAAACATAATCCTCAGAATGTTCAGGGACATCACCAACATCACTTATGACTCTGAACTCCGAGAGGAGGGGAGTTGAACTATGTTTTCCAACGCCTGCAGAAGACTGACCAAGATCATCTTTAAACTAGGGTGGAGTATCCTAAGAACAAACTCCTACGTAAGAGGATATTTGATTAGCATCAAGGTTAGAGCAATTCTTGGTTGAACCCACAAGTTTTCCTATCTCAAGCTTGTTGTCAATATTAGTTGATCAAAACTATATCTTTATTTCTAGTCTACTAAGTCAAGTCTCAGACTAGGTTCTGGAACCGTGGTGATCTGAATTTTTCATGTTGGTATAATAAAAGGATAACAGTTAACAATCTCGGTTCACGAACAGAGTGCATCTGAGTTCTCGAGCCGACTAGGGTTGGCAAACCCGGTTCACAAATCGTAGCACCCTGACTCGTGAACTTGCTTTACGGTTCACGAACCGTTTTACCAACGGACCTAGTAGAATTTAGCAGATTCTCAAAGACATTTTTTAAATATATGTAGCATTTCTGTGACTCTCTTAAATACCTCTAAGACATCATTGATCACTAAAATGCTAGTATATGTGTATGATGATTAAATTATTAAGTGTTTAAATGATCATCAAATTGCTTATAATTCATAAGGCATATTTAGAACAGTCATTATACATGGTTCTGTAACCAAACCATTGGCAACAAGCTTGAGGTAGCAAAACTTACATGTTCAAACGAGCAGTGCTCTAACATATTTCCTCCGTTTATGAAAAAAAGTGTTACCATCACTTTTGTGGAAACAGTGGGAGTGTATAACTAGGGTTAAATACCTGTATGTGTTTCTGGTTTTTGGTGGCCCATTGTTATTGTTGTCGCCGTCAAATCTTAAAAACATTAAATACCCCATGAGTCTCAACTAATGGGATTTGCAATATTATTATTTTGTATTACCATGAGTCTCAACTAATGGGATTTGCAATATTTTGTATTATAAATTTATTATTAGCAAAATTTGCAAAACTATAAATAACGTAGGATGCCGTGCAATGTTATATACCAGGGCTTAGTCTGTGCCGCGATGGCAAAAGATTGGAAATTTTTCGAATTGTATATCCCGATCCTTATGTATCGTTTTATTCTTAAAACAAATTAGCACATATGTTTATGCTCCAAAAAATAATACAATATATATTGAGTATGTCAGCAGACATTTTAGTATATTTTAATTAATCTAAAAATATTCGGAATCTTTGGATTACAAATACAAACACATATTACAAATCGTATCAATCTTTGAAATATCGGTCTAACTATTTTTGTATGAAGTATTCATACTTAGCTAGATAGGAAAAGATGGTTGATTTAAGCCGGAAGCAGGCCAACAAAGAATTCTAGAAAAGAAAAATATGAAGAAAAAAAACTGGTGTGAACCGGTGATAAAGATGGTGACAAAGTTGATAGTGTTATGAGAAACGTGAAACACAAATTAGTGAGACTCTTTGGAGATAACAAGTCTTTGTATTCAATTATTGTGAATGTAGTTGGTACTCGGATTATTGTGAAAGAGGAAAGTATTAGGACCATGCTTAACTCAAGGAATAAAAGACATACAAAAAACTCAACTGGTGTTGAGGTAAAAACATAGTTGGATATGTACTTCATGGTGATGCCAAATTTGACATATTGGCTTGGTAGCAAGTAAATAGTACCAAGTATTAGATAATCTCATAAATGGAAAAGGATGTATTATCCATGCTTGTGAGTTTAGATAATCTGAACCGACAATCAGTACCGGAAAGCGCGTGCTTAGTCCATGGAGAAGATATTTGTCTGCTAGGACAGTCGAGGCATTGCTATGTATGCAACCTATTTCTCTTGACCTTCTATGTGACTATGTAACAAATGATAACTGTAACATTAAGGAGGGTAATGTAATCCTTTTTCTTCTGTATTGTTTTCTTTGCTTATCAATTCAAACTTATTACTATAAATACTTTAACATAAGGTTCATTTTTGTTGGCTTTGCTGAATTATTAGTCTTATGCCAGTGCCAGAGGTCGTTGATCCTTAATTCTTGAAGTTCATTTCTTTTTACTGACTTATAGAAACATAGTTTTTTAAGTTTTTTATGTTGAACTTTGTTACTCATGTATTGTTTAGACATAAAAAGCTTAAAAAACAACATTTCTATACTCATGTATTGTTTTTAACTTGTTTAAAGACTTTAAGTAATTACTAGTTAAAAATAATTGATGTGTATGTTGCATGTATTATCATGACAGGTAAAAAATTACAGGAGTCGGAAAATTACAGGTGGGAGTAAGCATTTCGGGTCAGTTAAACCATCCCATGAACCAAATTATAATTTACATCTATGTCATCGGTAAAAAAAATCGACATAAACCGAACTGAAGCTTGGCCAGTTTTGTCATGATATCAATATTGAGAACTGTCTTTGGTCGGTTTGGCTCACGATTTTTGGTTAAAACCTAACTGTTAGAGCATAGCTCGGTTGAACTCACCAAGCGTTGGTATGTCAAGTTTGGTTGTCATATTTTAGTGACTCAAAACTCATCTAAAGTTGCTTGATTGTGTACTAGAGTCAACTTCTTTTAGGTTAGACTAGAAAGTCTAGGAATGTTGAGACATACAAGTATTACTCCGAAGAACTGAAAAAAAATAAAGAAAAAGCGAACTACAATGACAACATCATCTATCCTCTTGAGGTTAGTAATATTGACTTGAACTGCTTTCATTCCTAACGTATCTTTCAAGTCGTGTTATATTGAAAACATAACTGCGAAGCTGTATATACTGTACATATTGTATGATACTCTAGTGATGTGACATGGTCATATTTGTATGATCATAGTATTAGGGAATTAGACTACGAAGTGTAACGCTTATCTTTTGAACTTCGTAGATATGACATCGACATAATCTTGTATATATTGTTATGATTATGTGAATGGTTTATGGTGAAGATTTCATCCTAAGAAACAATCTTTTACATTTGTTTAAAGAAAGTACATTCATGAACTTGTTTTATGAATCGAAAGGGAAATCGCTAGGCTTATTGGTACGGCTATTCATTGCAAATCTTTGGATTACCAATATGTGTGAGATGGTAGAACCGATCGTAACTTTGTTATGTATCTTGGTATAACTAATCACAATGCCTGAATAATAATTTGGTATGACTAGTTTTTATTAATTAGTGTAACCGATCCTAAGTAATCACCATGAGATGGTATGATCGATATTTGTAATTGGTGTGACCGATCACATAGTGTATGTGTAACCGATCCTTGTAATTGGTGTAACCGGTCCTGGTAATTGGTGTAACCGATCCTTGTAAATGGTGTGACCGATCACAAGCAATACCATGAGTATATGGTAACCGGTCCTGGTAATTGATGTAACTGATCCTGGTAACTGATGTAACCGGTCCTGGTAACAAGTGCGACCGATCACAAGTGTTTCCATGTTAAGGTATAACCAATCCTAGTGATTGGTAGAACCGATTGAACCCATGTATGTGATTTGATATTTGATCTACCACATAATGATCTTGGAATACAGGTGAACCAATTCTAAACTTGTTTGGAAGTATGGTATAACTGATTCCAAGAATGTAAATAGGCCTGTCAATATTTGTCAAATATCCGAAATCCGTTTCCGATTATTCGAGATTCTATAGGAATTTATCCGTTATATCGGATATCGGATACAGATATTTATCGAATATTTCTTCCTTAACCTATCTATATCGGATTAGGCTCCATCCGTTTCGTTAATATCCGATATCCGATAGAATTAGGGATATACTTGTAATTTTTTAATTCCATACCATCTATTATCAGTCAAGTCTCGAGTATACTCATTTACTTTTCTTTCTTACCAGTTCTCTTCTCAGTTCTCAGTTCAGTCCGTCAGCTGATCACTCTCTCGATCAATCACTCACTCAGTTGTTTATCAATCACTCACCCGCTCAATCAGGTACTAATTCTCTTCTATTTCCGTGTTCGATTTATGTGTTCGATTGTCATGAAATTAGGGTTTCTGTCTTGCAATCAAAAATTAGGGTTTGATATAACTTACATGTATGGATGAAATTAGAGAAAAAATTGAGATGGGTTTAACTTAAATAAGAATATGAGGCATTGAGGTTGAAGAATAACTCAATATTGATAGTTATTAGTTTAAGGTTTGACTGAATTGATCTATTTTTGAGATGGTTTATAAGGTGGTTTTATTGAATTAATCTGTTTACACTTGCATAGTTGCAGTATTCTGTTTTACTTTCTTTATGTGAAGAATCTGATTTCTATCTTTTGGGTGTTAAACAGAAGTTAATTTTGACAGTGGATTTACATGACAACAAAGACAAGCAAAAGGCTCTGAAGAAGGTTTCTACTCTATCAGGTATCATAATCAGTTGTTATTCTCTTGGAATTATGATTCTGAATCTCTGATATAGGCAAGTTAGGTATTAACTTAAATTGAAATTGAAGCTGGTTGGTAAAGAATGTTCTTGAACTGTATTGTATTTGATCTTAATTACTCAGTTTGAGATGAATGCTTTTTAGTATTTACTGTTGATAGTTATGAATGATTTTTTCATTTATTTGGTAACTTACTCTATGTTTAATTTTAATATAGGCAATTGCAAAAATGTTTAAAAAACCAGCCAAGGGCAAGATAGTTGCAACCTCAAAGTCAACCTCTTTGCCTCAATCTCAATCAAATGACATCATTTCTATGGATGGTTCACAATCACAAAGTGAAAGTGTTCAAGCTTCAGCAATTGGCTCAACACATGGTACTAGTGACACTAGGACATTACCAGAACCAAAAGAGAACCCAGCTGATGATACCATGCCAGGCTCTAATAAAGATGATGAAAATAGAGAAGATGATGAGGATCCATTGGTAACTTCTCTGAAGAAAAGACTTAGAACAACAAGGTCACCTGTGTGGCATGAATTTGAAAGGGATGTTGAAGTAAGACGCAACAAAAAACATGTGAGGGAAGTTGTTGTACTAGGTACATGTAATCATTGAAAGAAGGTAATTGATGCTGGTAGTCAGACTAGTACTACCAGGTTGTCTAATCATCTAAAGACTTGCCGAGAGAGACCACAGAACAAGGCTGGACAACAACAAATTACTGCTTCACTGAAAACAGCAGGTAACAAAGCTGTAAAATTAGCTAATTACAAGTATGATCCTGCATTTTCTAGGGAATACATGGCTAAAATGATTGCTAAGCATGATTACCCTTTAAACATGGCTCAACATTTTTACTTTAGAATGTTTTGCAAGTCCTTGAACCCTGCTGCTAAGATCGTGTGTAGAAATACAACTAGAAGTGATGTGATGAATTTTTTTCATGAAGAGAAACAAGAATTGCAACTAGCATTGGATAATTTGACCTCTAGATGTAGTCTTACAACTGATATGTGGACTTCTAAGCATACTAAAGATGGATATTGTTGTGTAACATGCCACTACATAGATGATGAATGGAACTTGGTGAAGAAAACATTAGCTTATATTTTAGTGCCATCACCACACAGGAGATGTTCTCACAGAATGTATTAAAACTTGCACTCTTGAATGGGACATAGATAGGAAAGTCCTTGCTTTAACTGCTGATAATGCTGCTGCCAATGGTGTGATGATGAGAAACTTAATTAGGTGGTTAGAGAGTAAGGATTGCCTAGTTATTGATGGGAAATTGTTTCACATGAGGTGTGCCAACCACATTCTTCATTTGGTTGTCCTAGATGGTATGAAAGTTGCTGCTAAGTTTGTGCAAAAAATTAGAGATTGTGTTAAGTATGTTAAATCTTCACAAGCTAGGAAGGAGAGATTTGAATTGGCTGTGTCACAAGTTAGGTTGTATGGAAAGGCAGTTAGTCTAGACGTGGACACTAGGTGGAACTTAACTTATGTTATGCTCAAAAATGCAATTGAACTGAGAACAGGGTTTGAAAGATTAGCTGTCCTTGATCCTGAATTCGAGTGTCTGCCAAGTGCTGACCAGTGGAAACAAGGGGTAGTTATTTGTGCATGTTTAGAGGTGTTTAATGATGTTTCAACCAGGTTTGCAGGGATGAAGTATCCAACTGCAAATCTATACTATAATGGGGTATATGAAGTTAACAAGTGCATCAAACAATTGGAATACAGTGATTATGAGTATATCAGAGAAATGGGGTTGAAGATGAGGGAAAAGTTCGATGCATATTGGCTTGACAGTAATTTGGTTATGAGCATTGGAGTTGTGTTAGATCCAAGATACAAGGCAAGATGGGTAGAGTTTCGTTATAAGAAGATGTATGGATCCAGTGGCTATGCAGTGGAGTATAACAAATTCAAAATACAATTGACAGCTCTTTTCAATGCATATGACTCACAAAACTCAAATGCAGATGAACACTATTTTGGCGCTCGCAGCTCTGTCTCAAGCTCAAGTATGATGGATTCAGGCAATCTAGATGAGGTACGTGATTCTGATTATGATGAGTTTATGATGGAAAACATGGAAGTTGAGGTGCAGAAATCTGAGTTGGACAAGTACTTAGAAGAACCAATGCTTAGCAAAGGCTCACCAAAAGATGAGTATTTGTTGAAATCTTGAGTTGGTGGAAGCTAAATGCACCTAAGTACCCAACTCTTGCAAAGATGGAAAGAGATGTCTTGGCTATCCCAGTCACCAGTATGGCATCCGAATCAATGTTCAGTGCAGGTGGTAGAGTGCTTACAACACACAGAGCTTCATTAAATCCAGAGCTTGTTGAAGCATTGTTGTGCTTAAGCGATTGGTTGCAAGATTTCTTTGATGAAGGTAACATTTCTTCCTCTCTTTTTTGCTTAAACTCAATACATCTTTCATCTGTTATTCTTCCTAGTTTCTATTATTACTACTTATAGTCATAGATGTAGTTGTATTGTATATCTTATCTAAATGTTGACTATTTATAATGCAGATATGGAAATCGAAGAACACTGAAGACAAGAGAGTTGGAGACTGGACAGGCCTACTTATCATACTTGTGTTTCTTTTCATGTATGTGTGAGTGACAGACTTAGAGACATAACTATTTAAGAGTTGGAGATTGTTTACAGATTTTTGATTTTTTTTTGGTCAGAAACGGATATTTTCGGATATTTATCCGATATCCGATAGCTTAACATATCGGAATCGATATCTGATTTTGATATCCTATAGGATATTATCGGATATCGAATATCCGATAGTGCTTAACCTGTCGGATATCGGATTCCTTAATATCCGACGGATATTCTTCCATTGACAGGCCTAAATGTAAATAATCCATGTAAATATGAATAAGGATTTACAGTGAAAAGATGTCAACATACTTTGAACACGTTCAGTGACTCTTATCATTTATTGTTCAAAGATATTCCTTAGTACTCAAGGAGATCCTGTGCCGAAATAAATTGAGAATTTTTCAATTAAGGTTTTTAGTTTTATATGCTTAATTATCAGCAATTAAATGCATACCTCTAGAGAATAAAAATTAGTAATGTGCATTTACTAATTTGATATTTTTTATTGAGAGATTTCGGAAATTTTGGACAAGCATTTATTAGAATTAGAAAAACCGAATTTTGCCATTCATTACATATCTTGAGAATATTTTCAGTTTTTGAAATTCCTTAGTGTCCAAACATCATTGGTCTATAAATACCTAAGTTAACATTTATAGCAAACTATCCTAAGATCCAGGAAAACTTCATCTTTTTGGTGTTTCTGGTGGAGCCATCTAATCGGAGAGGAAAGTACCCTAATTAGGCGAAATCTCTTACAACCGCTTGTTTATAGACTTCTGTGGGATCAAGAAGCTCTACGAGTACCATTGGTGGGAAACTAGATAATTGCAGTGTTATTAGTTTTCGATTGATTTGATTAACTAACGGTTGTTGAAACTTTGATTACACCTAGTTTGTTTATTCTTGAGAATCTTCTCTTCTGATATAAGATTCACTCAAACTAGATCGAAGTATCGACGGGATCTTTTGAACTCTTTGTAGATCTAAAGACATCTTATGATAATCTATTGTTAACAGACTCCGTTTCTTGTGTGATTGATCACAAGAGATTCAAGTGTGTTGTGCAGGTGTTTATTGAAGATTAAAGAAGATTTTAAGACAAAGAAGATTTCTTATTTGGTTCTCTTATCTTTAGGTGTCCACAAACCTTGATCGGATGGGATCCAACTAGAATCAGATTTATTTGATTGATTGATTACGTGAGATCGACATCACTTTATAGTTTCTTGTTGGAATCTATATCGATTGATTGCGAATCTTAACTTGACTACTTTGTAATTATTGGATAGATTGATCTAACCAGGCAAAGGAGTTTATTATATTAAACGGAAGATCCTTTGCATATGACTTGAGATATCTTTATCTTGAAAGAATCGAAAGAGTTGTTACAGAACAGATTTGTATGTTCCTTTACTATTTGGAATACGATCCAAAGGAATTGTTCTAGTGCGTGCACTCATCGAAGTCGGAAGCACAGGGATACTAAGTGAACTAGGGTTAGTTGCTTGGTCTTAACTATACATGAAAAAGTAGGGGTACAACAACCTCACCCAATAATTCGCTTAGCAATCTGTATGGACTAACTCCAATATACTTTTAAGAGAATCAACTAGACAGTCAGACTCAATCTTAATAAAAAAGTATATCAAAGAGTTATATCTCAATTTATCGATTCAATCCTTACTCAAGCAAATAAAAATATGCGAGTCTAATTGAATACAAGAGAAATTAACTTGAACGGTACCAAACACCAATGTTCAAGTATCAATCAATTTTAATCAACAACCAAAGGTCGGATTTCCCAATTGATTGATTCAACGCACAACCTGTGATATTTAAATTATATAACAAAATATAATACGGAAAAGAAATAACACAGACACCAGAAGTTTTGTTAATGAGGAAACCGTAAATGATGAAAAACCCCAGGACCTAGTCCAGATTGGACACACACTGTATTAAGCCGCTACATACACTAGCCTACTACAAACTAACTTCGGTCTGGACTGTAGTTGAACCCCAATCAATCTCACACTGATCCAAGGTAGAGTTGCGCTCCTTACGTCTTTGATCCCAGTAGGATACTACACACTTGATTCCCTTAGCTGATCTCACCCACAACTAAGAGTTGCTACGACCCAAAGTCGAAGACTTTAATAAACAAATCTGTCTCACACAGACAAGTCTACCAGAATAGATAAATATGTCTCCCACAGAAATACCTACAAGTTTTTTTTCCGTTTTTTGATAAATCAAGGTGAACAGGAACCAATCGATAACCCGGACTTATATTCCCAAAGAACAGCCTAGAATTATCGATCACCTCACAATATTCTTAATCGACAAGCGAAACAAGATATTGTGGAATCACAAACGATGAGACGAAGATGTTTGTGACTACTTTTCTATCTTGCCTACCGGAGAAATTAATCTCAAGCCAATCTTACGATTGTATTCAAATACGATGGAAACAGCAAGGTCAGGTCATGCAACTACAGAGAAAATAGTTGGGTCTGGCTTTACAATCCCAGTGAAGTCTTCAAGTCGTTAACCTACAGGGTCTCGGTAGAAACCTAAGGTTAAAGGAGAATCGACTCTAACTTATACAACTAGTATCACACAGGAGGTGTGGGGATTAACTTTCCCAGTTGCTAGAGTTCTCCTTTATATAGTCTCCAAATCAGGGTTTGCAATCTTAGTTACCTTGGTAACAAAGCATTCAATATTCACCGTTAGATGAAAACCTGATTAGATTCAAGCTAAGATCGAACTTAGCTTGTTATACACAAATGAAATATACATCATTTAGGTTTGTGTAACCATACCTAAATGTGTACACATAGTTGGTTCAACAGTAGTTAAACAAATGGTTAGCCATATGAGCACTTTCATATCAACCATATTCATCTTCACCATAACTAGTTCAAATGACTCAAATGAACTAGTTCAAGAGTTGTTCAATTGCTTAGATCTTATAGAAGTATACAAGACACAATCGAAGCAAAATCGGTTTTGATTCACTCGAATCGATTCATGAACTTTATAGCCACGGTTTGCAATTATGCATTCCTTAGTTTATATATATTTAAGTTCACGAATAAACCAATTTTAGAAAGTAACACACTTAAGTATGCGTGCGGGTATGCGTACTTAAGTAACCGTATTTGAGTTTGTTTTGGTTTCCAAACTCAGCAGAAATTCACGGATGTGAACTTTCCGCCAGTATGCGTACGGGTACGCATACTTAGGTTACCGGATTGAGTTTATTTTGATTTCCAAACTCAGCAGAAATTCACGGACGTGAACTTCCGCCAGTATACGTACAGGTACGCATACTTACCCAGTCTCCATCAACCATTTAGTATACACACAAGTATGCATACATTTGGTTCCCGGTTTTGGACATACACACTAATGAGAGAACACATTATATGCTTATATCCAAGAATGGTTACATATTCTAAACTCTTTATTTCAATCATTGAATCATTCTTAGAGGATATTAAATCGAGGTTATTCACACATTATTTTTCATCAAAGCAATTTTCAAGATATTGAAATAACCAACATGACTTTCGTCACTTGTAAAGATGAACTTGGCCAAAGCGAAAGCTTACCAACACATATTTCGATAAAAGGATAAGCGAGATAAACTCGGTTCGAAATAGCAAATGTGTATAATCGAAGTCTTTATAGCAATACGACTTTTGTCTCAAGATAGGAGATAGAGTAGATAGACTTTTTGAGTGATAGATAAGTTCAAGTCTCAACATACCTTTTATTCGATGAAGTTCTACCAGTTCCTTGAGTAGTTCTTCGTCTTTGTATGATGAACGTCGTGGAGTCTAGAGCTTAACTACACTTTCTATCCTAGTCCGAGACTTAGCTATAAGTAGACTAGAAATCAAGACTTATAGTTTTGGAAACTAAACTCGACAACAAGCTTGAGATAGCATCGCTTGCGAGTTCGACCGAGAAGTTCTCTAACAATATCCCCCTATGTCAATTTTAGTGACAAAACTATCAATACAAATGGAATACAAAAAATAAACTTTGCAGCTTCTCTTCCACATGAATGATCTCCTTGGTTATTCAACATTACTCGAAATCTTCGTCATTTCCAAGTACTCCACTGATTCCAAAGGTTGTAAGTTCAGCATCATCGTTGTTGAAAATCCGTAGCCATAACAGTGAGAAAACAAAAGCTCTCGATCATTGTTACCCAGTGTCATAGTATTATTACACAACATCAAAGTTCAATTGTATCACAACTTTGACATTAATACTATGGTGATATGTATCACGCGCGCCCCCCCCCCTTAGTCAATACTCCATCTCACATGAAAACCACTCCCCCTTACATAGTGATCCGAAAACCATATGTATTTGTAGTGTGACCTACACATTAATTCTCCCCCTTTTTGTCAATAAAATTGGCAAAGGTACGAAAAATAGTGGGATCCTAATGAAATTTCCATAGAGACATTTCATGGCCAAAAGAAAGCGCATATCAACTTTTAAGATGCAATCATATAGCCGAAACTAAATGCATTCATCAAGGAGTTTATAAAGATACAAGATAACCCCTACAATATTCCACAGCCGCACTCCCCACAAAGATTTGGCAATAAAGCAAAAGTTCAAATAAGAACTCTCCCCCATATAATGTCATTCCCGAAAGAACAACAAAAGCGACCTTACTTTCACAAGAAAAGAAGGATTTCTTTGGACAACAACAAATTATATAAGAATATGAATTTGTATCCAAAATACTCAATTGAATTAACCACAAGTGAACCCATGATTAATTCAATCGGAATACTCAACTAAATTTACCACAAGAGAACCCATGATTAATCCTATTGGAAATGCTTAACATAAGAGAACTTACAGAGCCGCACAGTATATACATGAAATATGGATCAAGGAAGATCAATACTGCGGAATAAACAAAGATTCATTCTATCTTCCATCACTATTTGTACAATGACATACAATAGACTTAATCTTTGTAAACAAAAGCTCATCCTTTCTTCCATCAATATTTGCATAATGACATAAAAGGCTTGTCTTTTGTTTTTGTCAAAAGTTCATTCATTCTTTTATCAATACTTGCATATCGATGTACGAAAGACTTAACTTTTGACAACGTATGGGACAATCATAGTTCACGGACGCAAACACAAATATCCCATAACAAATTGCAATATATAAAACCATAAAGATTAATACTGCAAAATCATCTTCCAAATAAACTTTAGAATTTAACCAAATAAATCTAAAAACATTGAAGATGAAAGCGTTGGACACAGCTATGTGTAGACACAATAATGGCTATTCCAAACTCTAGTTATTCTTCTTAAAACACAAGAATAAATTCTCATAAGAAGTTTCCTAGACATTGAGACCTCTGAAAAATTCTTTATCATCCCCGAACTCCTTGTCGTCAACAGCCATAGGAACATATGGTTCGTGCAGAAATGAGTCAATTCCAACAAACCTTCTAGGCTGAAGATGTCGAACCAGGGACTTCTGAATCTCAAGAGTTCTCAAAACACAAGCCTTTATTTGCTGAATCTCCTTTCTTGTCTCCTTCAACTCTTCAAGAACATCAGAAAACTTCTGAGAATTTAAAGGAACAACCCTTGGCTTCCTCACATTCCTTCCTTTTCTTTTCACAGTTGGAGGTAACGGAGATCTCTCTTTTTCCTTTGTGATTGATGGCTTAACAATCATATTAACATTTTTCCATCAGAAGACATGATGCTTGGAGTATCCATATGAGAGGAAATAATAACTTAAGTCTCAACAAGCAGTCTTAAGATAAAAAAGAGTTTCAGGGAAGAAAAAAGGAATGTAGGGTTACAGAACCTTTATATACAACTCTTACCCTATAAAAGGCAGAATTGTCAATTTTAACCCTCTTTTATTGATTAAACAGGAAAGTCCTTTCCAATATCAATTAGATATGAAAAGCGACATGAATTCCAGACTTTACAATGCTCTTAGAGCAAAAAAAAAGAAAGACAAAAAACAACTAAAAAGTTTTCTTTTCTTAAATCCTGAGGTGTGCAAAATCTTTTCTCTTTTAATCAGGCACATGAGACAAGATGCACTAACCAACACAATTTAAGTTGTGCTGGGATGAACAATAATCTGTCCATCATATCCCTTTTGATTGGAATTCATAGAACCCTGTTTCTCATAGTTTTTAGACCATAACTTTATTTCCAATGGTCTTGTCTTATCCTTGGAAACTAACTTCTTTGACGAAGATAAAATCTTACATACCTCTATGGTCTTTTGAACAAGTTTGAGCTTGTTTGCTAATCGATTTGCTCTTCGTTGAAGTTTGTTGACATGTCTTAATTTGTGTTTGTACTTGTAACACTTTGATAGCTCATGACCCTTGAGCGAACAATATGAGCATGTCAACCTGGAATATGATTCAGGTATCCGAGATGTGCAAGCTGCTAGACACAAGGTCGAACCTGAAAAATTAGACAAAGAGTTTCCAATGGAAAGGTCAATTTTTTCTTTCCAGATCAGTTTAGTTTTCTTCTTAAAGAATATCAAGATTGATGTATGTATTGCTACAATTATCAAAATCAATATTTTCACAAAGAAGTGCAACACTTGACTTTTCGTCTTCATTAGAATCATAGTTGTCGGACATTTCATCAAGAGTTGCAGCAAGACCTTTGTTTCTAGTGTATTTTTTTCGATTTGGACACTCATTTGCAAAATGACCAAAACCTTTACACTTAAAGCACTGTGGCATATCCTCGTCATCAACCTCGTCAGCATCCCTGTTTTTAGGAGGAATGCGATTGTGAGGTTTAACTGACGATACGGGTTTGTCTCTGGAGAACAGTTTACTTCTCTTCAATAGAAGATCTCTAAACTGTCTTGTGATCAATGAGATTGACTTGTCAAGATCTTCATCTGATGAATATGTCTCAGAAAGATCATTTTCAGAGATGCAAACACTTTTACTTTTCTCAAGTAATTTAGTGTTCTTCTGTGCTTTAAAAGCAACATCCTTTCCAGATTTGGATGTATGCTCATGATCAAAGATCTTTAACTTCCCAACCAGAGTGTTTCTGGAAAGAGCATTAAGGTTATTTCCTTCAACGATGGCATGCTTCTTAGAATCGTATCTAGATGGCAGCGATCTGAGAATTTTCATCACAATATCCTTTTCAGGAATAGTCTCACCCAATGCAAAGGATGCATTAACAATTTCAGACACTTTGTGATTAAACTCATCAAATGAATCTTCATCTGCCATACGAAGGTTTTCCCAATGGGAATTTAGGTTTTGAAGTCTGGCTTCCTATTCACGGGTATTCTCTTTAAATACAGTTTCTAAGATATCCCAAGCATCTTTAGACCGAGTGCACGTAGTTACATGGTGCTGAAGATCTGGGGTAATGGCATGTATGATGCCATTCAAACAGTCGTAATTTTGCTTTGCAGCAAGTATCTCAGTAGCGTCAAATGCACCAATATCTTTCGGTACGGTTACATCTCCTACTGCCACAACGGGAGCATCATAGCCATTAACTACATAAACCCATGATTAAAAATCACGCGCTTGAAGAAAGGAACGCATAGAAATTTTCCACCACAAGTAATTTTAGCCATCGAAGACTGGTGGTACGTTTATAGAGATAGCACTTCTGTCCATAGAGTCAGATCGCTACAAACACAGACTTATAAGGTCTTAAACATTTTTGCATGCTCTGATACCAATTGAAAAAGTGGGGGTACAACAACCTCACCCAATAATTCACTTAGCAATCTGTATGGACTAACTCCAATATACTTTTAAGAGAATCAACTAGAAAGTCACACTCAATCTTAGTAAAAAGTATATCAAAGAGTTATATCTCAATTTCTCGATTCAATCCTTACTCAAGAAAATAGAAATCTGCGAATCTAATTGAATACAAGAGAAATTAAATAAAACGGTACCAAAGACCAATGTTCAAGTATCAATCAATTTCAATCAAAAACCAAAGGTCGAATTTCCCAATTGATTGATTCAACGCACAACCTGTGATATTTCAATTATATAACAAAATATAATGCGGAAAAAAAATAACACAGACACCAGAAGTTTTGTTAACGAGGAAACCGCAAATGCATAAAAACCCCGGGACCTAGTCCAGATTGAACACACACACTGTATTAAGCCGTTACAGACACTAGCCTACTACAAACTAACTTCGGTCTGGACTGTAGTTGAACCCCAATCAATCTCACACTGATCCAAGGTACAGTTGTGCTCCTTACGTCTCTGATCCAAGCAGGATACTACGCACTTGATTCCCTTAGCTGATCTCACCCACAACTAAGTGTTTCTACGAACCAAAGTCGAAGACTTTAATAAACAAATTTGTCTCACACAGACAAGTCTACAAGAATAGATAAATCTGTCTCCCACAGAAATACCTACAAGTTTTGTTCCGTCTTTTGATAAATCAAGGTGAACAGGAACCAATCGATAACCCGGACTTATATTCCCGAAGAGCATCCTAGAATTATCAATCACCTCATAATAATCTTAATCGACTAGCGAAACAAGATATTGTGGAATCACAAACGATGAAACGAAGATGTTTGTGACTACTTTTTTTCTTTCCTATCGAAGAAATTAATCTCAAGCCAATCTTACGATTGTACTCAAATACGATGGAAACAGCAAGATCAGATCACACAACTACCGAGAAAATAGGTTGGTCTGGCTTCACAATCCCAATGAAGTCTTCAAGTTGTTAACCTACATGGTCTCGGTAGAAACCTAAGGTTAAAGGAGAATCGACTCTATCTTATACAACTAGTATCATACAGGAGGTGTGGGGATTAACTTTCCCAGTTGCTAGAGTTCTCCTTTATTTAGTCTCTAAATAAGGGTTTGCAATCTAAGTTACCTTGGTAACAAAGCATTCAATATTCACCGTTAGATGATTACCTGATTAGATTCAAGATAATATCTTTCAACCGTTAGATCGAACTTAGCTTGTTATACACAAATGAAATATACGTCATTTAGGTTTGTGTAACCATACCTAAACGTGTATACTTAGTTGGTTCAACAGTAGTTAACCAAATGGTTAGCCATATTAGCACTTTCATATCAACCATATTCATCTTCACCATAACTAGTTCAAATGACTTAAATGAACTAGTTCAAGAGTTGTTCAATTGCTTAGATCTTATAGAAGTATACAAGACACAATCGAAGCAAAATCGGTTTTGATTCACTCGAATCGATTCATGAACTTTATACCCACGATTTGTAAATATGCATTCCTTAGTTTATATATATTTAAGTTCACAAATAAACCAATTTTAGAAAGTAACACACTTAAGTATGCGTACGGGTATGCGTACTTAAGTAATCGGATTTGAGTTTATTTTGGTTTCCAAACTCAGCAGACTTTCACGGACGTGAACTTTCCGCCAGTATGCGTACGGGTACGCATTCTTAGGTAACCAGATTGAGTTGGTTTTGATTTCCAAACTCAGCAGAAATTCACGGACGTGAACTTCCGCCAGCATGCGTACGGGTACGCATACTTACCCAGTCTCCATCAACCATTTAGTACACACACAAGTATGCATACTTTTGGTTCCCGGTTTTGGACTTACACACTAATGAGCGAACACATTATATGCTTATATCCAAGAATGGTTGCATGTTCTAAACTCTTTATTTCAATCATTGAAGCATTCTTAGAGGATGTTAAATAGAGGTTATTCACACACTATTTTTCATCAAAGCAATTTTCAAGATATTGAAATAACCAACATGACTTTCATCACTTTTAAAGATAAACTTGGCCAAAGCGAAAGCTTACCAACACATATTTCGAGAAAAAGATAAGCGAGATAAACTTGGCTCGAAATAGCAAATGTGTATAATCGAAGTCTATATAGCAATATGATTTTTGTCTCAAGATAAGAGATAGAGTAGATAGACTTTTTGAGTGATAGATAAGTTCAAGTCTCCACATACCTTTTAGTCGATGAAGTTCTTCCAGTTCCTTGAGTAGTTCTTCGTCTTTGTATGATGAACGCCATGGAGTCTAGAGCTCAACTACACTTTCTATCCTAGTCCGAGACTTAGCTATAAGTAGACTAGAAATCAAGACTTATAGTTTTGGCAACTAAACTTGACAACAAGCTTGAGATAGCAACGCTTGCGAGTTCGACCGAGCAGTGCTATAACAATACGAAGTTGGTTTAGATTTTGTATAGTGGCTTAATTCTGATAGTATTCAATTCTGGACTTGGTCCAGGGGTTTTTCTGCATTTGCATTTTTCCTCGTCAACAAAATCTTGTTGTGTCTTTTACTTTTCTATTTACGTAATTATAATTAAAAGTAAAATACACAAACGTTAACTCCGATATACTTGATAGTGATCCTATATAGTTTGGTTAAGTCCGAACCTATTATCAAGTATCACACTTCGGTAGTCGTATTGTCTCGATCTCGTATCCATAGACAATCACACAAAGTGAGAATACCGATTTGTTGCATTGTCTCGACTTTGTCCATAGATGATCACTTTTGGTAAGAGGACTTATAGGTGGATAAATAAAAGATTGTGGTGTATTTGGGTACCCTCGTCTTTTCAATTGGTATCAGAGTAGGCAAACACGAAATGATCTAACAATATGTGTTTGGTGTGATCCAACCTATAAGAAATGAATTCGAGTTCACATGAATCGATTTCAGTTAACGTACCGCCAAGATTTGACGGAACAAACTATCTATGGTGGAAGTCTGCTATAAGATCTTATCTTCAATCACGAGACTTTAATACTTGGTTATTAGTCGTTGATGGTTATAATTGCCCGAAAATAAAAGGTTCAGAAACTGAGTTTAAAAGCTTAGTGAATTATTCAGGCAAAGAAAAGGCTTTTGCAAAGCAGAATTCAGATGGTTTGAATGCTATTATACATGCTGTAAGCTGCAATCTACAATATCATGTATCCACATGTCAAACTTCATAGGAAGCTTGGAATAATCTTCAGATCGTATTCGAAGGAAACACATCAGAAAAGGAAGCTAGACTTCAAACTCTCACATCTGATTGGAAAAACCTTCGAATGAATGACAATGATACTTTTGAAGAGTTTCATATTAAACTCTCTGAGATCATAAATACTTCTTTCTCTCTTGGAAAGACTATTTCTGAAAAGGATATATTGTGCAAAATTCTCAGGTCATTGTCATCTAGATACTAATCTAAGAAGCATGCAATCATATAAGCAAATGATCTTTCAACTCTTTCACGAAGCACACTTGTTGGAAAGTTAAAGATCTTTGATCATGAATCATAATCTATTCAAGCTAAAGGGATCGCTTTTAAAGCTGAAATTTTTCCAAAAGCTCCTATGCAAAAAAAATAGATTGCCGGATGATTCTGATGAACTGATTGCAGAAGATTCTGATAATGATATTGAACAGTCATTATCATTAATCACTGGAAAGTTTCGATATCTCTTAAAGAAGAGAAATAATAGATTTATAAAAGATGTTCATCGATCTTCTCGACCCCATAATCGAGTTCCTGTCAAGAATAAAAAGGATCAAGAAGAAGATGATGAATATCAGCCTCGGTGCTTCAAGTGTAAAAGTTTTGGTCATATGGCTAAAGACTGTCCTAATCTTAGGAAATACACCGAAAACAAGGCATTAGCTGTAACTCTAGACAAGACCTTTGATTCGTATGATTCTGAAGAAGAGGAAACAACCAATATTGCACTAGTTGTCAACCTGATTCCCTCTTCCTCCATTAGTGATTTAATCATTTTAAAAATGGACATGTCTTTCGATGTTGAAAAATCATCTAATGGTAAAGGGAAAATTAAGACAAAGTGTAAAACTGTCTCAAGAACAAGAAGACTAAGAAGTGCATATGCCACTCCAACCAATCTTAAGAAACTTTGTTAATTCGAGGTAACAAGAGAACAGTTTTAAATCATACGATACTAGATCAAGAACACTCTTTTTGTTCTAAATCCCATGATGAGAGAAAATCTCATACTAATACCACCTAATCGGTATTAGAACTGCATCCTCACCCTGTGTGCCGATTATGTATGTGAGGAAGAAAAAATCAAGGAACATTATGTGTAGATTATGAGAATAAAATCTAGTAATTCCAAATATATTTTAAATATTTTCGTATTTATAGAAATCTTATATTTTCGGTAGTATGAAAAAACATAAAAGGATTTATCTCATTCTCTGGCCATTCCTTGTCGGAACCATGAGTCAGGATCCGATGTCTTCTCTTGCAAAGGTGCTTGATCTAAAAGATTTCTTTAAGAATAAACCTGCACCATCTCTTGATACTAAGAGGCCTAAAAGGAAGATCAAAAAGACAGATTGGCTTAGCAACAAGGAAAGAGAGAATATGCTGAAGAAAGATCAGTGTATTGAGATTTTGACACAATTCTGTGTTCAATCAAAGACATAATTACATGTTCCTGCAGAGTCCTTCAAGAAAGCATCTCAACTGCAAGAAATTCTGGTCAAGCAACAAGGTTATCTTCTTGAAGAAATTCACAAGCTCAAGACTGAAAGTAACCTGCCTTCCTCTAGTGATATGAAGGATTAAGTTGCTCATGGAATAAAGTATAAGATTAGATTCTTATCAGAAAAATAAACATCAATCTTTTAAATTGCTTCAATTATTGTATAAGGTCTATTTTGAATAAAACTATCATTATTAATGAATAAAATTATTTCTTTATAATTTTTCTTGTGATAGTTACCGATTACATAGCATGTGATTGAATGCTTATATTTTTGCTATGTGTATTCGGTTTATGGGATGTCTGATTTCGGTTTTTATTAACCTTAATATTCGATCTCATATGATGTAACCCTTATGGTTTGTGTGGCTTTTTGATTTAGTGGGATTAGGTTCTAGCCCATGTTGGTAGGCTTTATCAAAGGATCATAAGGTGTTCCGATTGAAACTCATATGTGAAAAGTCACAATATGTTGAATCAATTTATGTTTGCATGAGTTGTGTTTAGCATAAACATATGTGTTTCGGGTTTTCAACTTTTGCTATTGGCACGCATTAGTTAAAACCGTTTCAACCTTTCTCTGGTAAAGGTTGCTTTTGTTGTTGTTATTTCGTTCTTGCGAGAGGATGACAACATACTGGGGGAGAGTTCTTACTTGAACTTGCGCTTAATGATATATCTTTCTGGGGAGAAGAGGCTGCAGAATCTGAGGTAACGAATTTGTTAGTTAATCGTTTTCATGTTTACGAAAAGTCAATTTATTTGTCTTATTGTTTGATATCTTCTTTATTGTTGGGTATCAAGTGTTTTTGCTTAACGAAATTCAGTGCAATTGCGGTGCTATAATGTCTATGTTTGTTTCAATTGCTTCCGGTTAAGAAAATAATTGTCAAGTCAATTTATTTTGGTTTGTATGTATTGTTTATGGATTAACGAAATACAGGATCATTTGTTTAGTCCAAATCGATTCTGGATAAGAGAAACTAAGTTAATTCTGATCTTAGTTAGACTTATCAAATTGGAGGATTCGGTTATTCAAGACTAATCGAATGCCTTGACAAGAAAAAACTGGTTAACCAACCTAGTGTTTGTCTTGTCTAAAGGGAAAGGTCTAAGTTATTGTCTAATAATTATAACCTGAGGAGAAAAATAAAGTTAATTCTGATCTTTATTTTGGTCTTATCGAAATAAGCGATTGTATGTTTGTAATCGGTTTAACAAGGGAATTAAGTTTCTTAGTCGATTTGTTAAACTATTAGGGAAAATTGCTTCGGGCAATTGTTTCCTTGATAACATATTAAAACTAAATTACTTGTAGTTTCGGTTTTAATATTGGTTATCTAAAGTGGTATATGAAACCTTCGTGCTTAACTCTTATAGGTTGTTTACAAGTCTTTTAGATTTGTAAGATCTTTTTGGTTTGTCCTTTACTTGCTCGAACCTTTGTCATTTTGTGACAAAAAGGGGGAGAAATATATGGAGTAAACAAGTGATTTGCAATCACTAATGAAAGGACAATTGTGCTTAAACGTTATATCTAACGAAAGAGTAAAGCATTGACTAAGGGGGAGAAACATATCATATTGTTGTTGTAGTATTTCGACTACAAAAAGGAGAATATCAAAGATGTTCGGATTGAATATCTACCTAGCTTTCCTTTAGGGGGAGTATAAGCTTTGTTATTCAAATGTCAACAACGACATTTATTGATTGAATATATGCAGGTTATTATGATGTTGAAACTTGGAATAAAGCGTATGTATAATGAATTCTTGTAATTTGTTTATCCATACGTAATAAGAGTTTTGTCACTAAACTTGACAAAGGGGGAGATTGTTAGAGCATAGTTCGGTTGAACTCACCAAGCGTTGGTATGTCAAGTTTGGTTGTCATATTTTAGTGACTCAAAACTCATCTAAAGTCGCTTGATTGTATACTAGAGTCAACTTCGTTTAGGTTAGTGAAAAAGCGGAGGTATAACAACCTCACCCAATATTTCGCTTAGCAATCTGTATGGACTAACTCCAATATACTTTCAAGAGAATCAGCTAGACATTCAGACTCAATCTTAATAAAAAGTATATCAAAGAGTTATATCTCAATTTCTCGATTCAATCCGCAATCAAACAAATAAGAATTTGCGATCCTAATTGAATACAAGAGAAATAACTTGAACGGTGCCAAACACCAATGTTCAAGGATCAATCAATTTCAATCAACAACCAAAGGTTGGATTTACCAATTGATCGATTCAACGCACAACCTGTGATATTTCAATTATATAACAAAATATAATGCAGAAAAGAAATAACACAGACACCAGAAGTTTTGTTAACGAGGAAATCGCAAATGTAGAAAAACCCCGAGACCTTGTCCAGATTTGAACACCACACTGTATTAAGCCGCTACAGACACTAGCCTACTACAAAGTAAACTTCGGTCTGGACTGTAGTTGAACCCTAATCAATCTCACACTGATTCAAGGTACAGTTGCGCTCCTTACGTCTCTGATCCCAGCAGGATACTATGCACTTGATTCCCTTAGATGATCGCACCCACAACTAAGAGTTTTTACAACCCAAAGTCGAAGACTTGATAAAAAAAAATATGTCTCAGACAGAAAAGTCTATTAGATAAATCTGTCTCCCACAGATATACCTACGAGTTTTTGTTCTGTCTTTTGATAAATCAAGGTGAACAGGAATCAATTAATAACCCGGACTTATATTCCCGAATAACAGCCTAGTATTATCAATCACCTCACAATAATCTTAATCGATCAACGAAACAAGATATTGTGGAATCACAAACGATGAGACGAAGGTGTTTGTGACTACTTTTCTATCTTTCCTATCGGAGATATAAATCTCAATCCAATCTTACGATTGTACTCAATCACGATAGAAAACAACAAGATCATATCACGCAACTACAGAGAAAATATTTGGGTCTGGCTTCACAATCCCAATGAAGTCTTTAAGTCGTTAACCAAAGGGTTTCAAGAAAAACCTAAGGTTAAAGGAGAATCGATTCTAGCTTGTCCAACTAGTATCACACAGGAGGTGTGGGGATTAAGTTTCCCAGTTGCTAGAGTTCTCCTTTATATAGATTTCAAATCAGGGTTTGCAATCTAAGTTACCTTGAGGTAACAAAGCATTCAATATTCACCGTTAGATGAAAACCTGATTAGATTCAAGCTAATATCTTTCAACTGTTTGATCGAACTTAGCTTGTTATACACAAATGAAATGTAACTTCATTTAGGTTTGGGTAACCGTACCTAAACGTGTACACTCAGTCGGTTCAACAATAGTTAACCAATGGTTAGCCATATGAGCACTTCCATATCAACCTTATTCATCTTCACCATAACTAGTTTAAATGACTCAAATGAACTAGTTAGAAAGTTTTTCAATTGCTTAGATCTCATAGTAGTATACAAGACAGAATTGAAGCAAAATCGATTTTGATTCACTCGAATCAATTCATGAACATTATAGCCACGGTTTTCAAAGATTGCATTCCTTATTATATAAATGTTTTAGTACATGAACAAACCGATTTTAAAAATTTACCTTCTTATGTATGCAAACGGGTACGCATACTTAAGTGACTAGATTGAGTTTGTTTTTACCTCCCAACTCCAACAGAAATTCACGGACGTGAAACTTCCGCCAGTATGCGTACGGGTACGCATACTCACCCGGATTTCCAACAACCGCCGGTATGCGTACTGGTACGCATACTTTAGGTTCTCGGTTTTGGACTTTTACACAAATGTGAGAACACACTATGTTTATATGCAAACATGGTTACTTGTTCTAAACTCTCATTTCAATCATTGAAACTTTCTCTGAGGATGTTAAAATAGTCCTTATCCACAAACTATTTTCATCAAAGCGATTTTCAAGTTATTGAAGTAATCAACATGACTTTCGTCACGAGTAAAGATGAACTTGGCTAAAGCGAAAGCTTACCAACACATATTTCGAGAAATAGATAAGCGGGATAAACTCGGCTCGAAATAGCAAATATGTATAATTAAAGTCTATATAGCAATACGACTTTTGTCTCAAAATAAGAGATAGAATAGATAGACTTTTGAGTGATAGATAAGTTCAAGTCTCCACATACCTCTTCGTTGATGAAGTTCCACAAGTTCCCTTGAGTAGTTCTTCGTCTTCATTCGATAAACGCCGTGGAGTCTAAAGCTCAACTACACTTACTATCCTAATCTGAGACTTAGCTATAAGTAGACTAGAAATCAAGACTTATAGTTTTGTCAACTAAACTTGACAAACAAGCTTAAGATAGCAACGCTTTTGAGTTCGACCGAGCAATGCTCTAATAATCTCCCTCTTTGTCAATTTTAGTGACAAAACTATCAATACATATGGAATACAAAATAAATAAACTTTGTAGCTTCTCTTCCAAATGCTTGATCTTCTTGGTTCTTCAAAATTACTCGAAATCTTCGTCACTTCCAAGTACTCCAATGATTCCAAATGTGTTCAATTCCGCATCATTGTTGTTGAAGATCCGTAGCTATAACAATGAGAAAACAATAGCTCTCGATCATTGTTATACAGTGTCATAGTATTATTACACAACATCAAAGTTAAATTGTATCACAACTTTGAAAACAATACTATGGTGATATGTATCACTCCCCCTTAGTCAATACTCCATCTCACATGAAAACCACTCCCCCTTACATAATGATCCGAAAACCATATGTATTTGTAGTGTGAACTACACATTAATTCTCCCCCTTTTTGTCAATAAAATTGGCAAAGGTACGAAAATTAATGGGAACCTAATGAAATTTCCATAGAGACACTTCATGACCAAAATAAAAGCACATATCAACTTTTTTAGATGCAATCATATAGTCGAAACTAAATGCATTCATCAAGGAGTTTATAAAGATACAAGATAACCCCTATAATATTCCACAGCCGCACTCCCCACAAAGATTTGGCAATTAAGCACAAGTTCAATTAAGAACTCTCCCCCATAAAATGTCATTCCCGAAAGAACAACAAGAGCGACCTTACTTTTACAACAAAAGAAGGATTTCTTTGGACATTAACAAATCACATGAAACATGAATTTGTATCCAAAATACTCAATTAAATTAACCACAAGAGAACCCATGGTTAATTTAATCGGAAATACTCACATAAGAGAATTTACGGAGCCACACAGTAGTTACACAAAGATGTGGATCAGGGAAAGACCAATACTGCGGAATATTCAAAGATTCGTTCTATTTTTCATCAATATTTGCATAGAGATATATAATAGACTTAATCTTTGTAGACAAAAGTTCATCCTATCTTTCATCAATATTTGCATAATGATATAATAGGCTTAACTTTTGTTGTCAAACTTTCATTCTATCTTTTATCAATATTTGCATAAAGACATATGATAGACTTTACTTTTGAGCATATATGGGACAATCATAGTTCACGAACGCAAAAACACATATCCCATAACAAGTTGCAATATATAAAACCATAAAGATTAATACTGCAAAATCATCTTCCAAATAAACTTTAGAATTTAAATAAATAAATCTAAAAACATTGCAAGATGAAAATCGTTGGAAATAGCTATGTGTACTCACAATAATGGCTATTCCAAATCCTAGTTATCCTTCTTAAAACACAAGAATAAATTCTCATAAGAAGTTTCCTAGACAAAATAAAACAACTCTTAGAGAACATAATTCGAAAAATCTCAGACATGGCCAGCAACCAGAGATCGAACATAGACGAGTTCATCAGTTGCTTTCTTCAGTTCGTTTTTCAGAAATTCAAGATTCTTTGTTGCAATTCCAAGTTGTTAACATATGACACCAAAATCTCTAAGAAGATTTCCTACCAGTTGTGATGACATTTGAAACTGGCAGTTTGTTTTCATGATCAACAGCATGATAGCAGGTAATGAAAACAGGGTTCTCATGAAACTCGATAGCCTTGCTCTTGTCAACTTCGTCTTCCTTGTTTCATCCATCCATTGTGCTCACACAAAAAAGTTCAGGGGAACTTTTTGACGATATGGAACGTGTATGTATCAAAAAGGGCATGATACATACATATATATATATATATATATATATATGAGTGCTTCAAAGGAAAACCCTAGGGTTACTCGTATTTGTTCCGTATGGGTCAGGTGTACGTGCACAAATGGTCACCGACTTGGTACAAGTCCAAGAGAGTAATGGAGCCAAATTTAGAAGTAGTTTTGATAAAAATTCAAACACACCTTCTAAACACATTGACGACATCCTTAGTTCAAAAGAACATAAGATAATTGTTGATAAACAACAACTAATCGGTCAATGGGAAGAAAAACAAGAACTTCAAGGAAAGCAACAAATGAATATTCTCAAGAGTTAGTGATCAAAAATATTACACAGTGTAATATACTGGAGCAAGGCTCAATAGTATTGTGATCATCATTTCATAAAAAGGGAAAAGATAATGAAAAGAATAATATACCAACGACTACTTTCTCAAGACAAAAAATATTCTTGAGAATTATGAGCATCCTCCATATCTAAAAGGAGGATGCTACATTGAGCAGTCAAGTTGTATTTTGATGAGTGTTGATACATGAAAAATAATACCCCTTAAACGGGTTCGGGGTGCCCCTAAGAGGGTAGATAAGCCTAGTATGAGACATGGGGACTTGGGGACTAGGCCCAAGTCCAATGAGAAAATATCCATGAGGTAAGAAGGACAAGGGAGGGATTAACAAATAAGGAGGAGGTTATGTTAAGGAATGGCACTAGGAGTAATTAAGGAGGTTTAGGACATGTGTCATGATGTCATAAAAGGAGGGACTCTTGGGAAAATCTATATAAAGAAGGACAAGGTACAATGGAAAGGCAACTCTCTCCCTTACTATTCTTGGTAAAGTGAGATCACTTGGTGAGACTAGGACGGGTAGAACCAAAACCGAATTCACCCCTCAACATTTGGTGACCACAGTGGGAGGCTCGTGCCTAGCTCACCATGACACACCTAGGAGGCGCTAGCTCAGGCACGGTAGAGAACCAACCAAATAACCCGCCACTTAAGCCCGAAAGAGAAAGAGTAGGGATAATGTCGGACCCAATCACACAGGTGAGAAGACCAGATGCTTCATACGAGAAAAACAAATAGCAGGGAGTCGAGAACACGCTACATATACAACCTTCTATGAAGGAGATGCAGAAAGAGCTAGAGGACCAAGTCCGCAAAGATCAAGAGCTCAGGAAACTTCTAAAGGTGGCCAGCACCGAGCAAAATACCAAAGGAGCGACGAAAGATTCGTGAGAAAAGGAAGAAGAACCTATAGCTATGACATAAGAGGCGATGGCTAAGTACTTGGAGACAAACTACAGAGTTGTGAAGCAGGACAACTATGATTTCATGGCTAGCCCATACTCCTCCGAAGTCACAGAATATCGGTACCCATAAGATTATACTTCGCCGAAATTCAAGATTTACAATGGTCAAGGGAACGCGCGGGAACACCTTAGCCGATTCCTATCTACTGTGAACGACCATGCAACTAATGGGAAGCTATGCTTGAGGGAGTTTCCAAAATCGCTAACTGACACGGCGTTCACTTAGTACGACAACCTAAAATCAGGAAGCATCAGCTCGTGGTCGACCATGTCCACTCTCTTCCTTAGAAAGTTTTATTCAGCAAAAAGAAAAGTCACCATTATAGATCTGAGCAAGTGCAACTAGCGCCTAGGTGAAGAAATAGGGAAAGACATCACCAGGTTCTGTATCCTCACCTTAGATTTCCATGAGGACGTCAAAGAAGAAGTGCTAGTGGAGATCTGTGTACGCGGAATGACGCCATCCTTTAAGAAAAGCCTGGTCAACTTCCGATTCCCGACATTTGTTGAGTTAGAAGAAGCAGCGACAAGAATCGCCGATTGTGAAGAAGAGCATAACTCATACTACACCGGAGCAACTGTGGCTGCGTTCATCAAGGAACATATCATCTACAGGTTCGGCACGCCTATGATAATCAGGGCATACAAATGCCAAGTCGTTCGTAAACAAGGATGTAATAGATCTGCTTCGCCAATACAACATAAGATTGCACATATCAACCCCCTACTATCCCCAGGGGAATGGGAAAGCTGAAGCAACAAATAAGACACTCATCCGGATCTTAAGCAGAACAGTGCATGATCATCATAGAGAATGGCATGAGCAGTTACCACTCGCATTATGGGCATATAGAATCTCGAAGCGCAGTTCCACGGGAGCATCGCCCTATTCGCTAGTTTATGGGGAATATGCGATACTACCAGCGGAAATAGCGATTCCACTAACAAGAGTAGCAATGGCTAGTCACACCACACCTGATGAGATAAGTCGTTTCACCCATTTAGATACAATAGAAGAAAGAAGAGCACGAGCGGAACGATTCGCAGAAGCTTACAGGAAGCGCACAGCTAATTATTACAACCAAAGTGTGAAAGAGAGAGTCTTCAAGGTAGACAAATTAGTATTAAAGATCGCCCCTCATGTGCAAAGAAATGCCAGCGCTAGGAAGTTTGCTGCAAACTGGGAAGGCCCATTAAAGATAAGAAAGGTGACAGAAAGTGGATACTATAAGCTTAGGCGAATGAATGGAACTAAAGTCAAAACGCACATCAATGGCAAATGGTTGAAAAAGTTCTACGCCTAAAATCGGTCAATGTATGAGAACTCTCCCTGAATAATAAAGAGTAAGTTATCAACAACGGTGTGCAAATTCACAAAAGGTCATGGGAATGCCAAAGGCGCCCAAATGACTGACAAATTTACAAAAGGCTATGGGAATGCCAAAGGCACCCGATCGGCTGAAAAATTCACAAAAGGTCATGGGAATGCCAAAGGCGCCCAAATGACTGAAAAATTTACAAAAGGCTACGGGAATGCCAAAGACACCCGATCGGCTGACAAATCTACAAAAGGCTACGGGAACGCCAAAGGCGCCCGGTGGCTGACAAATCTACAAAAGGCTACGGGAATTCCAAAGGCACCCGATCGGCTGACAAATTCACAAAAGGTCATGGGAATGCCAAAGGCGCCCAAATGACTGACAAATTTACAAAAGGCTATGGGAATGCCAAAGGCACTGGTCGGCTGACAAATCTACAAAAGGCCATGGGAATGCCAAAGGTGCCCAACCGGCTGACAAATCTACAAAAGGCTACGGGAACGCCAAAGGCGCCCGGTGGATGACAAATCTACAAAAGGCTATGGGAATGCCAAGGGGGAGTAGGAGCGTTTCATCAACGCCCACCCATCCCATCACATCCTTCCGATAAAAAGCAGAGGAAGAGCAGGCACATTCTACCACCACTCTCCCAACCCACTACCCCTCAAAAAAAGGGGGGAGGGGAAGGGGGGAGACAGGCACTACCACTAACCCATCCCAGTTGACGATAAGCGACACCACAAAAGGGGGGAAGAAAGAAAGAAGAAAACAATACCCCAACTTAAAATCAAAATTTTATTAACGCTCCAAAGCAAATATATAAAAAGAACAACGTAGCCACGAATAGGGTACTAAAATAAAGGGGAGGGCACGCAATCTAATCGTCCATTAATGCCCGACACCGAGCAATATCCGCGTCCAGAGTCTCCACCATCAAACGTCCGTCATCATATTGCGCGGTAGCCAAACAAAGATTCTGATCAGCTTCATTCACCAACTTGTGGATGTACCGAATAATTTTTCCTTCAGCTCCGGCCCCATGAGCTAACGTGAGGGTATCCTCATGCTCATCATACTCTTTACGCGCCTTATCCTGATGTATTGACCTAAGCGTCCATAGCAAACCTACTTCTTCCCTTATAACCAACAAACGCGCCAACTCATCCTCAAGGTAAGGATGAGGAACGATCAAAGATGCAACCGATAAGGTCAGAATATGCCCAAGAAGCGGTGAGGCTGCCTCCCCAGAAATCCAAAGACGGCAATCAGAAATTGCACGATCTATAGTAGCCGTCAATATCAAAGAATCCGCAAATAACTGATTAGCTGCGTCGCGAGCGGTAACAGCCTCATCCAACGCACGCTGGATCTCCAATGACATGCGACCTTATGATTCAGCTCGCTGAGCAGTTTGGTATGCCTCATCCTATTCCCTAAAACTTGCGCATTTGGCATCTCTAATCGCCATTCTCTTCTCTCGAAGCGCTTCAATTTCAACATTCACGAGCAAAATCCACTTCAATTCATCACGTTTAAACATCGCCGAGACCAACATAGGAACAGGTGCAAAGGATAACACGTATCCGTGAAGAGAATTAGCCATGCAGGCGATATGTTAACCAAAAGAGGGAGAAAAGGAAGTTAAAAGGAAACTAGTGATCAAACTAAGAAACGGAAACTGTATATAAAGGGAAATGACGCAATTTACGACGCAACATCCGTACACATCCCTCCTTTGCATCTTATGATACGTGTCAACTCACATCAATAATGATGTGCGAAAAGCGGTGCTCCCTAGGCAGATCTAAGGCACCTCTAAAGGGGAAGGAAAGATTGAAAGCAACCCTGGGGACTTGGGAATTAAAGACCAAGGTCAGCATGGAAACATCCACGAGACAAAAGAATGAAGAGGATCAATAAAAAGGAAAGTCTAGCAACAAGCAATGATTAATGCGAACACAAAAAAGTCAACAATAGGCAGAACCCCCAAAGCAGATTCAAAAAAAATGACAACGAACTACAAAAGCAACAAGGAAAGTTGTCCCGAAACGACATGCAACCTAGCCGACTATCAGTGCGCGACAGCGGGCAATGTCCATATCCACAGCTTCCGCCATCAGACGCCCCTCGTCACACTGAATGTTGGCTTGAGACAATTCCCAATTGGCTTCGCTTATCAACCGACGGATATCTTGCATGACTTTTCCCTTGCCTCCTGCACGCCGAGCGAGTGTGAGAGTACCTTCGTGTTCATCGCATTCTCTATGCGCCTTGTCTTGACCAACCCTCCTGAGAACCCATAATACCTCCACCTCTACTCTTAGCACCAATAAGCGCGCAAGTTCATCTTTGGGGTAGGACAAACTCACAAGTGCTGAAATGGACGCTAGGGAAAGAGCGTACCTGGGAAGCCGCTGGGTTGCCTGACCAGAGATACGTGAACGACAATCAGCGATGGCATGCTCTATAGTCGCTGTCATCACTGAAGATTCCATGAGAAGCGAATTAGCGACATACTGAGCAGTGATAGCATCATCTACGTGCTGGACCGCAGATGTCACATGCCCAGAGGGCTCGGCGTTTTGAACAGCTTGATATGCTTCATGACGCTCCGCGAACTAAGCGTGCATGAAATTCCTATTTGCTAGCCTGTGTTCATGAAGCGCCTCAACCTCATCTTTCACCAGCAATAGGCGCGCCAGTTCCATCTCCTTGAACATTGAAACCAACGCAGGGATGGGCGCTAAGGTTAAAACGTATCCGTGAAGGGAATGATCCATCTGAGTAAAGTATCCGTCAGAAAGAGGCAAAAATGGAAAAAGGGAGTTTAAAACCGATGATCGGACTGAGAGCACGATACTCTTATATAAGGAAAACGTCGTCATAAATGATGTGATAACTTCCTCGCTTCTAGTGACATGTGGCGATCGAAGATGAAAAGTAACTTGACTACTGGGTCATTTTACAATTGACCCAATAGTCAGGGGACTAATGTTGATACATGAAAAATAATACCCCTTAAACGGGTTCGGGGTGCCCCTAAGAGGGTAGATAAGCCTAGTATGGAACATGGGGACTAGGCCCAAGTCCAATGAGAAAATATCCATGAGGTAAGAAGGACAAGGAAGGGATTAACAAATAAGGAGGAGGTTATGTTAAGGAATGGCACTAGGAGTAATTAAGGAGGTTTAGGACATGTGTCATGATGTCATAAAAGGAGGGACTCTTGGGAAAATCTATATAAAGAAGGACAAGGTACAATGGAAAGGCAACTCTCTCCCTTACTATTCTTGGTAAAGTGAGATCACTTGGTGAGACTAGGACGGGTAGAAACAAAACCGAATTCACCCCTCAACAATGAGCATCTTTCTCATCAAGGATATTGACTTCTTCTCTCTTTCCTTCATGAAGATCTTTAGAAAAACCAACAGGGTTAGTAAAAAGAGATTTAAATAGAGGAGAACAAGGGATACCTGAAAATGTTGTCTTCCTTGCCTTCTTAATGCTTCATTTGAGTCTGTTTATACTTGTCTTGAGCTCCGAGACTCGATTATTGATAAGAATGAAGTCTGGAGCAGACTTCTTGGATTCAAGACTTTCTTCGGAAAGAGAAAAGGAGTTTGAACTTTTTTTTCTTCCTTCTATGACTTTTTCTCTTCTCAGAGTAATTTAAAGAGTCAGTTGTCCACTTGACGTTCTTTCTTCTACAATTGTAGGTGATTTTTGTGTCATAATCATAATCAATAATTGGCTCATCACAACATTTTTCTTGATTGCAGACAAGACCTTTTACTCCAGCTACATGAGAAACAGGTTTAATTACTTCTTTAGACATCCATGCAAGAATGTTATGAAGTTTTTCATTCCTCGGTCGGAAACGACATCTGTTTTCAAGGTGTCATTTGTTTCCGCAATAATAACAGTTGAAGGAATTTTTATTGACTGTTCTCGGGTGAGTTGATTTCGAAGGTGGACAATCCTGGTTCCTTGACACATCAGCTGCTGAAGAAGGTTTTTCACCTGGAGACTTGTTATTAACACGGACAAAATTGATCTTACTACTACTTGGAGCGTCTATTCCTTTATAGCTCAGACCACGTGTATCACGATGTTCTTTACATGCTCCCAGCATAGAAGATAATTTTGTAGAGCTAGAATTGAATTTTTTCAGAATCTCTTCCAGTTAATTTACCTTATCAATAGCAGTAGCTAGATAAGTCTCCAATAGTTTTTCTTTGGCGAGAAGACTGATTTCTCTGTCATTAAAACATTTTTGTTGAGAGTCGTATCTTGCTTCAGATTCTGCAAGTCTTTCTTTCAACACAAAGAGATTCCGAAGAAGATCAAATTCAAACCTTTTTGAACGTACATCTTCTTCTCGATCTTTAACGGTAGATTGCAAGAGTTTGTAGCCACAATCATAACCTTTAAAGAGTTTTCTTAGTTTTCTGTTTTCTTGACAGAGAGGTGCCAGATATTCAGCCAAACAAGCTGTTGACTTCTTTCCTTTTAATACATGGTCAAAGAGCTTGATATATTGAGAGACTTCCTCATCAATGCTTTGTCCTTCTTCTGAATCACTTTCATTAGAAAGATCATCCAACTGTTCATCTAGACATTTTTCCAAGTTGAATGCAGATTCAGTCACATGAGAAGATGAGGGAGATTTCTCAGATGTCTCAAGATTTTGAACCAAATCAGAGTAACTATGAACTGGTGTTGCGTTATATGAGATAGCACTTCTGTCCATAGAGTCAGATCGCTACAAACACATACTTATGAGGTCTTGAATGTGTTTGCCTGCTCTGATACCAATTAAAAAAGCGGGGGTATAACAACCTCACCCAATATTTCGCTTGTTAACGGGGAAATCGCAAATGCAGAAAAACCCCGGGACCTGGTCCAGATTTGAACACCACATTGTATTAAGCCGCTACAGACACTAGCCAACTACAAAGATAACTTAGGTCTGGATTGTAGTTGAACCCTAATCAATGTCACACTGATTCAAGGTACAGTTACGCTCCTTACGCCTCTGATCCCAGCAGGATACTACGCACTTGATTCCCTTAGTTGATCTCACCCACAACTAAGAGTTGCTACGACCCAAAGTCGAAGAATTGATAAAAAAATCTGTCTCACAAAGAAAAGTCTATTGAAATAGATGAATCTATCTCCCACAGATATACCTACGAGATTTTGTTCCGTTTTTTGATAAATCAAGGTAAACAGGAACCAATTGATAACCCGAACTTATATTCCCGAAGAACAGCCTAGTATTATCAATCACCTCATAATAATCTTAATCGATTAACGAACAAGATATCGTGGAATCACAAACGATGAGACGAAGGTGTTTGTGACTACTTTTCTATCTTGCCTATTGGAGATATAAATCTCAACCGAATCTTACGATTGTACTCAATCACGCTAGAAAACAGCAAGATCAGATCACGCAACTATAGAGAAAATAGTTGGGTCTGGCTTCATAATCCCAATGAAGTTTTTAAGTCGTTAACCTACAGGGTTTCGTGAAAAACCTAAGGTTAAAGGAGAATCGACTCTAGCTTTTACAACTAGTATCACATAGGAGGTGTGGGGATTAGGTTTCCTAGTTGCTAGAGTTCTCCTTTATATAGATTTCAAATCATGGTTTGCAATCTAAGTTACCTTGGTAACAAAGCATTCAATATTCACCGTTAGATGAAAACCTGATTAGATTCAAGATAATATCTTTCAACCATTAGATCGAACTTAGCTTGTTATACACAAATGAAATGTAACTTCATTTAGGTTTGGGTAACTGTACCTAAACGTGTACACTTAGTCGGTTCAACAATAGTTAACCAATGATTAGCCATATGAGCACTTTCATATCAACTTTATTCATCTTCACCATAACTAGTTCAAATGACTCAAATGAACTTGTTAGAGAGTTGTTCAATTGCTTAGATCTCATAGTAGTATACAAGACACAATTGAAGCAAAATCGATTTTGATTCACTCAAATCAATTCATGAACATTATAGCCACAGTTTGCAAAGATTGCATTCCTTATTATATAAATGTTTTAGTTCATGAACAAACCGATTTTAGAAAGTAACCTTCTTAGGAATGCAAATGGGTAAGCATACTTAAGTCACCGGATTGAGTTTGTTTTTACTTCCAAACTCCGGCAGAAATTCACGGACGTGAAACTTCCGCCAGTATGCGTACGGGTACGCATACTCACCCAGATTTCCAACAACCGCTGGTACGCGTACGGGTACGCATACTTTAGGTTCCCGGTTTTGGACTTTTACACAAATGTGAGAACACACTATGTTTATATGCAAACATGGTTACTTGTTCTAAACTCTCATTTCAATCATTGAAACTTTCTTAGAGGATGTTAAAATAGTCGTTATCCACAAACTATTTTAATCAAAGCGATTTTCAAGTTATTAAAGTAATCAACATGACTTTGGTCACGAGTAAAGATGAACTTGGCTAAAGCGAAAGCTTACCAACACATATTTCGAGAAATAGATAAGCGAGATAAACTCGCCTCGAAATAGCAAATGTTTATAATTGAAGTCTATATAGCAATACGACTTTTGTCTCAAAATAGGAGATAAAATAGATAGACTTTTGAGTGATAGATAAGTTCAAGTCTCCACATACCTCTTTGTTGATGAAGTTCCACAAGTTCCCTTGAGTAGTTCTTCGTCTTCATTCGATGAACGCCGTGGAGTCTAAAGCTCAACTACACATATTATCCTAATCCGAGACTTAGCTATAAGTAGACTGGAAATCAAGAATTATAGTTTTGGCAACTAAACTTGACAAACAAGCTTGAGATAGCAACGCTTGCGAGTTCGACCGAGCAATGCTCTAACAGTTAGACTAGAAAGTCTAGGAATGTTGAGACATACAAGTATTTCTCCGAAGACCTGAAGAAAGTGAAGAAGAAGCGAACTACAACGACAACATCATCCTTCCTCTTTCGGTTAGTAATCTTGACTTGAACTGCTATCATTCCTAACGTACCTTTAAAGTCGTGGTGTATTGAAAACATAACTGCGAAGCTGTATATACTGTTCATATTGTATGATACTCTAGTGATGTGACATGGTCATATTTGTATGATCATAGTATTAGGGAATTTGACTACGAAGTATAACGTTTATCTTTTGAATTTCGTAGATATGACATCGACATAATCTTGTATATATTGTTATGATTATGTGAATGGGTTATGGTGAAAATTTCATCCTAGGAAACAATGTTTTACATTTGTTTAAAGGAAGTACATTCATGAAATTGTTTTATGAATCGAAAGGGAAATCGCTAGGCTTATTGGTACAGCTATTCATTGCAAAAATTTTGATTACCAATATGTGTGAGATGATAGAACCGATCGTAACTTTGTTATGTATCTTGGTATAACTAATCACAATGCCTGACTTATGATTTGGTATGACTAGTTTTTATTAATTAGTGTGACCGATCCTAAGTAATCACCATGAGATGGTATGATCGATATTTGTAATTGGTGTGACCGATCACAGAGTGTATGTGTAATTGATCCTTGTAATTGGTGTAACCGGTCCTGGAAATTGGTGTAACCGTTCCTGGTAACTGGTGTGACCGATCACAAACAATACCATGAGTATATGGTAACCGGTCATGGTAATTGATGTAACCAATCCTGGTAACTGATGTAACCGGTCCTGGTAACTTGTGTGACCGATCACAAGTGTTTCCATATTAAGGTATAACCGATCCTAGTGATTGGTAGAACCGATTAAACCCATGTATGTGATTTGATATTTGATCAATCGCATAGTGATCTTGGAATACAGGTGTACCAATTCTAAACTTGTTTGGAAATGTGGTATAACCGATTCCAAGAATGTAAATCCATGTAAATATGAATAAGGATTTACAGTGAAAAGATGTCAACATACTTTGAACACGTTCAGTAACTCTTATCACTTATTGTTCAAAGATATTCCTTAGTACTCAAGGAGATCCTGTGCTTAAATAAATTGAGAATCTTTTAATTAAGGTTTTTGGTATTATATGCTTTAATTACCAGCAATTAAATGCATATCTCTAGAGAATAAAAATTAGTAATGTGCATTTACTAATTGGAGATTTTCTATTGAGAGATTTCGGAAATTTTGGACAAGCATTTATTGGAATTAGGAAAATCGAATTTTGATATTCATTGCATTTCTTGAGAATATTTTCGGTTTTGGAAATTCCTTGGTGTCCAAACATCCTTGGTCTATAAATACCTAAGTTTGCATTTCTAGCAAACTATCCTAAGAGCCAGGAAAACTTCATCTTTTTGTTGTTTCTGGTGGAGCCGTCTAATCGGATAGAAAAGTACCCTAATTAGGCAAAATCTCTTACGACCGCTCGTTTAAAGACTTCCGTGGGATCAAGAAGCTTTACGAGTACCGTTGGTGGGAAACTAGATAATTGCAGTGTTATTAGTTTTCGATTGATTTGATTTACTAACGGTTGTTGAAACTTTGATTGCACCTAGTTTGTTTATTCTTGAGAATCTTCTCTTCTGATATAAGATTCACTCAAACTTCTAGATCAAATATGATGATCAATCAAACATGAAAGATAATCAAATGAATCTAATTGTGTTCCTCATAGAGTTGTTCAATTGTTCACTATCTCATAGAAATATATATGAAAAAATTGAAACAAAAAGTACTTATACAAGGTACGCGAAAAACAGCTCCAGACCTTGGACTGTCCAGCCGTTCACAAACCAGGTACGTGAACAGCCGTCCCGAACCCAACTCAGGTAGAACCGTTCCCATACTAGGCACGCAAACAATGTTCCCGGACCTTTACATATAAAACCGTTCACATACTAGGTACGCAAACAAGGTTCCCGGACCTGAATCGTTACAAAACAGTTCGCATACTAGGTATGCATACCGTGTTGTATCCAAGCATGGTTAATTTCTCTAAACTCCCATTTCAATCATTGAAACATCCTTAGAAGACGACAATAGTTGTCTCACACAAACTATTAGCTTCAAGTAATTTTTCAAGTGATTGAATGATCAATACGAAACTTTCCAAGTCGACATCAAATGATTGTCTCACACAAATCATGTACGATGTTTCAAGGAAATTTTCACATGATTATCTTTTGACTTAATATTTAATTTCAAACAAATACATTGTTTCCAACTAAACTCGTCAAGAATATGATGAACATAGTTAAAGAAAAAAGCTTCCAACACATATTTCGAGAAATAGATTAGCGAGATAAACTCAGCTCAAAATATCGCCATGAAGCTTCATCCAAAGCTTCCGTTGGTTGGTAAGAGGTAGATTGTCTTAAGGCCAATACCGCGCCAAAATGGCGCATTATGTTTGGCATTTAGCCAAGAGCCAAATCTCGTATCAAATGATGCATTAGGCCAGTTGGGAAGATGGCCTAGAGAATTGCAGCGCATCCTTTGCGTATTATGAAGGCTATTGGCTTAGAACCAATATTGCACAATCATTGTGCATCAGGCCAGAGAGGGCTGGCCGAGAGAATATTGCACAATCATTGTGCAATATGCTAGAGAGAATGTCACGCAATCATTGTGCGCAATCATTGTGCGCAATGATCGTGCGCAACCATTGTGCGCAATCATTGTGCAATATGACAGAGCGATCTTGCAGTAGGGATGTTGCACAATCATTGTGCAACACTAAAGTAAACTCGGAAATCATTGCCGGTTACTCATAAATACATGGCAACGTCCATGAATAGTGAAGCAAGCATGTCAATTTGCTCTCCTATTCTAACTTGTAGACATTGCAAGTTAACATATATAGGGAGGGGTAGTTGGTTGAAGGTGCATATGCGGACCATGCACCAAGTAATCTTCATAGCATAGCCGGAAGAGTATAAATGATGCCTAAGTCTCATTTATAGCTCCGTAGCCTAGACAATGTTGGCATATGGTGTGAAGGAATCATTACGCCATGCCGCGGACCCGATAATGCATAATCATTGTGCATCTTGACGGAACGACCTATACGGACTAGGCCATTACCATTATTGCTAGGCCATGACCTTGCAAACGATTTGGTTTAAGTTGTCGTCCCTTCAAGGATGAACTACGGTCTGTGCTTGATCCCTTTAGAGTAGGGAAGGGTACGTAGGCAGCCGCAATGAGTTGCAGCATTGTCGGTCCAGCACTTTGGCCCCTCATATCATCTAAGCTCGGTAGCTCGATGCAAGAGATGATTGTGGCCATACTTGATGAGGCAAGTTGTATGCCATCCAGTGGATGCTCATACTTCATATCATGCCGTTCGACTTAGGCATGTACCAATGGCGCATTGGGCATGGCCTCGAAAGTAAGCTACATCGATATGCAAGATAGCGGAGCTTGCATAATCCTAAGGAAAGTACGGCATGAGCCTGATTGATACACCCTTGGCACAAGCAAGACAAGTGCATGCTCTCAGCAATGCCGAAGCTTAGTGAAGAGAAAGTACGACGGTTGCTCAGTTAGATAGGAAATTCATTGAGGCAAGGCACTCGGAAGCCAGAGATTCATGTAAGGTACATTGGACATAGCCTTCAAGGCTTTAAACCCTTTGCAGAACAAGGGTAAATTTGAACGGTGTGGAAGCTAAGTTAGCTGTATCATTCTCCATGAGCATGCTTGCAAGGGAAAATGGATGTGCGTTTGCCTAGCTTTAAGGCCCGGATCGTAGCATCATCATGGCGCATCGGGGGAGTTATGGCCTGCGCACCCAGGTGCGTCAAGCGTAATTTTCCGGTCCGTCACAGTTGGTATCATTGCAAGTTCCGAGATAACTCTAGGGACTTTGCGGATTGGACTCATTGGCGAGTATTTTTCTTGAATGGAAAATTTAAAGTTTGAGAGTAGGCCAACTTTTGCGTGGAAAGAGTTTGTAACTGCTATGGCAGTTACATTGTGAATCGAGTTGATCTTGTTTAAGCGCTGTGAGTTTTCCAGAAAATCCATCTGAGACGGTGCTGTCTGGGACAGTTGGATGGTATCCTACTACCACTGGCATAGGGATTGATCGCCCCTCACCCGTCCGGGACGGTGTGCGTTGTCAGGTTGGCTAGCAACCCATTACGATGGGTAAAAATAAATCCTCCAGGGACGGTGGCTTGCATCCCACTGCACTGGCATTGGAGTTGGGTCCTTACACTGTTGCGTTAGATGTTGCTTGTCATCTCGATGACATATTCCAGTTGTGAACTTTAGGGATTCCTGAGTGGTGGTATGGGACGCCCCATAGGATACCTAGTTGAGATATTTTTTGGCAAATAGCCAATTGAGATTCTTGGTAACGTTGTTGGCACTTTTGGTTCCCTGGAAAGGCGGTATGGGATGTTTGCTCAGAAGGTCTAAATTGATGTTCATGACAACTTGAAGAAACCCGTGATTTCTGAGCATCTGGTATGAGACTTTTGTTCAGGAATCCAAACTGAGGAGCTTGTCCATAATAGTTTTGTTTTGAATTTCGGGGAAGAAATTCTTTATGTTAGAGCACTACTCGGTCGAACTCGCAAGCGTTTCTATCTCAAGCTTGTTTGTCAAGTTTAGTTGCCAAAACTATAAGTCTTGATTTCTAGTCTACTTATAGCTAAGTCTCGGACTAGGATAGTAAGTGTAGTTGAGATCTAGACTCCACGACGTTCATCATGCGAAGATGAGGAACTTCCCAAGGAACTTGTGGAACTTCATCGACAAAAAGGTATGTGGAGACTTGAACTTATCTATCACTCAAAAGTCTATCTATTTTATCTCCTATTTTGAGACAAAAATCGTATTGCTATATAGACTTCAATTATACACATGTGCTATTTCGATCCGAGTTTAACTCACTTATCTATGCCTCGAAATATGTGTTGGTAAGCTTTCTCTTTGGCCAAGGTCATCTTTAATAGTGACAAAAGTCATGTTGATTATTTCAATAACTTGAAAATCGCTTGTATGAAAAATAGTTTGTGAATAACAACTATATAACATCCTCTAAGAAAGTTTTAATGATTGAAATGAGAGTTTAGAACATGTAACCATCTTTGGATATAAACATAGTGTGTTCTCACATTTGTGTAAAAGTCCAAAATAGGGAACCCAAAGTATGCGTACCCGTACGCGTACTGGCGGTTGTTGGAAATCCGGGTAAGTATGCGTACCCGTACGCATACTGGCGGAAAGTTCACGTCCGTGAATTTCTGCTGGAGTTTGAAAGTGAAAAACAAACTCATCCGGTTACTTAAGTACGTGTACCTGTTCGCATACTTAGGTAGGTTACTTTCTAAAATCGGTTTGTTCATGAACTAAAACTTTTATAAAATAAGGAATGCAATCTTTGCAAACCGTTGCTATAATGTTCATGAATTGATTCGAGTGAATCAAAATCAATTTTCCTTCAATTGTGTCTTGTATACTTCTATGAGATCTAAGCAAATGAACAACTCTCCAACTAGTTCATTTGAGTCACTTAAACTAGTTATGGTGAAGATGAATAAGGTTGATATGAAAGTGCTCATATGGCTAACCATTGGTTAACTATTGTTGAACCAACTAAGTGTACTCGTTTAGGTATGGTTACCCAAACCTAAATGAAGTTACTTTTCATTTGTGTATAACAAGCTAAGTTCGATCTAACGGTTGAAAGATATTAGCTTGAATCTAATCAGGTTCTCCTTTACCTTAGGTTTCTCTCGAGACCCTGTAGGTTAACGACTTAAAGACTTCATTGGGATTGTGAAGCCCGACCCAACTATTTTCTATGTAGTTGCGTGATATGATCTTGCTATTTCTATCGTGATTGAATGCAATCGTAAGATTGGCTTGAGATTTATATCTCCGATAGGTTAGATAGAAAAGTAGTTAAAAACATTTTCGTATCATCGTTTGTGATTCCACAATATCTTGTTTTGCTAGTCGATCAAGATTATTGTTAGGTGATTCTAGGCTGTTCTTCGGGAATATAAGTTCGGGTTATCGATTGGTTCATGTTCACCTTGATATATCAAAAGACGGAACAAAACTCGTAGGTATTTCTGTTGGAGAATGATTTATCTATTCCTGTAGGCTTTTCTGTGTGAGACAGATTTTTTTATTAAAGTCTTCGACTTTGGGTCGTAGCAACTCTTAGTTGTGGGTGAGATCAGCTAAGGGAATCAAGTGCGTAGTATCCTACTGGGATCAGAGACGTAAGGAGTGCAACTGTACCTTGAATCAGTGTGAGATTGATAGGGGTTCAACTACAGTCCAGACCGAAGTTAGTTTGTAGTAGGCTAGTGTCTGTAGCGGCTTAATACAATGTGGTGTTCAAATCTGGACCAGGTCCCGGGGTTTTTCTGCATTTGCGATTTCCCCGTTAACAAAACTTCTGGTGTCTGTGTTATTTCTTTTCCGCATTATATTTTGTTATATAATTGAATTGATCAATTGGTAAATCCAACCTTTGGTTGTTGATTGAAATTGATTGATCCTTGAACATTGGTCTTTGGTACCGTTCAAGTTATTTCTCTTGTATTCAATCAGGCTCACAAATCCCTATTTGTTTTAGTGTGGATTGAATCGAGAAATTTAGATATAACTCTTTTATACACTTTTATTAAAATTGAGTCTGACTGTCTAGTTGATTCTCTTAAAAGTATATTGGAGTTAGTCCATACAGATTGCTAAGCGAAATATTGGGTATGGTTGTTATACCCCCGCTTTTTCAATTTGTATCAGAGCAGGCAAACACGTTCAAGACCTCATAAGTCTGTGTTTGTATCGATCTAACTCTATGGACACAAATTTTATCTCCATAAACGTACCACCAGTCTTCGATGGCTCAAACTACTTGTGGTGGAAAATCACTATGCGTGCTTTTCTTCAAGCTCGTGATTTTCAAACATGGGTACGTGTTGTTAATGGCTATGATCCTCCGGTTAATACAGAAGGCGATGTATCTATACCTAAGGATATTGGTAGATATAGTCCAGAAGAAATCCTTGCTGCAAAGCAAAATTATGACAGCTTAAATGCTATCATACATGCCATTACCCCAGATCTTCAGCATCATGTGACTACCTGCACAAAGTCTAAAGAAGACTGGGATATCTTAGAAACCGTATTTGAAGGGAATACCTGTGAAAAGTAATCTAGGCTTCAAAACCTAAATTATGATTGGGAAAACCTTCGTATGGCAGATGAACATTCATTTGATGAATTTAATCACAAAGTGTCTGAAATTGTTAATGCATCTTTTGCATTGGGTAAGACTATTCCTGAAAAGGACATTGTGATGAAGATTCTCAGATCTCTGCTATCTAGATACGATTCTAAGAAGCATGCCATCGTTGAAGGAAATAATCTCGCAACTCTTTCCAGAAATACTCTGGTTGGGAAGTTAAATATCTTTGATCATGAGCATACATCCAAATCCGGAAAGGATGTTGCTTTCAAAGAACAAAAGAACACTAAATTACTTGATAAAAGTAAAAGTGTTTGCATCTCTGAAGATGATCTTTCTGAGGATGATTCATCAGATGAATATCTTGACAAGTCACTCTCCTTGATCACAAGACAGTTTAGGGACCTTCTTTTGAAGAGAAGTAAACGATTCTCCAGAGATAAACCCAGGTCATCAGTTAAACCCCATAATCGTGTTCCTCCTAAAAATAGGGATGATGATGAAACTGATGACGAGGATATGCCTCATTGCTTTAAGTGTAAAGGTTTTGGCCATTTTGCAAATGAGTGTCCAAATCGTAAAAAATACACTGGGAATAAAGGTCTTGCTGCAACTCTTGATGAAATGTCTGACAACTATGATTCTAATGAAGACGAAAAGTCAAGTGTTGCACTTCTTTGTGAAAATATTGATTTTGGTAATTGTAGCAATACATACATCAATCTTGATATTCTTTCAAAAGAAATCCCAACCAATCTGGAAGAAAAAATTGATCTACCTGTTTCTACTGGAAACTCTTTTTTCTGATTTTGCAGGTTCCACCATATGTCTAGCAGCCTGTACATATGAGATGTATAAACCTTCCTCCAGGTTGACATGTCCTTATTGTTCTCTCAGAGGTCATGAGTTATCAAAATGTTTCAAGTACAAACATAAGATTAGATATGTCAACAAACTTCAACGAATAGCGAATCGATTAGCTAACAAGCTCAAAAGTGTTCAGGAATCGGCTGAGGTATGTAAACGCATCCCCTCTTCAAAGAAGTTAGTTTCCAAAGAAAGGTCCAGATCATTAGAAAGAAATGTATGGTCTGAACACTATGTGAAATAGGGCTCTATGAATTCCTTTCGAAAAGGATATGGGGGACAGATTATTATTCACCCCAGCACAACTTAAATTGTGTTGGTTAGTGCATCTTGTCTCATGTGCCTGATCAAAAGAGACAAGATTTTGCACACCTCAGGCTTTAGGAAAAGAAAATTCTTTTAAATTGTTTCGATTTTATTTTTTCGTGTTTTTGCTCTGTGAGCATTGTAGTGTCTGGAATTCATGTCACTTTTTCATATCTAATTGATATTGGAAAGGACTTCCCTGTTTATTCAATAAAAGAGGGTTAAAATAGACAATTCTTCATTTTTTTAGGGTATGAGTTGTTCGTATGTGAATCCTTTAAGTGTATAAAGGTTTTGTAACCCTACATTCCTTTTTTCCTTCTCTAAGAAACTCTTTTTATCATAAGACTGCTTGTTGAGATTATCTTGTGATTTCCTCTCACAATTCCTCTTTTATGGATACTCCAAGCATTATGTCGAATGATGGAAAAGATGTTAATATGATTGTTAAGCCATCAATCATGAAGGAAAAAAATAAATCTCCGTTACCTCCAACTTTGAAAAAGAAGGAATGTGAGGAAGCCAGGAGCTATTCCTTCAAATTCTCAGAAGTTCTCTGATGTTCTTGAAGAGTTGAAGGAAACAAGGAAGGAGATTCAGCAAATAAAGGCTTTTGTGTTTAGGACTCTTGAGATTCAAAAGGCCCTGGTTCGGCATCAGTCAAGAAGGTTTGTTGATATCAACTCATATCTTTATGAACCTTATGTAATATTGATTCGATTGCACATTTTTAGGAGTATAATTAGTATCCCATTGAATGGTCAATGTTATCTTCTTATTGCCAAACTCCTTAATTATCACTGTTAGTATCTGATCAAATCCATCACACATTGATACCCGGAAAAAATGGATTTTAGAGTCCCCAGATATAGACAATGTTTCCTGAGATAGTGCGATCAATCCCCCAAGCATATTACCAATATCCTTTTTCCTGGTTCCATAACCTCAATGGCAATCCCCTTTTATTCAGCCATATTTTGGACTCATTAAGAGTCTATAATGAATAAATTGATTCATCCTTTGATGGCTTCATGCTAGCTTGCACTTCATTATGATGACGAATAAAACCGCCATCCAAACTTTCTCCTTGCCATTTATGTAATTTAATGATAATTGAAAACGTGGGGGTACCAAAATACACCACTAACTTTTTCTTATGCAACCTGTTTGGACAAAACTCAATTACGATTCTGAGAGTTACAACTTAATGAATCTCAATCAGGAATTATAAGAAGAGCTTATATCTCTTTCTCTCACAATCAAAATGTAAACAGAGACCAGTCCATGAACCTGATTATTCCGTGAGAGTACTTGGACGATTCCAAAGATCAATATCCAAGATCAATCAATTCGTATCCAACAAACAAGGATGGATAAATCTACTTTGATTGGTTTACGTACAACCTGTGATATTTCAATTATAAAGATAAACAATATAATACAGAAAAAGAAATAACACAGACACCATAAATTTTGTTAACGGGGAAACCGCAAATGCATAAAAACCTTGGGACCTTGTCCATATTTGACCACCAAACTGTATTAAGCCGCTATAGACATTAACCTACTATTAAAACTTCGGACTGGAATGTAGTTGAGACCGAATTAAACTGTCACATCAATTCAATTACAGTTGTGCTCCTTATGCCTCTTGAATCCCAACAGGACTCCGTGCAATTGATTTCCTTAGCTGACATCCTTTACAGCCTAAGAGTTGCTTCAACTCAATTGAAGACTTTAAACCAATCTTCCTCCCAATGTTAAGCGTATATGTGATTTCCGTTCTGATCAAAGATCAAGGTGAGGTAGGAAATCGATTGCAATAGACAAATTCTAGCAAACCTCAAAATCCGGTCTGACGACTCCCGAAGAGCAGCCTAGATTATTATTCACCTCACAAGTATAAACTTGTATAATCACAAAGTCTGAGACGAAGACACTTTGTGATTTCCATCTATCTTGTTTGATGGAGCAAGCTCCAAAATCAGAGAAATATCAGGATACATGAACTATCAAGATAAAGATAGTTGGACCTGGCTTTGCAAATCCCGAGGTGAAGTCTTTTTAGTCACTAAACCCTAGAAGGGTTTGAAGGAGGGGACGACTCTAGTTTACAACTAAGATACATAAAAATAGTGTCAAGGATTCAAAGTTCCCAGTTGTTAGAGGTTCTCCTTATATAGACTTTCAAGGTCAAGGTTGCTTTAGATTTAAGCTAAGGTAGCTTTGGAATCAAGCAATCAATAATCACCGTTAAATGAAAAACTTGACTTGAGATTAACATAGTAGAATATACACTTTGGTTAGGATAAACCGTAACCGAACCTTTACAATGTGTTAGAGCATTGCTCGGTCGAACTCGTAAGCGTTGCTATCTCAAGCTTGTTTATCAAGTTTAGTTGATCAAAATTATATCCTTGATTTCTAGTCTACTTATAGCTATGTCTTGGATTAGGATAGAATGTGTAGTTGACCTTTAGACTTCATGACGTTCATCAATTGAAGACGAAGATCTACTAAAGGGAGCTTGGAGGAATTTCATCAACAAAATGTATGTGGAGACTAAAACTTATCTATCATATAGAAATCTATTCTATTCTATCTTCTAATAAGACTAAGTCATATTATATAGACTTTTATATTATACACATTTGATATTTCGAGCTGAGTTTATCTCGCTTATCTATTTCTCGAAATATGTATTGGAATCTTTTTGCTTTAACTATGTTCATCATATTCTTGACGAGTTTAGTTGGAAACAATTTATTTGTTGGAAGCTAAATATTAAGTCAAAAGATGATCATGTGAAAATTTCCTTGAAACATCTTACATGATTTGTGTGGGACAATCATTTGATGTCGACTTGGAAAGTTTCGTATTGATCATTCAATCACTTGAAAATTACTTGAAGCTAATAGTTTGTGTGAGACAGCTATTGTCGTCTTCTAAGGATGTTTCAATGATTGAAATGGGAGTTTAGAGCAATTAACCATATCTGGATACAACACGGTATGCATACCTAGTATGCGAACTTTTTTGTAATGATTCGATCAGGGAACCTTGTTTGCATACCTAGTATGCGAACGGTTTTATCTGTAAAGGTCCGGGAACCTTGTTTGCGTACCTAGTATGCGAATGGTTCTACCTGAGTTGGGTCCGGGACGGCTGTTCGCGTACCAGGTTTGCGAACGGCTAGACAGGCCAAGGTCCGGAGTTGTTGTTCGCATACCTGGTTTGCGAACACAGTGGCTAAGTTCTATAATCGGTCAAGTATGATTCTTATACTAATGAACTAAAACATTTATGAACTAAGGAATGCAATCTTTGCAAACCGTGGCTTAATGTTCATGAATTGATTCTTGTATAAGTACTTTGTACGATTACGAATCAATCCGATTTTGTTTCAATTTGTTCATATATATTTCTATGAGATAGTGAACAATTGAACAACTCTATGAGGAACACAATTAGATTCATTTAATTATCTTTCATGTTTGATTGATCATCATATTTGATATAAAAGTATTGGATGAATATGGTTAAGACAAAAGTGTTCATATGGCTAACTTCGGTTAACTATTATTGAGCCAACTCAATATACACGTTTAGGTACGGTTACCCATATATAAATGAAGGTATATTTCATTTATGTGTAACAAGCTAAGACCATATAACGGTAGAGATTAATTGTTTTATTTCTAAGCAGACTTAGCTTGAATCTAAAATCAGGGCTTCATCTAACGATGAATATTGAATGCTTTGTTACTAAGCTATGTTAGCTTTGATTGTAAGCAACCCTGATTTGAAAGATTATATAAGGGAGAACTCTATAAACCGGAAAACCTAATCCCAGAACTTTCATGTGTCCTAGTTGCGTACAAGAGTCGATTCTCCTTTAACCTAGGTTTTTCCAAAACCATATTAGGTTAACGACTTTAAGATTTCATTTGGGATTCGTGAAGCAAGATTCAACTATTTTCTCTGTAGTTGCGTATTCTGATCTTACTTGTTCTATCATATTGAGTACTATCTTCTCTAAGTTTTTATAGAGATTTATCTCCGATAGGTAAGATATAAAAGGTAATCACAAAGTTCTTCGTCTTTGACCTTATGGTTCCGCAGTAACTTATTCTACCACCATATAGTTAAGTTATTGTGAGGTGACTAATATTTCTAGGCTGCTCTTCGGGAGTATAAGACCGTATTATTAGTTGGTTCCTGTTCACCTTGATTTATCATATGACGGAACAAAACTTCATAAGTACTTCTGTGGGAGACATATTTATCTATCAGAATAGACTTATCTGTGGGAGACATATTTATCTATCAGAATAAACATATTTATTTATAAGTCTTCGACTTTGGGTTGTAACAATTCTTAGTTGTGGGTGAGATCAGCTAAGGGAATCAAGTGCGTAGAATCCGGCATGGTTCTAGAGGCGTAAGGAACGCGACTGTACCTTAATCGGTATGAGACTTGGTTAGTGCTCAACTACATTCCAGTCCGAAGTTAACTTGTAGTAGGCTAGTGTCTGTAGCGGCTTAATATAATGTGGTGTTCAAAGATGGACTAGGTCCCGGGGGTTTTCTGCATTTGCGGTTTCCTCGTTAACAAAATTTCTGGTGTCTGGGTTATTTCTTTTCCGCATTATATTTGTTTAAATAATTGAAATATCACAAGTTGTGCATAGTTCAATCAGTTGATAAATACAACCTTGTTTGTTGGATATCAGTTGATTGACACTTGGACATTGGTCTTTGGTACTGTCCAAGTTATTTCTCATATCAATCAGGCTAATGGATTTCTATCTGTTCGATTTGCTGATTGCATTGAGAAATAGAGATAAAGCTCTTTTATATATCTCTTGATTGAGCTCGCTTTTAAGTTGGTGCTCTCGGAATTATATTAGAGTTTAGTCCATACAAATTGCTGAACGAATTATTGGTTTTTGTTGTTACACCCACGCTTTTTCAATTGGTATCAGAGCAGGCAAACTAGCTAAGACCTCATAAGTATGTGTTTGTAGCAATCTGACTCAATGGACAGAAGTGCGATCTCTATAAACATACTGCCAGTCTTCGATGTCTCGAATTACTTATGGTGGAAATGTAACACCCTGTGTTTTTAGCATGGCGCATGCTAAAAGATGCGCCATGGCCTGAGATGAAGCTTCATCCAAAGCTTTCGTTATTTGGTAATAGGTAGATTAGCTTAAGGCCAATGTCACGCCAAAATGGCGAGTTATGTTTGGCATTTGGCTAAGGGCCAATATTGCATCATCATGATGCATTAGGCCAGGTGGGTGGCTGGCCTAGGAAAAAGTATCGCCACAACGGTGCATTACGCGGGTCGTTGGCCTATGGCCAATATCACAGGCTGGCCTTGACAATGTATAGCCATCACGGCTAGACATTGGAGTGGCCTATGGGCCAAAGCCCGAAATACAGCCATCACGGCCCTTCACTGGACCTGGCTCGGGAAATGTTCATCCATCATGGCCGGACATTGGAACTGGCCTGAGAGCCAGAACTGAATGTACATCCATCACGGCCATACATCGCATTCGGCCATGAATAGTGAAGCAGGCATGTCAATATGCTCCCCTTTCCAAAGTTATAGAAATTGCAAGTTAACATATATAGGGAGGGGTAGTTGGTTGAAGGTGCATATGCGGACCATGCACCAAGTAAGCTTCATAGCTTAGTCGGAAGAGTATAAATGATGCCTAAGCCTCATTTATAGTTGCGTAGCTTGCCAACGGAGCGTATTAAGCATGGGCATCACTATGCCATGCCGCACACCAAGTATTCATCACTTGGATGCATTTTGAAGAAACAGCCTATACGGACTAGGCCATTTCCATTATTTATTGGCCACGGCCTTGCAAACGAGTTGGTTTAAGTTGTTGTCCCTTCGAGGATGAACTACGGTCTGTGCTTGATCCCTTTAGAGTGGGGAAGGGTACGTAGGAAGCCGCAATGAGTTACAACATTGCCGGTCTAGCACTTTGTCGCTCATATTATCTAATTTAGAAGTGATTGTGGCATTTTGGCCACTCATATCATCTGGCTCAGTAGCTCGATGCAAGAGATGATTGTGGCCAAACTTGATGAGGAAAGTTGCATTCCATTCCTTTAATGCTCATACTTCCTATCAAGGCGTTCGACTTAGGCATGTACCAATGATGCATTGGGCATGGCCTCGATTGTAAGCTACATCGATATGCAAGTTAGCGGAGCTTGCATAAGCCTAAGGAAAGTACGTCATGAGACCTGCAATGGCCTATGCATAAGTTCAAGGAATGCCTTATACCTGGACAAGAATCCGAAGCCAGAGATGCACGTAAGGTGCATCAGCCATAGCCTTCTAGGCTTTATACCCTTTGCAGAACAAGGGTAAGTTGGAACGGTGTGGGAGCTAAGTTAGCTGCATCATGCTCCACGAGCATTCTTGCAAGGGAAAATGGACGTATGTTTGCCTAGATTTAAGGCCCGGATTGTAGCTTCATCATGGCGCATCGGGGGAGTTATGGCTTGCGCGCCCAGGCGTGCTAGGTTTAATTTTACGGTCTGTCATAGTTGGTGTCATAGTAAGTTTTGAGATAACTCTAGGGACTGTGCGGAGTGGACTTGTCAACGAGTAATTTTCCTATAAAGGAAAACATAAAGTTGGAGAGTAGGCCAACTTTTGCGCGAAAAGAGTTTGTAAGTGTTATGCTAGTTACTTTGCGAATCGAGTTAAGCTTGTTTAAGCGTTGTGAGTTTGCCAGAAAATCCGTATGGGATGGTGCTGTCAGGGAAAGTTGGCTGGTATTCTACTACCACTGGCATAGGGATTGATCACCCCTCACCCGTACGGGACGGTGTGCGTTGTCAGGTTGGCTAGCAACCCATTACGATTAGTAAATGGAAATCCGCCAGGGACGGTGGCTTGCATCCCACTGCACTGGCATTAGAGTTGGGTCCTCACAGTGTTGTGTTAATATGTTGCTTGTCATTTCGATGACATCTTCAACCTTGTGAACTTTAGGTATTCCTGAGTGGTGGTATGGGACGCCCCTTAGGATACCTGGTTTAGATATCGTTTGGTAACTGGACAACTCAATATTCTTGGTAACGTTGTGGGCACTTTTGGATCCCTAGGAAAGCGGTATGGGATGGTTGCTCAGAAGTTCTAAATTGTTGTTCACGATAACATGAAAAAACCTGTGATTTCTGAGCATCTGGTATGAGACTTTTATTTAGGAATCCAAATCGAAGAGTTTATCCACAATAGTTTTTGTTTTGAAATTCTTTAAAGGGGTGAATAATGTAACACCCTGTGTTTTTAGCATGGCGCATGCTAAAAGATGCGCCATGGCCTGAGATGAAGCTTCATCCAAATCTTACGTTGCTTGGTAAGAGGTAGATTGGTTTAAGGCCAATACAACGCCAAAATTGCACATTATGTTTGGCATTTGGCTAAGGGCCAATGTTGCATCATCATGATGCATTAGGCCAGTTGGGTGGCTGGCCTATGACAAAGTAGCGCCACAATGGCGCATTACGCAGGTCGTTGGCCTATGGCCAATATCTAAACAGGCCAGAGAAGGCTGGCCTTGACAATGTACAGCCATCACGGCTGTACATTGGAGTGGCCTATGGGCCAAAGCCGGAAATACAACCATCACGGCCCTTCACTGGACCTGGCTCAGGAAATGTTCAGCCATCATGGCCGGACATTGTGAGCCAGAACTGAATGTACAGCCATCACGGTCGTACATCGCATTCTGATGCGCGTCGTTACCACAACAAATTAATCGAGATATTTCCCACTAATTAACTGGTAATATAGCGGTAGTAAGGATCATTACCACAGAGAGTTGTGTAATTGATAGGTTATTTAGTTCAGCAAAATAAGATAAAGTAAAAGAGGGATTGGTTTTATTAAAGTAATGAAACAAATAAAAGAAAGAGATGATCAAAGAATCCTTCGTCGTTACCAAACGTTAACTGGATTAGTATACTTATCTATCTTCCGTCAGAACTATTCATCACAAACTGTAGAATAGCAGGTACGCTTAGCTATCCCTAAAACTCCTTGTATCACTGGAAAACAGGTACGCTTAGTCACCGGATTCTATCCAACTGAGCCGCCTTGAGGTACGCTTACAAGGTGTAACTCGATCGAATGCTTTAGTCTTTGTAAATTTAGGTTTGATCCTAGTAGTTACAATCAGTACGCTCGGTCCACTTGTTAGTGCTTTCTTCACACAATCCCTCTGTAAGGTCTCACGTTCTCTACTTGTGTAGGAGATGCGCGACAATTACGGATCGCTCAAACTCTCTACTAGCAATAGAATGATCAATAGAATAATCCAATTGTACACTTGAACAATCTAAAAATAAATCATAAACCTTAATTATAGAAAAGACAATCGATGATGATTAAACTCCGAATAGATTTATACAACTATTAAAGCTTCACGCTAGCACATTGAATTCATCCTCAATCAACAAAGGTTTAGCTACTCATATTACAAAGATGGTGAAGATGGAAGAATGGATGGTTTCCCCCTAAAGGGGTAAACCCTAGGTTTAGAATTGTAGAAGTTATGATATGAGTATATGAGATCTCCTCTTAGGATCTTATATGTATTCTTATATAGCCCTCAATGCTTGGCCTTCAAGTTTCCTCCTTTCTAGGGTTTAGAATCCATCCGGGACCAAGTTTTCTTGCTTTAGAAGCCAAAATACGCCCCCTAGGTTTGCCTCAGTCGGCATTGTTGAATCCCCCAAAGAAATGCCGAAAGTTGGGGTCTAAAATATACCTTCTCTGCCCGAAATATGGCCACTTTCGGTATTGCTTTAGCAATGCCGAAAGTTGTGTTGTAGATCGCCATTTTTCGTCTCCGTCTCGACTGTTTTGGACGTAACTTATTCGTCCAAACTCGGAATGAACTCATTCTTTCGCCGTTCACTTCGTAATTGAATTCTATTCAAGAAAGTTATAATAAATCCTGAATTTGGATAAGTTGAACTTGGTATTCTTGTCCTTCTTATGATCTTGAGCATTCTTTGCGCCTTTTCGTCG